>NW_024121144.1:13645965-13978993 GCF_016745375.1 Pimephales promelas
ATAAAAATGATGATCCATATATTATGGCGCTCCGGATTATAAGGAACACTGTCGTTTTTTGAGAAGATTAAAGGCTTTTAAGTGCACCTTATAGTGCGGAAAATACGCAAATTGAAAAGCGATGTACAGCGCGCATCTTCCTCTGCTTTGTAAACAAAAAGTTTTGCGCTTCCAGCTATATCAGCACATCATCTTATACGGTAGGGGGCGGTTAAAACTCCTAAGCGTGAGCAGCCGGTAACAAGAAGTAGACGAATGAGAACGTCCTCGTCTCAGTTCTCGCGCATGCGCCCATAAGGAAGTAATAGAATAGTTGAATAAAGTCGTTATTTATGTTTTTTTTCGCACAAAAAGTAGTCTCGTCGCTTGATAAACTTATAATTGAGTCGCTGTAGGCACATGGAATATTTAAACCTTTTCTTTAATGACTTTGTGGGCCGTCAAGAGCCAGTCCCTTAGGCAGTCTATGTAGGACTGATCCAGCTCTCAGATTCAATCAAAAATATCTTTATTTGTGTTCCGAAGATGAACGAAGGTCTTACGGGGTTGGTACAGCATGGGGGTGAGTAATTAATGACTTAATTTTCATTTTTGGGTGAACTAACCCTTTAAGGCTGTCATTTCAGCCCGTTCTCATCCTTTAGCGTCACATAGAACGCGTCCTTTATCGTTAATATTCACGCGAACCCAAGTCGTCATAAATCCTTTAGCGTAATATGAGACTACCCTACCCCACACCTAAACCTACCCATCACAGCGCATGTTATATTAACGATAACGGGTGCCATGTGCGTGGTATAGCGTCGTTTTGTCATATATTGTTCCATATGACGCTAAAGGATGAGAATGTACTGGTCATTTTTGTCTTCAACGTCCCCAATTTACTCATTGTTCCCATTGAACGAGGAGCACTCGCCCTGACAAGATCATCTCAAGAGATCGCCATAGCAACAAGCACTCCACTCTCAAGCGTTTTGTTTTGTGCTTTAGTTTCTGAGGACTCCGGCAAAAGGCAGCATTTCCCACACACACTGATATCTTTTTTTTTGGGTGTAGAAACAACTTTAATTACAAAGAAACAGCATTGCATTAAAAGTGAATTTTTGAAATATAAAGATTTTATTTGTAGAAGTATTTTCTTGTAGTCATTTTTACAGTGATGTTGGCATATCATGTTCCTCGGGCTCCAGGGCGTCCTGGGCATCTGTTGACTTCGGGTGATGATGATTAAGTGAAAACTGACAAACCTGCGGAGAGCAGGAGCCGCTTTGTCTTGAGTTTCTGCTCTGTTTGGCTGTTGATGTTGTTGAGTTGTCTCCACAGCTGTTATCTTACACACCCATAGCCATTTTTCTCATTCGTGCCCCTCCTCCCATCCTCTGCTCGATCCTGTTTTACAGCTGATAGGTACATGTCCCAACAAACACCCAAGTCTGAGTGATAGATGAATACAGGCCTATTTGGATGGGACTAGTTTTCCTTGAGGGACTAGTTTTCTCTTGAGATTTACAGACCTGCTTTGTGATTTTTATCTTGTCCGAATCATAAAGTTTTTCTCACACAATACCACACCACAAAAGAGCAATATATTAACTGTAGAGATTGTAATACTGTCTGAATCACTACATGAAGTAATAGGCATTTTATGTTAAGAGTTGTAAATCTGATGTAAATTAGAAAACTAATCCTGTCTGAAAACGTCTAGTTATCTGTCATTATATGAGCACATCTTAACCTACTTTAAAGAAATGCTTCTCGGATATGTCAGATGTAGGCCCTGTTTCACTGACAAGGCTTGGATTAACCCCTGATTAGGCCTTAGTTAAATTAGGACATGTAAATAGCTTTATGGTGTGCATCTTGAGACAAAATAACTGCATTGACTTGTTTAAAGAGAGTTACTTAAGACAACTCAAGCATGCATTTTAGTCTTGGGATAGGCTTAAGACTCATCTGTAAACTGGGCATTAGTGTGTCATTGTACACATTGCATAAAGTTAGATTTATTTCTAGTAGAACCAACTCCTTTTCAACACACACACACATATTTCCAAGACAGCTCTTTAAATAGTTTGTGAGAGGGATGTGAGGAGGTCACGTTTTTTTTGTGTGCCACTTCTGATTGTGTGAAAGCGGCTCCCGTTTACTGAAAACAGATCAGCCTAATCTCTAAACCTGCAACCACAGCACAACTTCAAGCAAAGAGAACACACATTAAGCTTACAGCACAGAGAGAAAACACTGGGTTTAATATCTACTGTGTTTAAGGCAGTTTTATCATGTCCATTTAAACCCTGAGGTCAAGATGACTAAATGCAATGATGTTGGACTCTGAATCACCTTTTGTCCCAGATTAATAAATAATCAGACTGTTTGTTTAGGTTCATATTCGCTGAGAGCAGTGTTTTAAACTCCTGTATTTATTTAATGTCAACACCCACTTTTCCTGATACTTTAAGTTTAGTGACTGTGGAAGGAGGATACTTTCTCCATATCATCTCTAAACTATGTAAAAAAGGTCTTAATGTTTTTTCAGGTGTGTGCATGAAGTAAAATGTGGTCTCTGTTTTAACAAAGTAGCTTTTATAGCATGTTGTAAACCGGTATTGTTTTTCATGTGTGTATCCTCTGCATGTGGGACGGGTTTCTGCCTTATCTGATAAGGCAACAGCTGCTGAGCTGGTTATAGAATGACTCACTGTTGGCTCTCTGTCATCTTTCACTCTCACACACACACACCCTTTTAAGTCCTCAGGAGCTGTGTCATCTATTTGCCACTCATAGCTTCAGACATGCCGGAGATCAGCTCCTCGGCCAGAGCAGACTGAGCTGCTTGAGTTGATATTACGCTGCTTTGTGGTGTGATGGTCACTGTAACGTTTTGTGTTTTTAAATGTGTAATCTATCCTAATTTTCTGTCTTAAAAGCCATACTCTCTCTATATATATATATATATAGATAGATATTTAAAAAAAAAAAAAAATATATATATATATATATATATATATATATATATATATATATATTTTTTTAAAATATCTATCTATATATTATTTTTAGTATTAATGTATTATTTATTACATGAATACTATTTTTTTATAACTAATGAACCTTATCGTAAAGATTATATATATATATATATATAATATATATAATAATCTTTACGATAAGGTTCATTAGTTATAAAAAATAGTATTAATGTTAAGTTAAAATTATTTTATTAAATCTAATAATTGAATGTTATCTTATTAAATTAGATTTAAAATTGTATTTTATTATAATTTCTTTTTAAAATGTATTTTAAATGTTATTTTATTTAATATATATATATATCTTTCAAATTTTTGTTTTCAAATTTTAATGGTCAGAAGTTGTCTTTTTTCTGGGTATTATAATAATAAAATATTAACAATTAGAACTATTTATTTAAAAAAAATCCCCTCTTCTGACATCATTACAGGACAAATTTAATAGTCTGAGTTTGCTCTTTCTTAGCTCAGGACACTTATTTGATAATAATAATATAGTAAATTATTTGTTTATTTATTTAAATAAGTCCTCTCTGGTCTGATATCACATAGAAAAGTTTTAGTGGTCAGAGGTTGCTTTATCATAGAGTAATAATACAACAATAATATTTTATTTATTTATTTATTTATTGAAGAATCAATCCTCTCTCAGCTGACACCCTAGAGGAAAATTGTAACAGGCAGATAATGTTCTTTCATACTGTAGCTCTAGAGAAATAATTGAGAACTACAACTATATATTTCTCTAAAGTAGTATAGAACTCTATTTATGAATTCAGTGACAGGAGAAAGAGTTTACAGTGTGTACAAGCTCGTGTTAAAACACACTCAAACACAGACGCACAGACCTGCTACCGGACATGACTCACGGGGTGGTGAAAGTGTGCTACAGCTGAGAGGAAAACCTGGAAAACATGCCCTCACACACACACACACACACACACACACACACACACGAACACGAACAAAAACACACATGGTACTTGGCAAAATTGCAAGGACACACACAGATACAACCCTCACTGAAGGGCAGGCTGGACAAGGTAACCATTCTGATATGACTTAGACGTGTGATAGTTTGTGATTACAGTATAGATTAAAATAACATCCACAGCATATGTAGAAGAAGCAGCTGAAGCGATTAAAACCTAAACCTGTAACATTCCTCCCACTGCCAGATATGTTCCATGACTTCAGAGATCTGGATCAGCCCTGCTCTACTACGCCTCATTTAAGGCAAAACCGCTTAAATACAGCCCATATTGCTGCTGTTATGTTTCTCAAACCCTCTGCCTCATTTTAGTAAAAAAAAAAAAAAAAACTTTGGACAACTCTGTTGAAGACAGTGTTGATCTCGCCATTGAAAGTCTTTAAGAAAAGGTTTTTTTTATTTTGTCAGTGAAATTTTTATTCTATTTTTACATTTTAGAGTAATTCAAGTAATTTTAAAATTATAATAGAAAGTAAATATATAAACAAAATATACATTTATTTCTATATAATATTTAAAAAAATTGTTTTAATTATATATATATATGTTTTATATATGTTATATATATATATATGTTTCTATAAGCATTCTATATATATATAAAGCATAAGAAATATAACTGTGTTAATAAAAAGTAAATATATTACACACACACACACACACACACATATATATATATATAATATTACATACTGATAAAACAAAATATAGTAATATAAATTATATAAAAAAATCAAATATAAATGTATTCATAAAAATGTATATATATATATATATATATATATATATATATATATATATTGTAATATTTACTTTTTATTAATACATTTATATTAGATTTTTTTATATGATTTATATTATTATATTTTATTTTATCAGTATGTAATATTTAGTGCTGGGCAACGATTAATTGCGATTAATCGCATCCAAAATAAAAGTTTGTGTTTACACACTGTGTAGCTTATTTTTGTATATAAATACACACATATCCATGTATATATTTAAGAATTGCACTTATTTATTTATAATATATTTATATATAAAATAAATGATGTATAAATATATATACATGCAAATATTTCTTAAATATATACATGATTATGTGTGTATATCCACAAAATAATTATACAGTACACACACATATATTATGTAAACACAAACTTTTATTTTGGATGCGATTAATTGTGATTAATCGTTGCCCGTGCAGCACAAATTTTTATAGATCATATTTATATATTTCATATATTGTAATATATAAAAAAATCTGTATAGTGAACAGTGGTTGAGGCCACTAAGCTCAGCTTTATGTCTCAGCAAAGTTACACAATGTCTTATCCCTGAGTATCTGATGAAGTCGGGGGCTTATGAGGATATTCTGGAAAAGGCTTCTCTTCTCTCTCAACTCTAAAAATAAAGTCGTACCAGCCTGGCGACTGGGGGAGATATGGACTGATACGGAGAGTGGGGAGCACAGATTAGCCCCCCTATAAATAGACAGAGGCCTGGAAGGTTGTGTGTTCAATGTGAAGGTTATCAAGAGCCAATACACATTCATGTGATAATATAAAAAACAATCTTTGTTCGTAAATGTCGCTTCCTTCGTTAGTGTTTCAAAAACATGTTTTCAGGGCCTTTGGAAATGAATGGGAAGCATGTGAAGGTCTTTGAGCTGAAAGGGGGTTGAGTTTCCAGAGGAATGTCCTGCCTATGGAAGCAATGGCCAAACCACACAGTTGGGGGTTTTGACTTCCAACCGTTAGAAAGAGCACTCCCATGCTTCCTGGATTAGAACTAGAGGAAAGAGAAGGAAATTAGTCATGGAAGGTTTTGAGTTTGAGGGGCAATAGTTATATACCTGAGGGGCATATCCCTCTTTTTTTCCACCAACGGTTTATTCATAAGCCAAGCTCAAGTGTTTGCAGTTTATTGGCTTTCCTTTTTATGACTTCTGCATGTCCTCCTGATATACTGGCAGAGCAGAGATATCCTCTTGAGTTTGCTATACTAACACTTTCTTACCTAAAAAAAAGACTGTACACAGGTAATGTTAATAAACCTTATTGTCAATATAGACAACGTTTCATTTCATGTGAATGAATGGGGCTGTGATGGATAATGTTGTTTTTTAAAGCTCTTCATTCACATTGAATTAAATATGATAGCTATTATTATTTTGGCCTCAAATGCCATATATGCAAATGATGATGTAATACTGTTATCAAACTAATCTAAGAACAAAGTATTTTGCACAAAGTATTTTGTGAATAAATATGTGTGGATCAAAATGGTAACAGTGTAGTAAATGGTAGTAGTGTGCAAATAACTAGAGGTATTTTTATTCCAAGTGTGCATCTTGTTCTCAACAGGGCTATGATTCAGAGACACAACCCAAACACCACACACTCATGCCCTGTCCAATGAAAATCGTTCACAGCGTGTGTAATGTGTCTGTCTGATGGGTGTGGGATACAGTCTGATCCATTTAGTTACGGTAGTAAAATATTCCCTGAAAGTAATTTTCTACCACACACACACACACATGTCTATCTTTTGTCTATATTTATTATCTTTTGTCTATCTTCAATGTCTATCTTTTAATACACCATCTTTACTTATACACAATATATATATATATATATATGTGTGTGTGTGTGTGTGTGTGTGTGTGTGTGTGTATATATATATTATTATGTATTAATTCATGAGTGCATATTAATTATAATATTTTAGAAACGCATATATATATATATATATATATAATTGTAAAGTGAATATATGTGTGTGTACAATTGTACTTATATCTAAAATAAAACAATATAATTAAAAAACATAAATAAAAATTTAGTTTACAAATTATTATTAATTTATAAATGTATCACAATGATATGTATAATATCATTTAATATTAATATACATTTATATTATTAGAATTAACATTTAGACCCGAGCTAACTGATCAAAGTTTAATCCACGTCCTTTTAAACACTTTTCCTGCCTTCTATTTTCAATGTATCCCTCTCTCGTGTTTACTCACTCCATCAGCCGTGTCAAGGGGAAAGATTGCGTCAGTTCTAACGGATGAAGGCAATGTTCTCCAAAGAGAGGTCAAGAGCGAGGGATGAAGAAATAACGGCGTGATAAAACATTGTCTCAGATCAAGTGATTCCACAGCTTGTCTTTATATTGGTGTTGTCTTTCATAGTCCATCTCATTCACCTTGAGAAAAGTGAGAAAGGAGCTCAAACGCACGTATCACATGTCTGCTTTTCTTCTGTTCTTTGTCACGGTCATTATTCTCCTCTGTGAGGAATCAGTATTCCGGTAATGGGACAGTAATTGTCAGAATGGCTTGTTTTAATATGGTGTATCACTGTTACTTTTGAGGCATTATGGGCTATGAAAGACTAAGTATAGCACTGTTCTGGTTTCAGCGTTGGCATTTAGAGTCAGTTCCCCCACCGCTAAAATCCTACCTAAAAAGCTGATCTCACAGCACTGCAAAATGCATGAATTCCTCTCATCCCTTCGAGCCCCTTGGACTTGTGGGTGGAGTGAGGGCAGACATAGTGATGTTGTGATTCATCGCAGCCATTAAAATTTTGATTATTTTCAGTCACGCTGGATTTTTCCAGTGCGGGTGCTTGGCTGCCATGTTAACCTGAAGCTTTGATTCAGTCGTCTCTGAAACACCCATGGGATTGTTGAACATTAACAAGGTTTCATGGACTTATAAAATGTTGTGATCAGATATAATGAAACTGTAGTCTATATAATTCTAGTGACTTTTTGTCATTGGCATCAAAGAGATTTGCAGAGATGACCTGGCAATTTCAGAATGTAGTTATTTGCTAAATACTGTCATTAGCTGGTCCAACCAAGTTGTCAGTGTAATTGAAATATAGGTGTGCAGGGCAGGTCAGATTGAGGCTTGAGTAAGCACATGCTAGTTCAGAGGTGATTTGCCTTTGGTCACAACAGAATTAGGTCAGAATGTTCCTTTGAAACACCTTCGCGGTGGTTTATTCCCACTGGTCGGTAAATACATAGCCATGTACAAACATCCTTCTAACCCGCTGTTCTGAGAAAAGGTTAATGCCAAGGTTTCTCTCAGGGATGAAAACAAGCTGTGGAAATGTACAGGTCCATAACCTAATCTCACACAGTCATACATTATTAATATTATTATATATTTTTTTTGTCTTTTTTAAGATTAAGTAAATGGCTTGGACAACATATTGTGTGTAACTGTGTAAGCTTTGTGTGCAGACAGTAACAACTAGCCTATGTATGCAATCCTGTTTCTGTCTCAAGTGAACGAAAAATAAAGTAATTGTGACTATATCTCTCAATAGGAATTTATATATTATTTTAAACATTTCCCCCCTCATAGACAGAAAGAGACTTCCTTAAAACACCTACAGTTTGGTCAGAAAACTTGTGGTTGTGTAGGATGCACAATGTGTCCATTTTAAAAACTAGTACACTACGTTGGGCCTTCCCCTTGAAGTGAGTGGGGAATTCCAAATATCACTGCCGATCCTACTAACAGCCTGAGCCGTTATTATACGTAGGTTATGTTATGTATACCAATTTTATACATGAAATTCAAGTCTACGTTATGTTGTGGTTGGTTCAGAATCAGAGGAAGGGGTTAAAAGCCTCCGTCCAGCGCTTTTTTCACATGCTCTGTTTATTTCTAGAGTTGTGACGTAATGAGCCCACTCCTCCGCGCACACGTCACCTCGCCAAAGCGCGGTGATTGGCTGGTTGTTGTTGCTGTTGTTGCTGGTGGTGGAGGGGGCATTACATAAGCGCTGCTCGCTTTCATTACGGTCTACTCTTTTGGAGGACTCTGACCGAGGAGGGTAGTGTCCACCTCTATGTGTTTACGCGGACAAAACAACCCCAGTCTAAGCACTGTATCGTCCTGGAACACGTAGCACTCTCCGAGTTTTTCCTTCATCGACAAATAAATGCTCAGCATAGGCATCAGAGAACTAAAACACTCGAAAAACAAGGATCATTTTGCAAACGGAAACAAAAGCGCATTGGCCATACAGCGCAAGGAGCCTCTCAATGCATACCCTCTGTGCCCGAGGAACGATGAAGCCAGAAATAAACGCCGCCGTCGGGTTTCTGTCGAGATTCCTGCGGATTAAAGGACATGTGAACGACAGACAGCTCCAGACATTCAACCAGACCCTACAGGACATCCTGGCAGGTAAGTATCGTTCTCTACACACGAATATGAACTTCATCATATCCACGTTCTATTTATGGGTCGTTTGTTTGTGAAAAATGAGGAAAACATCGATCTCTTTGTTTATCCGTTAATTTATGTGCTTTGGCCACATAGGCGGAAGCGCGCGGACGCTTTGCGCACAAACATAAACTGGCGAAACCCTCGACACAAACAGAGACCCAAAGAAAGACATAAAAGGACAAAAGATATAGATGTTTATAAACGTGTGTGTATAGAGACGAAATGGTAATTAATAGCTCAGTTTATCGACGGGCTATTTCTGTAGTTCATAAAATGGGTGCATTGGGTGCTTTAGACAATATATGGCAAGCCGAGTTAACATTTAGTCAATGTGTTTTTGTTAAAATTACGTGGCCCATTTTACTAATTTAATTAGTAATCATTCCAGTAGTGAGTAACGTCTATTTATTAACTCAGTATTACTTATTTATTACACAATAGTACATATTTGAACGCTAGCCCAGCCCTAGTCACTATAAAGTGATTATTCGGTTTTTATTGGTAACTAACTAAATTTGTGCCATAACATTTTATGGAGAATCTTTGCTAGTTTATTTAATTATTGAGATAAAATGCTAATTAATGCCAGTTTACTGGGTAGTAATTAAACAATATCTGTAAAATTAGAAGGGATAAATATTAAAATGGCTTGCCATTTGCTGTTGGCAATAAATTACGTAATGCACAGCAAGACTGGAGATGTGAAATATAGGGTTAATGTTTCATCTCTTTTCCACACTGATAATAGTGTGTATAACATACACTGTGCCTGTGTTTTGTTGTAATAAACATGTAAGGACATACCGTTCTAACAAGTTGAATAGCCAGTTTCGCCTGGAAATGTTTGTAAATGGAAAGTTTTAACTACATTACAAAATTTCTTTACATTTTTATGTTAGTTTTCCTAACAAATATTTGATCAAATAAAATAATAAAAGATGTAAAGACAGTATTAGAATAACAATGAATTATTATTGTTTATTGTTAGCCATAAAAATAGTAATATCTGTTCTGTTAACGTTTGTCCTTTCCCCATTTTGTTTTACTACCCATATTTTTTTTTGTGGAACAGTATTTTGTTTAACCCTTCATTCTGACTTATAAAACAAAAACAAATACAATAGAATAAAATGTGGTTTGCAATTGAAATAGCTATTTAGACATAAAATCTACCAACATGGCATTACTATAATCTTAATAGAAGTTATTTTAGGTTATACAAATACACGTGTTTGGAGTCAGATGTGGAACTAAATGTTTCAAGTATATTTTTTTAGTTAGTACTATAACCTTCTTTATTTTATTTTTGTTTTTTTGTCCTCATTTTAGGAAAAGACAGTCAGTAATTGCTCTTTAGGTAAACAACTGATGTTTTGGCCCCAGTCTTACAAAATGGCCGTCGATGGAGGAAGCGAGGCTAGTGTGGGGGTTTCGGGGGCTAGTTGCAAATCGCATATTACTGTTGCAGAGGACTTCATAATGTTTAGATTTTCTCTTTCCTTCCCTTCTCGGCTGTCTCAACCCAGCATATGTCCACACAATGGAACAAAGACTCATCATAATCCCCATAGGTTAGAAAAAGTGGGTTAGTTCCTTCTCCTCCACACAGTTAAAATGTGTGTGTATAAGAAATGATTGCCAGATTGAAAAAAACAGGTGTTGTGTTAAATATATCTGAAAATCTGTCTCTGCTTCCTGTTCGCTAATCACATCACTAAATACACGTTCATCACGGCTTTTCCCTAATTCCCAACCTTACAGCAAGCCTTGTTTCACAAATAAAACTCCCTAATTCAACTACCACACTGTCCAAAGGTTATCTTAATGTTGACGAGCAACGTTTTCACTTCATTAAACATTTTGTACGTGTAGTACGAGCATTGTTGGGGTTTGGGTTCCATCCAGAGTTGTGGGTGGGTTGATTTGCATCGATCATTGTGTACAGGGCTTTTAGGAGAATGGGATAGCACGTCACAGACGGTACACAGGCGTCATTATCTAGCCCAAGTCTACAGGTGGCCTGTGGGGGCCTGGCTTATTTTAGAGCCGCACAAAGAGGCTTGAGACCCATCCCTCCGTCTTCTGTTCTCCACCTGTCACCCAATACACTGAGCCAGAAGGGAAAGAAAACTCAATTGGGAAAAGTCCTTTTCTTTTTTGAAAAACAAGTCCTTTGTGTAGGTTGTGACTGAACTTTAGACGTCGTGATATTATATTTAGCCTCATCTCTGAACATACTCGCACGTATTATATATTGATATGAATTAGCTCAAAAGAAATGGCCAAAAACGTCATCTACTAGCAAAAAGAAAAGCTGATCCACTTGAAACCGTGATATTTGATGAAGTCAGGTTGTTTAAATGGGACACTTTGTCTTTAAGAGGAGGATCCCTCCCCCTCCAGTTGCTCTGCCAGGACTTCAGCCTTTTGCTCTCGTTGTGTTTGAAGACTTTGTGACCCGCAGGCCAAAAGGAGATTAAGCAATCAAATGGCCCTCTCTCTCTCAGTCACGTAGGCTTTGGAGTCCACCGATGGTTAATGGTTGTTTATCTGTGTTCTACCAACAATCATTTCACACTGTGAATATCCTCTCTAGACTTCCGCCATCTTTTTGCTGCTACATTCGCTGCCCAACAAGGCCAAACTATCATATTGCAGAATGCGTGTTTTTTAATACAGTGTTCGTTCGATTTATTATGGGTAGGGATAAGTATTATTCCAGTATACCAATAACCAAGTTGATTTTATTTTTGTTACTAAATATATAAGCACGCAAGTCCAATTTCCTTAAAATATTTGTTTTGTTGTTGTTGGTAGAATAACACAGGCATTGAAAAAAAGTTTATGAATGAAAACTCTGAAACTTAATATTTTTTAATTATTTAAAAAATGTTGCAATTGAAAAATTTCAAACTATAAAAGGAAATTCTGGAACTTAGTAAAATCATTTACTTTTAGGGTCTACTAAGCTTAGGGATGCACAATATATTGGTTTTCAGGCCAATATTAGTAATATTAACTGAATATTATTGGCTGATAATGGATATTTTAAAAATCTTAAAAGTCTTGTTCTTTAATAACACTTGCCTAACACAACTTATTACTTTTTAATAGAAAATCTCAAAAATAAATGGACATTATAATTTAGCCCACATTTATAACACAAAAACAATTGGTTTCAAATTATCAGCCAGAGTTTTGAATATTATTCTTCAATAATACTCAAGTAATACTTCAATAATATTCTTCAAAAATAATTTAATTAGCAGAATTTGTAGCCAATCTTAAAATAAATATACATCATAATTAATATTTATTATTTATGTATAACTTGACTAACTTAGTAACGCCAATGACTTGTCGGCTATTGCATAAATAATTAGCAAGTTCCGCAGAACAAATCTTATACAACATTTCAGTGAATTATTTTTTGAATTCATTGCTTTGTTCACCATTGATTTTTATTTATTAGTTTATATATGGACAATTACATAACTGCCCCCTTTGTCTCTCTCCTACAGAGCAATACAAACACCACTGGTTCCCAGATCGTCCCAACAAGGGTTCTGGTTATCGCTGCATACGCATCAACCACAAGATGGACCCTCTGGTGGGACAGGCTGGTCAGCGCATTGGCCTGAGCATCCAGCAACTCTACCTGCTGCTCCCTAGTGAGCTCACATTGTGGGTCGACCCATTTGAGGTGTCCTACCGCATCGGAGAGGACGGCTCAATCTGCGTGCTTTACGAGTCCCTCCCAATTACCAACGGAAACCCCAGCGTTACCACTGGAAACGGCCACGCCTCCTCCTCTGTCTCCCAGGTATCCCCGATGGTGGACAGTCGCATCAGCTGCAAGGAGGAACTAATGGTTTTGGGTCGCACCAGCCCCGCTAAAACCTACATGATGACTGTGTCCAGCTAAATGGTTCACAGAAATCATTTTTAAGAAATAAAAAAGTGAGAAAGAAGAAGAAGAAGAAAAAAAAAAACAGGATGTGTCCTATCGTCCAGGTGATGGAAACCTTGTAGGTTTAATTTTCACTCGTTTGGTTGTCTGTTCTGTTATTGTGTTGGATCTACCAGAGGCTCGACCCTGGGGCAGCTAATGAAGACCTGAAACATCGCCCGGCCCCCAGCTCACAGAGGGGGCTTTTTCTGCCATCGTCTGTCGATGTTGACTTTGCACTTTCGCTTTCACGGTTTATGTTAGCGCATAAACACAAACTCCCTCTAAAATGTTTAGGAATTGCACTCAGAATCCTATTTCATCATTTCTCCGTTTGCCGTCGAGCTGAAGCCCAGACCTTCGGGAAGACGTGCCAGACCTGAGTAGCCGCTACGAGCCTTTTTTTTTTTTTTTTTTTCTACGAACCTCACTTTGTTGGACCACAAAGCGGTACTTTTGTCTCTTTTATCAGTGTCTGGCACACAACCGGAGCTCCTTTTGGGCTTCAGGTCGACGTGAACCGGTTTCAAACCGCCTTCATCCTGCCGCGATGGAATACCTGTGTCATACTGTTACCCACCCTAGCCGTCAATGGCACTGTGATGCAAAGGTTCTCATGCTTGTAGCTTTTTCTAGGGGCTCCCTCCTGGATGAATGTAATTTCTAACAAAAAAAGAGAAAAAAAAAAAACTCAAGAAAAATCCAACAATTGATTTATTTAAGCCCCTTGTCATACCAAAATGAAAGATGTAGCAAAGAATTTATTTTTATTTAATTTTTTTTTTTATTTGGAGCAGATGTGGTCTTTACTTTCTGCCCGGATTAGAAAGGACGTTGAATGCACTTTGACATTTTAGACTGTGGGATGACGTTTCGATTTGACCCAGCTGCATTCCATCGCGCACCTCCTCATTCAGTTGTCGTAAATCGCTTTCTCTGCTTGCGCTCTGCACGGGGCGACCAGGTTGCAATATTTTCAAAGCTAAGGGAGACGTTTCAATCCCAGGTTGTTCTCTCTAGCCAATTTTATCCTTTCGATTGACCGATTCGAGATTAGTTGTCGATCACTTGGACTTCATTTACGGCCAGTACGTGGCCAAAAAGAAAGGGCGTCGAAAAACGGACCAATGTTCCCATCTCCTCGCAGAATCGCAGGGCCAGTGGTGCTGGGTTGTTACGGAGGGCGTCCCAACGCACTTTCCAAACTGGCGTCACCTGACGCAGTCTTAACTAGGAGTGCGCGGTCAAAACATATCACCTCCCTCTGTCGGCTGGGCGAAGGAGGGGGTAGGACCCTCACATCAGGGCAGCTACAATCCTCTCCGGCCCCCTTCTCGCAGCCTGGTGGAGAGTTTTAATGCCAGCACACACACACACCAAGCGCACTCCAAACCCCACTGAGCCTTACGTACAGGGCCGAGTCGGGACGGGAAGAGATGCTAATACGGGATGCTCCTGGTCTCTGGCTGATTCTGTTTACATTGGTGTAAGTTGGTGGAAATAAGCGGGTTGCAGGCTTTGCGTGCGTCTACGTGTGCGACAAACTGCTCTTGCCTTAGCCGTTAAACTGCCGAGACAGGGTGCTGATGATCAGTCCAATGTGTGCTAATAATTTTGACCCTCGAGGACCATGGGTAACGTCGGGTTGTTGATGCACTGCCGTCCCTTTCTGTCTCGTTTTTGGCCCAGCCATTATTTTAGACGGGTGAAGTCAATTTTTAAATCAAATTGACGTTTTAAGCATGGGTCGACCCCAATATTTACCATCCCATCCCTCTTAATGCTTTGAAATCTGACACATGGCCCCCTTCGCCTTGATGGTTTGACCTTTGAAGCTTTTGAACCACATTGTGGTGATCACAACCAAATCGGAACAGACAATTGAAGTGTTTTTTAGATCTGCAGCTTTTAAACTACTACAAGCTACTTTCCCCCCTCCTCCACTGAAATAACATCAGCAAACTGTTTCTATTCTCCGTTTCAGTTCGGTAAATGTTTGCACACAAGTTTTAAATATCGTTGTTAGTCTGAACTCTAGTATACTCGGAGGCAAGAGCACATGAAATGCACTAATAGGTTAAACATTGAAGTTATGTGACTTTGAGACCGAAGCGTCTCAAATGGAATGTATTGCCAAGCTCAGGCCACAGACATTCATTCAAACCCTTATGGATGTTAAGATGTGAAAAACAGAAGGGAATGATTCGGTTGGGAGTTTTGTTGGTCATTTCAGAAGTGATTTGCGTTATTGCCACTTTCGCATCTGAGGTGGTTCCATACTTGTAGAATGTATTGTTATTGTACAACTTATGGTAGACTAAGTACATAACCATACATATGGGAAGTGCCAATAATTGATATTTTGCTGTGTGTAGATGTGTTCCTTTTTGTATTTCATATTTTAACATGAATTCCTCTTTCATAAGCGAAGCCATTTGTGTTAGGAGTGTTGGAGAGGACCAAAGTTGTTTTGGTAATATATAAATCAGTTTCCATGCTCTGTGCTGATAGACTTTCCGTGTTTTTTTTTTTTTTTCTCCCATCTTTTCTTTTCTTTCTTTTTTTTTTTTAAATTAAAACAAAAAAGAAAAAATTCTGAGCAACCCAAGATAAAGCTGTCTGTATCTTGTGATTTTACCCGTCTGTACATCTCTTGTGTTCATTATTTTCCTCATTCTTGGGTATGTTGTGATGAACTGCTGTAAATTTGTACAGTTCATGTAAATTGATTGTGCGGAAGTTGTACAGATTTCTATATTTTGGAAGAAAAGTTTTTTTCTCTGTAATAAAAGATTTCCTATCTTGGCAATGTTTTCCCGTGGATCTGGTCTTATTATTTATCAAAACACTCTGACATATCCTTTCATGATTCATTAGCTAATTCTTTGTCTTCTTGGATGAAATTTAGTATAACACCCTGGGGATGCGACAGTTTTGTATCACAGACCAGAGAATCCTGATATACTCCGCTCCAGTTCGGCCATTTTAGACAAATATGCCAGACGTTATTAGTAACCGGGCACTGATGTCACTGACCTGCTTTGAGTTTTTCCTCTATTAAGACAAAGAAAGGAAGTCTGCATGGACGTCAGTAGGGCGCATTAGTCTAGTACAGCTGCTTTTTGAAAATAATAGGCTCAACCAACATTAACCAGCTTAAAGTTAATTACAAATAATCACTGTTACTCATTAATATGTGGAAAAGCATTTGCTGTCCGTATGTGCTATAACTATGAATGCTATAAACATTTTTTTTTTAAATTACGCAAGTTTATTTTAATTGAACTCAACGGTTTTCCTCACTTTGTTACAATTCCACTTGGCTTATTTTTTTCAATTACACATGAAGTTAATAATTTAAAAGGAATGGGTTTCCTCACTTTTTTTTAAAGTTAAGTCATATGATCACTTTTTACAGTGTAACGACAGATGAAAGATATCATCGGGAATCGTTTGTGTTTTTTCATTCAGCACCCGACTTTAAAGAGTTTGAACATTTATTGAGGCAGATGACAATGTAGCATTTGCCTTTAATAAATAGAAAGTTAGCCTGTTGATTTAGATAATAATATTGTTATAGTTATCTTTATCATTCTTGGTGTGAATTGGCATTTGGGCCTAGGGTTCAAGCTTCAGTTAGCAGTTAGCCCTTGACTGTAGGTGCTGTAACTAACATCACCAAAATATCCTCTGTATTATAATGAATTACTAACATCACCAAAATATCCTCTGTATAATGAAATACTAGCCATATGCTAAGCAAGCTAATACTATTAGCTATATTGCTATCATCTTCCTTACCAAATTGCCGTTTTATCAGTAGCCTATATTTTTTTCCCTCAGTTGGGTCTTAAAAATGTGCAATAGGATTTATGTTTGGGTTTTCCCCTGGCTAAAAAACCCTGCATTAGGACATTACTAGCTTAGGATAGCACATTGTTTGCACAATGTGCCCTTGTAATCAGTCATTGCTAATTCATGCTAATTTGTCATTTTCCTGTGATTCTGTCTCTGTTGATTTATAGATCAAAAACCTAGATGTAAAAAAGAGGGACAATTAGAAACGATTAGATTTATGGATCAAAAACCTAGATGTAAGAGAGACAATGAGAAACGATCAAAAACACTTCCGGGGTTTTGCGCTAACTGAGCAGCTAACATAGATCAAAAAGGAATGCTAACGCATAGCTTTCTCTATTATATGATTCTTTGTTTCACTGAGTAATATTCTTCTCGCATTTACATCAAGTATGTATCAATAACATTTTTCTTTTGCTTTTGCTGACATGCAGATTTGCAAAGATTATGTTCTCTAGCAGGAGCATCTCAAATAAGTCACGGCACACAAAACATTGTGGGTTCTGTCAAAGCGCTGACTCAAAAAATAAAGTGTCTCACTCTCCAAGATTATGTTTTCTGCCTGGCAGCGACCTGAAATGGAGGTATTTTGATTCAATTGACAACGACAGAGAATGGAAAGAGAGATGGGGGTGGGGAGAAGATGAGCATAACAAAAAAGAAAATGAAAGGACCTGAATAGCTCTTCGTGTGTCCTTTAGGTGTTTGAACACATTTGGAAAGCAGCGAGAGCGTTTGAAATGAGACATCAATTCTGTAGGTGTGCATGTCATGTCATGAGTCTCTGTGCTTGTCGTTTTAACCAAGACTCTAGAGCAAACAGTTTTCCTGGGAAGTATGCATGCATGCGGTAAACAACATCACAAACATATGGAATCTAGCCGAGCTTGAGACTGTGTTTAGATGCAGGACCGCACAGTAAAAACATATTTGCTGTAAGTGTGTGTTCCTTCACACTGTGTGGCCTCGGTTTGTGTCTCTTTCTTCTCACTTCTGCCTTTCGGCGCTCAACCACCCTCTCGTTCTTCATCTGCTGCACTGGACCACAACAAAGAGGACCTTAGTGAAAGCAGCTGGAAGGAAACTGCAGTCTCTCTTTCACTGTGGGAGAGACTCACCTGGTTGCTTTCTCTCTCTCTCTGTGTGTCTTTCTTCTTTTATTCAGAGTCTTTCTACCCCTGTCAGGTGCTACTTTCCTTTCATCCCAAAGAACAGACGGCATATTTTCTGTAGAACTGACACGATGAGCATACTCTTTTTATTAATTATGAATATTATGATCTGAGCTGATAATATGATTTCTGCATTGTAAGCTCCAGCATACCTTTGGCTCTCGAAAGCAGTTTTTCTGCCCTGTTTTTATATTTTTAGAAGGTCAGGATCAGGATAATGCCTGTTATCTGTTGTTTTTACACTTATCTTGTTAAAGTTGTTACTCTTGCTGAAGACCAGGGATCTGATAGCAAGGGTCACCAGTAGAGATGTCTTTTATTTCTTGTATTATTGTGTTTAAAAGTCTGAGTCTACATTGAAAATCTAGGGTTCACAATTGAATTAAAAGCAGACACAGTTTTAGGATTTGGAAAGAAGTTCATGCTGCTCAAATGCCATTGCCATTAAAAGCATACCAATTACTAAGACATTGCTATTGAGACATTGATCTCCTTTGCCGTGTTTGTCATTTTGGGGACTTTCAGATCTATGTCACCCAGTTTTCTCTCTCTGTTTCTGATATGGAATGTATGTTCCTGCTTTTACAGAGAGAGGAATGCTTAGAATAGCTGGGTACTTTTTACAGGCCCCTCGCTCTCTGTTTCTCTTTCTCTCAGAAAGGTCTCTGGCCTGGTCTGTGTGGTTAACTGCTGACTCAGAGAAGGGAAAAGATAACCAACGGATACAAATGAAAACACCAACACCCACCTCACTCTCTCACACACATATAAGCAAACCTCACGGAAACATTTCCAAACCTTATTTTTTATAGTGTAATCTTATTTAATCTCATTAATGTGTTGCATCCGCGATACAATTCTCTGATTATTGAATATCGTCCGATTGAAATATCAAGATTTTGATATTTTCCGGATAAAGACAAAGCTTTATTTTTTCGCTTTGCGGTAATTAAAATGACTTATTTTTTTTTGCTTTACGGTAATGACTATTGCGGTGGACAATTTTCATGTAATTCATTTAATAATGTAAAAATGCAAACACTCTTAATGTCCCTAAACAAATAGGCTTAATTAAGTAAAATATAATGTTTTCTTTGAGTTTTTGGCTGAAATATGTTCGTGACAGGTTTCTTGTGACTCATATCTAGTTGAAAATCTGCTGTTGTTTTTGTCTCTAAAAGATTCATTGTGTGGATTTGCTGTACTTTGGTCTGGTGTGGAACGAGGAGCCAAACCCTTGGTAAACATCCCTTGACTGTTCGGGCTAAGCAGTAAAGCCTGTTATTTTTAACCACAATTTGTTCTTCAAACTGCTTTGATGTACTCTGGAACTAATAAGAAGCTTTATTAGTTTGATAAGTGTTATGACACATATCAGATGGGGAAGGTGATAAAGAGCGAGCATGGCCGTAAGCTAAGCACGTGGCAAATTTAAAGCCCTCCGATTGCAAACAACTACACGTTTGCGTTTTCTGAGAACTCAGCTGTTTCCTGTTTTCTGTTGAACAGCACACCACAGACCTGAGACAGCTGAGAACGACAGAAAAAGAGAGAACGACCGCAATGGAAGATGTGCTTTATGCAGCAACCTTGCAGAGTTTCGCGAACAGTGTTTAGCCTCAACCAAAACTGCATGCACGCTTACACTTCCCTTTGCATTTTTAAAACAGATAAGTCCAATAATTTTCTCAATAATTCCTTCCTGAAATCCAGGAATAGCTTGTTTTTCAGTTTGTCAGCACTAAATATTTCCTTCTTATCCTAAAATGCACAACACTCTTCCTCTGTGGTTATATATCGAGCATAAACAGTGTAGTTTTGTAAGTTAGCACATCATTCAGACTGCTTTTCCCCCTCTCAGCCAAGCAGCCTTGACCCAGAAAAGCAGCTCGCTGTTATCAATGAGTAACATGGGGCATTTTTTCATGCCTCTGAGACCGATTAGTAGCTAATTTACTCAGACGGTTCAATTAATTCACCCTGCAAGCACAGCGCATCCTCAGAAAAACAACATTTGTGCAGAGCCGTAATGAATCCCAGTACAGCCATGCTGTTTGCCATCTCATCATCACCACATTTCTGACAAATTTGTTGGAAAGGTGCTAGATGCAGTGAAATAAAAGACCAAGTAGGCTGTACGAGGGAAACTGTGAGAGTGTTGTCGCAATGCATAAACCACATCAATTGCCGACCCTCTTTGGTTCATAACATCTATACAGCTGTGAATGTAATAGCTGCCATAGCGACCAGGACTGATTGCTCTAATGTGCAGTGATTACCGAAGAGCACATTACATGCGTGGGAGATTGGGATATTGAAGGCTTATAACCTGCTACGAATCGGCAGGAATAACGTGAGCAGGTCAATATGGGGAAAAAAAACACATTTCATATCATTGGGGTCCAAAAGTCTGAGAGCACACAAATAAATTGATATAAATATATATATATATAATTAAATATTTAAAATAAGATATTTAAACACAAACAGTTGGAGTATCGTTCATAAAACTTTTGTAAACATCTTATTTTGTTCATCAAAAGAAAGAAACTCAGGTTTGGAACAACATGAGGGTTAGTAAATGACAGAATTTTAGACAGAATTTTACATTTTTGGGTAAACTATCCCTTTAAGAAACAAACAAGCAAGCTCAGACCATTTGAGAACAAGTAATGGAACACATTTTTTTACAAAGTGACGTTAATAGTTCATTTTTAGGGACTAATGCAATATTGTAAAACATTACTTTTAAAAGTAACTTAGGCAAGGCAAGGCATGCTTATTAATATTTGGTGCAACCGTCATGCAATACGAAACAAAATACAAAACAGGAAATTACCCCCGTGACTGTGTGTCAAGGTTAGTAAGTCTCTTAAAATATCAGATAATTTTACTTTTTTTTGGGATAGTTCATGTTCATGTAAAATGTCATGTGGTGTGGCTCACCAAAAACATAGAGATTCATGTAATAATAATATTTTGGTCATACCTACATGAATACATATTAAAAAGTAGAACAAATGACATGTTTTCAACTATAATATTTGCATTTTATGTATTGTAGACACTCTTATTTGTCATTGACTTTTATTTATGTACAATTTTGTATTAAAAAAAGAAGCATTTGCATTATTGATCACAGACCTTTGGACCCCAATATGTCCTCAAGTGGCATGATATGATTTGAGTGTAAAAAAGTGGGTGAATACTGAAATGTGTGTGTTGTGATACTTTCAGTCAGGCTTCATTTCTATAGACTGTATGCAGTCACATGTATACACAAGTTGGATACACTCATTTTGCAATTCTTCATACCATTTTGCTCTTACTGGCCTAGTTTTTCTTTCCAGACGATGAGTGAAATCCCTTTTGCTACTGACAGACCCCTGTAAATCTCTCTCACACACACATTCCTTCTCCTCCTTCATGGCAAAGCTGTTGTTTTTCCACTCTCCTTCTGGCTAGTCCTGCAGTCAGTACTTGTTTTTATGATGGTTATATTCAGTTTTGCTCTCGTTTATGGGCAGCATGCCTGAGATTCTAGATGAGTGGATCCTCTGGAGCATTCAGAAAGGTGTGTGAGTGTGTTAACTTGCCTTTTAGAGCACGCTTAATGGTTCACTTCTTCTAGCTAGACTCCAAGATGTGGGAGGTTGTGTGAGAACTGTCTAGTTTTTCCACCATGAGGGATAAAAGTGGTTACATGACTGAAAAAAGCAGACACACACACACAGATATGCTGTATATTTAAATATAACACTCATATTCTCACCAACAAATACTTAAACAGATTCATTATCTGTGTTTGTGTGATATAAATATCAGAGGATGTATTGTAGCAGCTTGGATTTTGATTGACAGCTCTAATTTCAATACACAAATGTATTCATTTTATCTGACAGGAAGTTAAATTAAAATGACACGAATTCTACACAACGGAGCAATTTCATTAGTCCAAATAAACAATAAAATGTTATTTTATTATAGAAAAAGTCATATTATTATTTGACAAACTCCACCAAATCAACCATCTTGTGCAGCCAGCATTCAATAAATAAAGTAGAAAATAAAGCTTCTTAAGGTTGTTTCATGTTGTAAAATGTCACGTGGTGCGACTCGCCAAAAACATCATAAATATTACATGAATTAATAATTCATGATTTTAGTAAAAATATAGTTAAGAACTTTGTTGGAAATAGTGATTAAGATGTTTGCAGTCACATGTAAGGAGAATAAATTGTTATTAAAAAGTCTTATTTTGGGCTAGTTACGGCATTAGTAACTAACTATAAACATTTTGGTTATATGTAAATGTACTATGATGCATTGTTAATTCAGGTTCGTTCATAATACATTTATTTATATTGATATTAAATATGTATTAGTTTTATAAATGCTTTAAAAGGATTGTGTATTGTTATTTCATCTTAGCTCTTGCATTAGCTAATGCTAGCAGGCTGAACCTTCTTGTAAATATTACTGCGCTGAACGTGCTATGGTGTTTTTTGCAGTTTGTGCCTGGGCCCTATGTGTTAGTCTCGCCCTCATCCTGTTTTTCATGCAGAAGTAAGGAATGTGCTCTCTCACCCTTTCGAGATTGCACAAGAGGCGTTGTGACATTCACTGCAACAATCCCTGTGTGACTCACAATCAGGGGCTTCTGTTGCCATGGTGTTGCCACAGCTTTTCTGAAAGCTGAAAGAACAGTCGCAAACAGAGCAACCGGGCTGAAGTTTGTGTCGTGTTACCATAAACTGAGGTTAAGTTTCCCAGTGACAGTTGGGAGTAACCATAGACATATACACTAGATGGATCCTTGGAGTTCTAAGCATGCGTCATAACCGCCGCCATCTTGGAACAGGTGTCTTGTCATATGAAGTAGCAAGTACGCTGCTATCTCCGCCTGATGTTCGGACTTTTGAGCTGCGTATTTTTTACTTTTCAATGATAAATACATGTCTGACCATTGGAACGAAAAAAAAAAAAAAGAAAAAAATGAAAATCGCATTCATGACGATTTATGGTGATTTTATTTCCGTTAGACCTTTTCCTACATTGACGCTTACGCATTAAAGAGGAGGGGCTCCCCTGTTCCATGATGGCGGATCTATTGACACATTCGTTCGAATGAACTGCCGTAGCCAAGGCGACATCTACAGTAGTGTATCTATGGGGAGTAACTAACTGCTTTTTTTTTCATTAGTGTGATAGTATATCAGATGTTTTCTATGTAGTGTAACTCTTCTAGTAACAATAGGGTTGGGTATCGAGTACCGGGACTAACTTTTCATTTTTCCCGGAATCGTTCAAAAGTTAAAATTTCGATTCTTAGTTTCGATATTCACAGTCCGCCGAGCGGAAGAAGAAACCGCTGAACAACACCAAGGAAGAAGCGTCTACCGGAAGTGTTGGCATAACCGCGCGAGTCGAACATGAGTAGCTTACGTCGGTGGTCCAAAGTGTGGCTTCACTTTTCTAAAAATAACGAAATCTCGGCAAAATGCTAAATTTGTTACAAAAGGAGTATTTCCTTCAGAAAGGCTGTTGGTTAGCAAGGTTAGCTAAACTTTTTTGACCCTGCCTCTTAAAAGAATCGGAATCGAGAATCGTTAGGAACCCGAATCGAAACAAGGAATCGGAATCAGAATCGTTCAAATTCAAACGATACCCAACCCTAAGTAACAAGCTAACAAGCAGCAGTTTAGTGTGATAAACCCTTAAATGCATGAATGTTTCGCCAATCATTGTTTTCTGGTCCTTAGCGACCCAGATCAAATCTAACATGGATGGATCTCTACCTGTTGCGAAAATATAAAACTCTTCTAATATTCGAGTAACAATTACAGAAGAATAAAATCAATCATATTTTGTTACCTTTAGAAGCTTGTAAGGGTTCAGTTTAGGCCGATGTTTTATACCATTATCACTGTCCTTATCAGAGCTCATTTCCCAGTACATTCAGCATCTGGCTCATATTTGCCATCTCAAACATATTCTCGAATCTATCATTTTCGATACCTTCAAAATTAATATTTTGATCACTGACAGCTTCTTCACCAGATCCAGGGTTAAATAAATGAATATAATACACATTAAGTTATAAGCTGCAATATTAAGCAACACAACTGTTTTCAGTATTGATAATAATAATACATTTCATAGTGAACAGTTTTGTCAAAAAGAAAATGACAAAATCACCATAAAATCCATTCAATTCATGCATTTTCAGTCAATATTTACTTAAATTGGGGTCTGATTGTCACACAAAACTCTGGAAGGCTTGAATATAGTGAACTAGCTATATGGACTACATTTGCAGTGCTTTTGTTGTGTGTTTTTGTCCTTTTTATAGTTATACAACCTGTGGTCATCTGTGTTATCGAATTATTTTAATTATTTGTTAAATTGACGGAGCTTTATTATGAGCTATTCAGTGCTCGAGTTCCCAAAACAGTCTATATCTTTCTGGTTCCCAGGCTCATCACCTGAGAAACATCAATTGTATCTCTCATAAGTTGAAAGGTTTATCAAGCTCCTGATCCCCTCTGAGCCCAGGGTGGCCTGTGAAAGTTTCTTTTGCTCATAGTGGCAAACTGATCAGAGGCATTCAGTCGATATTACTGATCTGGAGATCTTTCATGCACCACTATATACAGTTTGAGGACAAAGAGAAAGAGAGAGTAAATAAGAGTGAGAAGGGCATTGGAAGAGAATGGGCAAGCATGACATAATTAAGCAATGATTTCACTCAGTAACATCATGTCATTTCAGCAATCTGCACGGTTTGCTAATTTATTTTATTAAAGAAGGACATTTCTTTCTAGAAGACCCCTTAGTTCCAGTTGTAGCTTTTTGTTTTATCTAAAATCAGGCCAAAAGGAGTAAAAACACAACATTTTGGCCTCCATGCACCAAAAATATATGGGACTTTTTTTGTCAAAATCATGTGGTTAATGTTTCACCTTGATTCTAACATGGGAATCATTCAACAGTTTGTATTAAGGATTACTAAACAGACTTTGCTCTTTCCAAAAAAAATATATCACGTAACCAAGATTGAGGTATTGTGAACAGCCACTGAGATTATTGAGCACAGGGTGCAGAGAATTAGCCAAGAAATCCATGGATACTGATGTCATTTTAGCACCGTTACTATAGCAACAGCCCAAAGCCTCACTTGCTTGTGATAATCTGATAATCAGTTCTCAGGTGTAATGAGAATGTTCTCATGATATGAGCCACAAAGAACAGTTTCTGCAGCACTTATGCACAAGATGCAGGCGCGTTTACCAGCAAAGACATATAAGCGAGAACAGATGCCAACATCTAACATATGCTTCCCAGTCTACCGGTCTGTCTCAGATTTCCCATAAGCACCCCATGAAATAAATCTCTGCATCTTTTATTACACATTTGTGCTGGCCGGGATTTTCCTGCATATTGGAGATGAAATGTGATAACTGAAAAAAGCAGTGTTTACTTGAAAAACACTTCCATATCTATCCATCGTTAGCCCAATAAAAGACCTACAGTAGTTATTTCTTATAGTTTTGCTTTTTCTTTAGTTTATTACATTAGATCCATGCTATACGTATTTAAGTTGTGCACATTATTGTCCATATCATTTAGTAACTGGATGCACACGTGTCAGGTGATGTTATATAACACTTTACAATATGGTTTCATTTGTTATTGTTAATAATAATAATTATTATTCAATGTTAATTTCAACCATAAAAATGTTGACAGTAAAAGATGAACTTGTTAACGTGAATGCAGCGTGAGCTAACATGAACAAGCAAAGAACAATATGTACTTAATATATAAATGCAGTAAAAATGTATCGCTTATTGTTAGTTCATGTTAACTAATGCATTAACTAATGTTAAAAAATTAGACCTTATTGTAAAGTGTGGCCAATTATATAGCCTAGTTTGTATACACTATATATCACATATTGTCACATTAAAACAACAAAGAGCAAATTTATTTACCAGAACCTTAAACATCCTGACTGATGTGAAAGTGAATCCTGCTAAACTTCCACTTTCTTTTATGTATTTCTTTCTATGCTATTTAGACTTTGGGGTTTTACATACTAATCAGAGTGGTTATTTACAGACACTGTCCTTCTGCTGCTTTTACTTTCACCTATTGTAACATGCGCTCCTAAATGATTGCCAGTCACTTTTTTACTTTCTCTTTGATTCTCGGCACAGGGAAGCAAGGGGATTTTTTTATGACATGCCCTTAGTGATAACAACACATCCCAGGTTTCCTATTGGTTGAGCATCTTATAATGATTGACATCAGAAACTCCCCTGTATTCCTAACCTCCAGGGCACATGACATGCCCAGACACGCCTCGTATGAAACATGAAGCATGAAATGATGAAACATCCTGGTATAAGGAGAAATCTCAAATGACATGTGACTCACTATTCATTCAAATCTGTGAATTTATCACTACTCAAGTGCTTAGTTTAGTTTGTTTTACAATAATAAAGTAATTATTAGTAATAATACAAAATTGTAGCCTTGGTGAAAAAAAAAACGTGTATATTGTATGTTTTTATCATTATTTTTTTTAAAAAGAAGTCTGCACACTTCTCTTTCTGCATTTTATCCCAAGTACAGTAAAAACAGAAATACTGGGAAATATTATTACAATTTAAAATAAGCGTTTTCTAGGCTGAATTTTCAGCGTCTTTACTCAAGTCTTCAGTGTCACATGATCCTTCAGAAATGCTAATTTGGTGCTCAACAGTATTATTAAAATAATATAGTATTATTATCAATGTTGAAATCATTGGGATTCTTTGATGAATAGAAAGTTCAAAAGAACAGCAATCCTTGTTGCATTAATATCTTTACCGTCACTTTTGATCAAATGAGTGCGTCCTTGCTGAATAAGAGTATTCATTTCTTTTATCTTCCTGACTCCAAACCTTTGAACAGTAGTAAACATGTTCTCCAGAAGTGAAGAAACACTCAACCCTGAAACAAAATCCCTCATCAGAACGGCAGAACCCACAAGGCCCTCTCTCTCATTCAGTCTGGCTTTTAAAATAGCTGCATTTGCGTCATCTCATGTGTGAAATAGTAACATCCACACAGAGGTCAGAGTATCCGGAGAGTGATTATTATGTTATGAGAGATGAGGGAACGCTGCCTTGGCTTTCAGTGCCCGTCATTAGCAGGCTAAGTGCATTAGATCTGTAAATGGTGAAATGGTGTTCTGGCTCTTTGCCTCCGTCTGCTCACTTTCTCCATACTTCACTTGAGGTGTTTCTAGCCTTTCATCAGTACTAGACCGCAGACACCACATTAACTAAAAAAAAGTGAAATTAGTATTATTTTTTTGTTGCATGATAACACAATTTGGGAGACTTTTGCATAATGTTGAGGTAATGGGGTACAGATTTTATCTGCATACCGGTAACTGTAACCTTAAAGAGATACTTTACCGTTTTTTTTCATATTAAAATATGTTATTCCCTTAACTAAGACGAGTTGATGCATACCTCTCTCGGCTTTGGTGCGCGAGACACTTTGATAGCACTTAACTTAGCCCAGTTCATTCACCTCCACGCTTTCCCTATTGAAATACAGTTACAAGAGTAGTGTAACCTCGTCCAAGAATGGTGACACAAAATAAAACGTTGCGCTTTCAAAGCGTGTAAAGTGGATAACTATAATGTATGGCGGAATACCATAGCAAGTGCTTGGGAGCACTTTGACTCGGCGCATATCTATGGATGGACTCGGCGCAGTAATATCATTACTCTGGAGAGGGAGAGGGGGGAGAGGATTTTTCACGAGTGATGATATTACTGCGCAGAGTCAAAGTGTGGGATTCTTGCTGTGGTATTCCGCCATACATCATATCAAATCTGTACCGACTACACAATATGCATAAACAACTTATTCTACTAAATAGCTACATTTACATGCAAATAACCATTGCATTCTCATCCCAAGGCGTCATATACGACTCTTTTGCCGAAGCGTAGACATCTAACGCACATGGCACCCTTTAGCGTCAAATGAGACGCTTTGGTTATGGTAGGTTTTAGGGATGCACCGAAATGAAAATTCTTGGCCGAAACCGAAAACCGAAAAAGAGGAAACCAAGGCCGAAAACCGAAAACCGAAACACCGAAAGAAATTATGCCAATTATTATTATCATTGCATTTATGGCTATGACTGTGTACAAACTTTACTAAAATCAAGGCATTGCAATTGCATAAATTAATATAACATTTTCAAAGAATAAATCAATTACAAATTATGCAAATATATATTTGGCACAATGCACAGTATAAAATAAAATTCAAAGTAAAATGTTTAACTTGACCCCACTTATGTGTACACTAAATAATAATCTACTGGCCTGAAGAAAGATTTTAAAATGAAATGTTCTCTCAAAAACAAAGCCAACCGCAAACTTCTGTAAAAATGTAGCATACAATAGCATAAAAAGCCTTTTTAAATGAACAATGGTCCATGTTTAATACAAATGTACATGAAACTTAATGAAACATTTTTAGTGAATGTAGAAAATATTTAAGAGAGCATTAATTTAGTTCTACATGTTCCCATATACATATTTTTTTGTAATGTCACAAGTAATAATCTCAGGGTTTACTGGGTTTTACATGATTATTTTTGTATTGGTGGTGAAATACAAAAAAAATAAACATTGTCATGTGTTTATCTGTCTTGTTCTCACCGATTCCTGATGGTTAGAGGACAGTTACTTGAGTCGTCCCCTGTCGTTTCAAGGAATAGTAAAAGTTACAACGGAGCGCGCGTCAAGTATAAACGCCTCGACCGTTTGGAGCGGTGCACGCGCTATTTGTGGAGACTCGCGCTGCCTTGTTTACTTTCGCCTGCCTCCGCAGCGCGAGTCTAATTTATAATTTTTAATTGTTTCCTGCTCTAAACAATGCGTGCCGCCATGACGACGACTCCGGTTCCGAGCGGGTCAAGAGCGATGCGCGCGCTGTCTGTGGAGACTCGCGCTGCCTTGTTACTTTCGCCTGCCTCCGCAGCGCGTGTCTCCACAGACAGCGCGCGCACCGCTCTTGACCCGCTCGCAACCGGAGTGGTCGTCATGGCGGCACGCATTGTTTATAGGTGGATAAACAAGGTTTCCGTCTCATTGCGGGTTCAGATACACTGAAATACGTCCACACCGCAGACATGTTGCTTCAGACAAGCACGTGCAGGTCGCGGTTTCTGTTTGCGTCATCACAACATTTCGGCCGTATTGTTTCGGTGATAAAAGTCTTTCGGCCGAAAACCGAAAATGCACTTTTGGGCCATTTTCGGCCGAAAATTTTCGGCGGCCGAATATTCGGTGCATCCCTAGTAGGTTTAGGTCTGGGGTAGGGTTAGGGTTATACCACTAGGAGGCGCCTTCTACCCCATATATATCTGCGGCTCACTTGACGCTAAAGGGTGCCATGTGCATTGGATGTCTACGTTTTGGCAAAAGCGTCGTGTATGACGTCTTGGGACGTCCCGATCGGAGGCTGCCGTAAATACTTAGTTGGACCATAGAGTTACGTTTAAACTAAGTTTAATGGTGCAACATAAAAATATTTAGTAGTGCGTAAGTTGTAACAAGTTGTAAAGTGCCCATTTACGTCAAAACTAGGCTAAGTTGTAACTTGCGCACAGCTGGTGCAACCAGCTCAAATTAATAAAAAAAAAGAATGAAGGATGTCTTACTTAGGGTTCGTTTACACGACAACGATGTACTAAAAATTTAAAAGTTTTTTCTTTTGTCATAACTAACCCCGTTCGCACGCATCTGCAAAAAAAAACAACAAAAAACAATTAAAACTCTGTATTATTCATGCCAGGCCAGTAGTTGGCGATGTCGCTTTGTAAAGAAACATTACGCGCCTATAGATTGAACAAGTAATATGTATATCATTTTCAAAAACTGTTGTGAAAGTAAGTACTAATTATGTTAAACTCAACATCTGTCATCATGTTATGTTACAGTATCAAAACTTTTTACGACACACACACAAAAAAACATCAAATACAGTCAGTGAATATGATAGTATTTTCTCAGGTCGGTCTCTCTGCAGAAATAGGAGGAGAATGTAAAGGTTAACATATGTTTATGCTGAGCTAATGGAAAGTTTCGGCGGCCTGCGCAAAATGAGGGGAAAAGCAAACAACAACAACAACAATCTCCTGAAGAGAAAAGAGTCCTATTGGCCTGTTGCTGTGGCGACCTCCCCTAGAGCTCTGTGCACACATACAAACGTGGGCAAATTCTGGCATTCATCTCTCCTCTCCTCTCCCCTGCCCAGCCAGACAGCAACAAAGCACAAGCCTGTCCACTGCCCCCCGGCCCACCAGAGCTCTTTTGTGTGGGCAGGCTAGTCTTTTTACCAGACACTCCCTGTGTGTTTCTAATGTATGTGTAGACAGCTCTTGTTTCCAGGGAATGCGTCTGTTTTCAGGACCCCAGGGCGGCTGGAATGATGCCTGACGAGAGTGTTCGCTAGGGCTTTGCTTGTGTATGTTTGTCAGCTATTGTTCACTTATCTTTCTTTTTGTTCTTATTTTTCTTCTTTATCTTACACCCCGTAAAAAAATTTGATCTGTCTTTGTTACTATGAAAACTGTGGCTCTTTCACACAATACGCTTGACTGCATACTAAACTAAACTTAACCTCTATCTTATCAAGATGATCAAGTGTCAATATTACATATGTCTTATGTGGCAAGTCTGTAGCCTCGGCGACCATTTCCTAGCAGCTGTTTTTCTATGTAGTTGGTAAAGATATAGACATAGAATTACAGCTCCATTTACTTAAATGGGGACAACAGCATTTTCAAAAACTGTTTTTGTGCCAAAAATGTTTCAGTATTATTATTATTATCATTATTAATTTGAGTATTTGACAACAAAAAATCATACTATACATTTTTTTTTCCCGGGTGTGTATGTATAGCTAGTGTGCATTTCTAAAGTAAACTAACACTATCAAAAAGGCGATTTGCTCTTTTAACTAAAAGGTACTTGCATTTCTACAGTTGCAATATTTAGAGTTTCCTCTCCCTTATAATGCACCATCATTCAAATGTTTGTGGAGATTCAAGTCATTTTTTTAAAAGACATTATTACTTGTTTTCTTTATGTGATAGTATGTGTGATTGTGTCACACACATTGATGTAAAGTATGTTTGAATGCTGTATTGCATTGCATCACAGAATGGTATGTGGGTGTGTGTGTGTGAAGGCATCTAGTGACCACTGATAAAACACTGATAAACACTTGTAAAATAACTTTTCTGACACATGTATTGTGTTTTGTTCCTAAAAAGTCTCAAAGTTATGTGTGAGGGTTCATTTTAGGACAGTAATGGTGTTAGAAGATGGAAAATATCATTAGTTCAAATATAAAAATGTATACAATTTTAGTCTTGTGTGTGTGTGTGTTTGCTGCAGTTTATTGATCTAGATGTGAGTAGAAATGTTGGCATGGTCTGTGTTTAAATTGCTTTAGGCCAAACCAGCTAGTCATTCAGGTGTGCAGAAATAACAGCAGGTGACTGTAAGAAAGTCGCACGCTACTGGAGTTTACACTGTTCTTACAGCCAAATCATCGTTTCATATTACAAACGGACAGCATATGTGCCTGTACGCTTCATGTCACACAAACACATGCTTCAATCACCTTCATATGTCCTTAACGCTCACATAGGCTATGTGAATCACACCCATTCAGCAGCACTCATCAAAGATGTGACTGCACTGCATAAATGGCACATTCAATATACACAACACTGTAATTTATTGAATGTCCTCAAAGTAAGGCAGATATATTTAATAATTCATAGACATTCAGAATAGGGTTAAACCCTGAATTGTAATGTAGTTACATTTTTTCATTGTGTGTGCAGCAGTGCTACATATACATTAAGGCTCACATAGAAAAGTGAAGGTCAATGTGATTTCTCCGTCTTCATCCATTTCCATTAGACCAGCTTTTGTGCATGTGATGTATGAAAACCAGGATTGAATGATATTATTCATGCATGTGTGATGGATGACTCTGTACTAGCGTCCATGTTTCCCTCTGTGTGTGTTTGATTGATAGATACGTGGGTGTGTTGGTTTGTTATTTGTGTGTGTAATTGCTGTGAACCTTTGGGAAGCTGTGCTGATGGGTAAAACAGATCTGTAAATGGATTTCATCACTGAAGTTCGGGCATATAATTTAAAAAATCGCTACAATGAGCTTTATAAATATTGATATACAGATACAGCAAGAAAGTGTCAATCGTGTTCCGTTTATCCATTATAAATGTATTTACTGTAATTTTTGATTTATTTAATGTATCCTTGGTGAATAAAAGTGTTAATTTCTTTCACAAAAAAAAAAACCCCCCGAACTAACCCCAAACATTTTAACACTAGTGTTAAAGGAGTAGTTCACTTTAAAAAAAAAAACTTTTGCTGATAATTTACTCACCCCCTTAAGAAATGAAGGTTTTTGATGAAAACATTCCAGGATTTTGTCCATATAATGGACTTCAATGGGAACCAAACGGTTCAAGCTCCAAATGAGAGTTTCAGTGCAGCTTTAAAGGGCTTTAAACGATTCCAGACGATGAATAAGGGTCTTATCAAGCGAAACGATCGCTCGTTTAAAAAAAGTTTAAGTTTTATAAGCTCAAATGCTTGCCTTGCTCTGTTCTGTGATGAGCGTTCGTGACTCTCCTGTTCAAAATCGTTCATCAAAATGAACGAATCTTTTTTCGAGGGTCCGATAAGACCCTTATTCATCGTCTGGTGTCGTTTAAAGCCCTTTGAAGCTGCACTGAAACTCTCATTTGAACCTTGAACCGTTTGGTTCCCATTGAAGTGCATTATATGGAGAAAATCCTGGAATGTTTTCATCAAAAACCTTCATTTCTTTTCAACTGAAGAAAGAATGACGTGGACATCTTAGATGACATTGGGGTGAGTAAATTATCAGTAACGTTTTTTTAAAAAGTGAACTACTCCTTTAAGTCATACTAAAACTTCATGTGAGAAAGAGACCAAATTGATGCCACTATGTTCTGATCATAAAACCTTCAGAGAATTGTTAATAGACAATTGATTGAGTGTACCGTCCCTTTAAGAGCAAGTAACTTTGCCATGAAAACATTGCAACAGTTACTGATTCCAAAGTACATTTCTGGCAATAATTATATGGTAACATGCCATTAAATGTTCTTTATTGGCATCTATGTATTTAGAAACTTTAACATATAAGGCACTCTATGATGGAAAAAGATTCTTCAGATTCTTCAACTTAACTTTTCACTGAAAGGATCTTTGGGGAACCAAACATGCATCGCTGCAAACATCTACTTTTATAACCTTTATTTTTAAAGGGTGTTCCAACATCATTTTTAATCAGTTGCATTAATCTGTTGGGCAAATATGTCACTGGCAGACATTTTGTAAAGCCCCGTTCTCCTTTTGCTTGTCCAGGTGTGTGGGTGTTTGTGTGTAGTAATTAAGGTAATTACCATGACTAAACCCACAACAACAATGTCATCTGGGTCTCAAGTGTTAAAGAGAATGCGACACACAACCACACACTCACACAGAAACTAAACACTTACTTGTCATTGCATCAGATTCCTCATTGATTCAGATCTGCTTCCTAAAAACAGCTGCAGATGCAATGCCTTGCAGTACTGTGTAGTGTGCATGTAACATTTTGTATGTTGCATTACACTCATACATTTATTCACAACTGCATAGTACTCTCGCTTTTAGTGTATGATGAGGCTTTTATACACATATATATATTGAATATACTGAGTGCACTTTTCTTCTGCCAGTAATTTACTATACCAAGGTCAGTGTTGCATTTACTGTATTATTTATGGCAGTTGTAAAGACTATAGCTCTCACATCTCACGCTACATACTTAGCTTGGCAGATCACAGCCTGTTCTGCGTTTATCACGTCTTAGTGTAGGTGATTTAAAGTGAGATTCTGAGCATATTAAATGTTGTTTTGTCTATCTTGGAGCATGAAGGATGTACAGTATAAGTTGTATTATAGTCTGGGTCTGTATAGGGTTGACTGTTTTCTCCCCCAGTGATTTTAATTATTTACTTTGAGATTTAAAAAAATGTTGAGAAACATTTGAATAAATAAAATGACTAAATGACTATCTCTCAAACCCCTAGCAGTTCCATCATGAACCCCTAGGGAATGGGAATGGGGTCGGAGGGTTGTTTATGGATGTATCCAGACAGATGTGGTGGGAGAGACCACACAAAACACATTAATAATGGTTGTGTTACAGTCAGCGAGAGACAGACATAATCTCCAGCGTCTGATTCAGACAGACATACTCAGACCATCAGTAGGGGAGAGTGGGCTATGCTGTGCTGCTTTGTGCCATGTTGTCCTCTAGGCAAGAAGAAATGAGATAAATTAATATGCCTAATTATATTTCAGGATGTCTCCATATCAACTGAGAATCTATGAAAGCATTTATAAAGTATTACTACTGAAATAATTAGACTTTTAAATAATAGAAATAAAAAATATATTATTTGAATAATAATTATAATAAATTCCGATATATTATTTATTTAAAAATATGTACATTTTGAATAACAATACAGTAAAACCAATAACACCTGGATGAAATGTCCAGACCAAATAAATAAATAAAATTGTTATATAATATATTCTAAGATGAATTAATGAATATAGCCTATTATTTTCTATAGATCATAGATCACCATTTTTAAGGTTTCTTTCACAGTGTGAGAGCATCTGTAGATATCTCCAGAAATGATCATTAGGCAGAACATGATTTCATCAATTACAACATGTTCCTGGATTAACAATAAACTTTATTACAGACTCACCGGTCCAGATAAAAAAGACAGACAAATAAGACAATACACACAATATAATACATACTTCAAAGGAGACAACTATACCAATGCTTCCATAACTTGGACACATATCGTGTAGTGCTAAATTTGATATTGGTCAAAGCCACAATTATAGAATTCTCTGAGTTATTCAACCGACATATAAATTCGGTGCCTAATGCCTAATTATATTTTAGGCATATACATCTTTGTTGACCCTGAAACAACATTCCAATCAACCAATCAGATATGAAGGACAAGTGTATGTCAAGTTTAGGCTTACAACCAGGGTTAGCTTACATCAGTCTTGTCCACCTTGTCCACCTTCTGATTCTAGGGATTTCTTATGGGTAGGGTTAGGTTTGTGGGGTAGGGATATGGTTATGAATGTTGTCCCAGGATCAACAAAATGTGTTGACCCAGGACATATATTACAATTTGCTGTAATTTTCATGAAAAGGCTCATGTTCACTCTGTAATTTCCATGTTTGCGAAGCATGTATGTTCTGCTGTGATCGTTGAGCGATATGGACTGTCTGCTGCCTGAATGATGGACAGCACTTACTCCCACCTGTGTGCTTCAAACGCACACACACCTTTGTACAGCAAACACCTTTATGCTCGCTTTGACGTCAGTTCCAGTCCCTGTTCATGTCCTCTTCTCTCTGCTCTGATGCACTTTTGAAACGCTCCCCTTGTGCAAAAGCTTGATCTGAGTCTCTGTGAGGACGATGCCTTTTATCTGAGACACACATGGGCTTGTGCATAAAAGCTGCTGAAATGCCATACAGTAGACAGACTGTTTGGACTGACGCCCCCTCACTAACACACACACACACACACTTTCTAAGATGCCCACCACCATAGAACGTGTGTGTGTGTGTGCTTTTGTAGCTTTGTGTAGCTTTTGACTTTCCATTGACTACTGTATTTTTTTTATACTGAGCTAAAAATATTTTCTAACCCTCACTGTAACATCTCTGCATTTTATATTTTGGTTTACGTATTATTTAGCGTGTTTATTAAGCTGATTGCTTAAAGGGTTAGTTCACCCAAAAATGAAAATTAAGTCATTAATTACTCACCCCCATGCTGTTCCAACCCCGTAAGACCTTCGTTCATCTTCAGAGCACAAATGAAGATATTTTTAATTAAATTTGAGAGCTGTTTAACTACCACATTGGCTCCTAAAGGACTGCCTCTTGACGGCCCAGAAAGTCAATGAAGAAAATGTTTAAATATCCCAAGGTACTACAGTGGCTCAACTATAAGTTTTTCAAGCGACGAGAATACTTTTTGTGCGAAAAAACAAACAAAAATAACGACTTTATTCGACTATTCCTTTTCTTCCTTGTTGGCCTGAAACGAGACTTCCTTAGATTTCCACGACGCATGCGCGAGATTTGCGATCTCCTTCAACTACTTCAGTTCAATTCTCGCGCATGCGTCGTGGAAATCGTATGGAAGTCTCGTTTCAAAGTCGTTATTTTTGTTTGTTTTTTCGCACAAAAAGTATTCTCGTCGCTTGATAAACTTATAGTTGAGCCACTGTTATCACATGGGATATTTAAACATTTTCTTCATTGACTTTCTGGGCTGTCAAGAGGCAGTCCTTTAGGCAGCCAATGTGGTAGTTATACAGCTCTCAAATTTAGTCAAAAACAAGACGAACGAAGGTCTTACGGGGTTGGTACAGCATGGGGGTGAGTAATTAATGACTTAATTTTCATTTTGGGGTGAACTAACCCTTTAAGTGCTTATTGCTTACTTGCTCCCAATGGGGACCATTTAAGTTTTTATAATTTTTTTGTCCATGCAAATGAAAGTCAATAGAGTCCAAAGTTATTTTGGACGCTAATTATTTTCATTAAACGAACAGTGGAAACATTCTTTAAAATGAGAACTGTCCTTTTGGATGATTGCATTATGTGCTCTCTTTGTTTGACTTTCACATGAATGCGCTTACAGTACATTTACAGGAAGAGGAGCAGGGTAGTTTTTCGGTTGCATACTTTTTTGCGTACTTCTGAGGATATTTGCATTTGGAGATTGTGTGACCGTGTGAGAACCGCATCTGATTGCTAGTTTCCATTCGCTGTCTAATCCACTCATCTAATCTCTCATCAGTACAAATAAGCACTCTTGACAAAGCTACATGTGCGGCATTTAGCATCAACAACAACAGTATATCACGCCAAATTGTAGGTTTCCATGTGTGTTGTCTGCAACCGGAGGGTTAAACTGATGCTTCTGTGGTCACAGACCCCGTTCAACCACACAGAATACTATATCTTATAATAACGCTCTGAATCTTCCCTTTTTTCCTCTCCCTCCCTCATAAGTGGCTCTATTTCAAAGGCTGTTTGTAGGGACAGAGGTCTTGGCATCTAATGGAGAGTGTTTTGTATTAATCCACAGCGTAAAATCAATGTGTTTTGATGAGAGGGTGAGCATTAGCGAATGCTAATGTATGCAGCAAGCCGCACTAAACGCTTGCTGCCATGGTTACAGCGAGGGTGTCTGAAGGTCGTGGCTGGCTTTTCCACTGAAGGTAGCGATGAAGCAGCATCAGGTGATCAGACCACCTGGAGGAAGAGAGACAGTGGCTGTATTCTGTGCACTTAATGCTGAATAACAGGGTGAACTACAATTTTTTTATGTGATAGCCTTCTTGTATATACTCTATAAAGAGATGCTCTCTAAAGAAAGAGGGACGGATAAGCAGAGCGAATGAGTGCAGATGGATTCAGTACGCTTGTCCGCACATTGTCCCAGAAGGCTGAACAGAAGCCCAGCAGCCTGTTCAGGACAAACACTGAACATCACCCAAAACACACCCCAATGCGCTCACTGCACCAACCCACACACAAACTTTGCTATATAGTTGTGACATCTCTCAGTGAAGATTCTTTGCACTGTTGTGTGTTCTCGAGTATTAATGAATAAATAGAGAGGATTTCGGTCCACAGACGGTATTTCAGTTTTAAACCACACCACACAGTCATTTGTGAAGCACACCCGTTTTAAGATAACAATAAATGTGATTTGTTAAGCCGGTTTAAAGCAGCTTCTGTTCAATGAAAACACTTGTGTCCTTGGCTTGTACTGGTTAATTAAGTAAATGTAAATTATGTAGTCGGAGCAGACGGCCAATTTTCTGTCTCTGGTCTTTCTTTGCAGCAGCATTTGGAGGCTTTGATGTTCTGTAATTCATTATGTCGATCTTTTTAAACAGATGTCTGTCCCAATAGACTAGGGTTTCCATTGAGAATAAGGCAAGCGGGGGGATATTTATTATTTCATTTATTTTTTGTGAGTTATGAATTTTATATAATATGAATTTACCCAATTAGGATATATTTGCGCTATATTTTCTCAGGTTAAAAAGGTAAAGTGTACAATAATATATCAATTAAAAAAAAATGTCGTGAAATAAAGAGCAATTACTAAAACAACTACAAATTGGTTCTGGCAAAAAGCAAATGGTCCTTCCCCAAAACTCATGCCATTAGTAATGCCACAGTGTTTATTTTTTAAGTATTTAAAGACTCCTTAATTTGTGTGTATACAGGCCTTATGAAGCTACACAGTGTATGTGATGAACATTGACAAATTATTTTTTTCAATCAAATTTAAACTATTTAAAATGTTGTCCGGGAAAAAATTAGAGGTCGACCGATTCATCGGTTTTGCCGATTAATCGGCACCGATATTTGATAGAACTATCGTTATCGGCAAAATCCACACCGATAATTTTTCCGGGTTGCGTCCATTGCTGGATGGCTAAGTGCGCGCGGCCATTATCCAGTGTGAGACCGCTGAGAAGACACTGCTGGCATTATACAGAGTGAGAGCGGCCTCTAGAGGACAAATAACAAACTGTCACTGGCTGAGTTGTTTACGTTAACACCTGAGGCAGCGCGCGCTGAGAGAACATGCAGCACAGAGAGCGCTGACACTTCAGGCGCGCATTTAAAACACCGTTTTTACGGACTTGCAATGTGTTACCTATGAAATGTATGTATGTTTCTAGGTTATAGCTAACAAAACCTCTAATATTTTGATGTTTAAATTATTTTCTGTATAAAGTTTTAATATATTCATATTTGTATGTTTATTTAATTTAGCTCATTTCAGTTCAGCACTGTTTTATTGCGAGTTTTATGTTTGTTTTTAATTCAGTATCAATTTTAAAAAATATCGGTTGAATTATCGGTTATCGGCACGTACAGCCAAGCATAAATATCGGTATCGGTAAAATCCACTATCGGTCGACCTCTAGAAAAAATGAGTAAAAATATTGATGACTCAGATTTTTGTCCAATCAGGTGCACTTTTGAATAATGCCCCGCCACCTAAAACTACCCACAATGACTGTCATGGAGCAAATAATGTTAATGTGTGATAATCTTAAATTATCTTTGATATATCCCACCCCTGCTTTAATAGTAGAAGAAAAGGTTCTAAAGCGCTACGTATTTGAAACCCCTAAAATGCAATGCATAAATGATCACAAAATTCAAGATATGGGGGTTAAAAAGTGTAATTAATCAATATCATACAAAGAGTGACATTTCAGTTTTTATCCTTCAAAAATCAGCATGATTAAAATGGGATATTAAGTTACTACAACAGTTTAATAAACAATAATTTAATTACAACTGCAAAATGTTACAGAATAATGTAATATATGAATGAATAATAGCCTATAAAGAACCTTTGTGCCAAAAGGGTTCTTTCTTGTCATTATCATCATTTTTTTCCATAAAAGGTCCTTTGCAGTCGAGTAAAGAACCCTATGCTACATATAAGAGTGAATATACTTCAAGCTTGTCTTAAACATTGACAAATTTCATCTTTAATAGCTTCATGCAAATCTAAACCATGATGTATCCTGCATCGCTCTCCATTCTTAATTTTTCTTTCATTCTTTTGTTGAATAAATTCCTTGTTGTCCCCCACTAATACCTTCCAGCTTTTAGTGAGTAAGTGATTGCTTATAAGCCACTGAACTTGCACTTATGTGTATGTCTGCACCAAAACTAGGTCACTGTCTGCAGTGCCTCCGTCTTTTCTGGCCGTCTGACACCCTCTTTCTTTTGCCGTGTGTCCGCTGGGGGAAGGCAGAGGTTACTATGGGCCTAGCATGTGGAAATGTTGGACTTTTGTCATCTTTGTGGGTGATGAACAGAGTCGGAAAAATCCTCTGTGCCCTCTTCATGCCCCACCACCCAATTGCGAAACATCAGAGACGTTTCAAGAATCCCTTTGTAGTTTGTGTACTGTATGTGTGAAGTTAACACATTCATAGTGTTATTTGAACTGACACTGTTTTCTCACAGGGTGATTGTGCAGTCAGCATGACCACAGTGCAAACCGAATCATCTTATCTTATACTAACACAACCTTCTCGTCTAACATTTAGTGACAGTCACATTGTGTTTTCTTTGTTTGTACTCTACATATTACTATTTAAGCTTGGGTGGAGCAGCTGACTTACTTGGAAGAGCCTTTATTTATGAGAAGAATCTATAGACAAAAATAACAATGTGTGTGCATATGCGCACATGGATGAGTTGGGTACTTTTGTCTGCTTGCCTTGTGTATGTGTGTACATTTTGTGTCTATTTGTGATTAAAGTCATAGTCAGTGTGTGTTAATAATTCAAAAATCCATTACTTTCTCCCCAGTGGACGAGCACTCAGTGTGAAACACCCTACGGTATCTTGAAAATGCTAATGCTAATGCTAATCTGATGTTCTTGATCTTTAATGAGAGGACTAAGTATAGTTATTGTTTTAACTAAACAGCAATGTGATTAAAGGGAAAGCAAATACTTCGATTTTGTTGTTGATCCCCCCCCCCCCAATCAGCAATAAACAGAATTTGCTAATTACTACTGCTAGCTTATGTCAGGTGTTGGGGTGAGGCATTTGATTTACAAAAAACATTTAATTGTACAACAATCTGTGGTGTCATCAATATTGTTTGGTCTGTATTGTTGCTTTGGAGTGTGGAATGCGAATTTGTGCTTAAAGTTACAATCTGACAATTTAGTCAGATTGTAGGAGTGTACTATAGACTTTAAAGCTAATAGAGATGGGCTAAAAGTCACAAAACTCCAATTTATATTTTGTAGGGTCTTTAAAATGTCATTTGGTGAACAGTAGCTGCCAGCTGGAAAGTACACATACCAAAAAACACTCTTCTTTATCAAATGGAAAAATAGCTTAGCTTGGCTCATACTTCTGTGCGCTTGATTCACAGTCAGTGTATGGTTAGTTTAACAGCAGGAATGTGGAGAATGGAGTATTAGTAGATGAAGATCTGTAGAGATCATAGAGTACAGAGATTTTTTATACCAGGAACTGGTTTGGTGGGAAATGGAATATAAATGTGTGTGTGTATATATATATATATATATATATATATATATGTATGTCAATGTGTTTGTGTGTATAACCTATTGTTTACAATTAAATCAAAACAATTCAAAACCTAAAAAAAAATTACTATTAGGGCTGTGCAAAAATTAATTGCGATTAATCGCATCCAAAATAAAAGTCTGTGTTTACATAATATATGTGTGTGTGTAGTGTGTATAATTATTTTGTATATATAAATACACACACATGCATGTATGTTTAAGAAAATGTGTTATTCATATATAAAATATTTATATTTATATAATATAGATTATATGTTTATATATACATACATATATATATATATATATATATATATATATATAGAATTTAAGCGCAAATAATTCTTAAATATATACATGCATGCATAGGTATTTATATATACAAAATAATTATATACAGCACACACAAATGTATTACGTAAACACAGACTTTTATTTTGGATGCGATTAATCGCAATTAATTTTTGCACAGCCCTACTAATTAAATTTGTTGACATTTATAAGATTTTTACATCTAGTCGGCCCACCGCTGGGCCCAAATCTATTACATTTTCAAAATAAATAACAGAGGAGCCGTAATTGATCAATTTGCGTTCAAAGGCGTGTTTAGACCTTTATTTTGAAATAGTGATGAACATGAAAAATCATGAAGGGTAGAAACCTCAGTATGTTTTCATGGCAAGAGTTAAAAAGATAGCATCCATTCACATATTTTGGTGTTTACTATTTAAATTTAGCTGAACATCCTACAATGTAATGACAGGCTCCCATTGTGAAATCTCATCCCATAGTGACGTTTGGATAAACGCATCTGTAAAATACATAAATGTAAATGACATCATGCCCCATACATTTTTTTTTAATGAAGTTTATTCTTTAGGACAATGATTGTCAAGTTATCTGGGTTTTTCTTTGCCTCAATGTCTGCCCAAACTTGAAAAAGGCCTCAATCAACTCTGAAGGTGCATGGAATAACTCAAACCATCTGGTTCTTCATCATAGAAGCAGTTTATTGAAAATCTCTCATCATTGACTAGATCTTCTTTTGTACTTGTCTCAATGATAATTCCAGAAGGTTAGCTTAATAACCTACACAGAAACAGATATGTGATACGAGTCACTACAAAGTGCAACAAAAGTACAAACACCATTGTCAAACATTCACAATTTACACAGCAACTCAACAGCAATGTAAATAAAGAAGCTTGTTATGCAGTTAGAAAGTAAAATGCTAAACTACTAGCATTAAACACCTTTCAAACATACACAAAATATGTAGTCATTAAATAAAAATAAGTCTTTGTCCTACCAGTTGCATCTCAAAGTTGATGAAACATTGTGGCTTTTCAACAGTCTTTCTCCTTTGGTATTTTGAACACCAAAACCCACCAACTTCAGTAGGAGAAGCACATTCACTGCAAACAAAGATCCCTCTTGCTCCCAGTAATCACACACACCTGGTGGAGTTTGGAGATGTGGAGTTTCAATGACCAATCAGCTACCTTGATTCTCCCAGGTTGCACCATGTGCTCCCAACCAATAGGCTGCACTCATTTTGATCTTAAATCTTCTTTACCAATGATGAATTTATACTTTTTAACCATGTCTCTTTTTTTTCCTTTTTTTTTTCTTTCTCTCAAATTCAACTTAACAATGATGGTGGATTTTTTTTTTAAAATAAGTCTGCTTTTTGTAGCAGAGACTTTAAGTTTTGTATGCAGAAATTGATTTTGAAAAATAAACCTCAGGAAATATTTTCTGGTCTAAATAATGTGACAACTAGCCCATGTAAATCCATGAAGTTTTTAACCATATCCTCTATATTTTATAGTATATGTTTCTCTGGAAATGTCAGCAATCTTTTGTGACTGTGTCTTATACAAAAACAATCTAAGGTGGAGTAGAAATCTGAAGTCACTAAAGGCCCAAGGGGAAATCGCTGTAATTTGAGATCAGAACTATTGAGCAATAAGTCACGTTTTTTTCTTTCATTTTTTTTTCTTCCAGAGCAGTTCCTTATTTGAGGCAGGAAAGAGAGAGATGCTTATATTACAAGATGAAATCTTTGTTTTGCAGTCCTAAGTATATCTGTGCTGAGGAGGAATTAGTGCCCACGGATTAGATGAAGTTTTCTGACAGCCGTAAATAATCATTTCACACCATCTCACTATCCACTTTAACACACACACACACACACACACAGAAAGGGGATTTACAAGCCAAACATGCCATAAGAGCAGAGAATCTTATCTAAAGATCTTGGGCAAGGTAGATGCACTTTCTCAAACATGTTGCAGGGTCACATCATTGTCCCAAACAGGTTTGACCTGAAGAATAAAGGCCAAAGCTATTCCCTTTATCCGTTTGCACTGTTCTGCTTGTCAAAAACAATGCATCACATCCCCATGGTTAAGATTAGATTTTATTCATATGATGGATTCATAGTTAAGGAAGTTTTGAGAGGATGATGGTGTCAAGTTATCATTCTGTCCGTTAAACTGCTGACCTCTTTTTACAGGACCTCGATTGGCTGGGAGTAGCAACACCTGTACCAAGGTCAGAACATGGTAGTGAGTTATTTTAGACAGTGAGGGGAAGCGTTAGTGATATGGGCTCAAGCTGACCTCGTCTTATCTCAAAAGGCTGTAGGACCCTCCTTATTTCACAAGATACTGAGGATCTGTTTTAGGATGTAGAATGTAGATTTTGGATGGTTCTTTCACAAGGGTCATCAAATATATGCACACACACACACACACACATATATATATATTTGTCTTTTACTGCAAATACTGTTCCAAAACACAAGGTAACAGTGTTATTTTAATATTATTTAAATTAAGAAAATTGAATTAGCCTTTATTTTTATATCATCAGTTTTTAATTTCTTATAGTTTTAATACGATTTTAATGAGAATTTTGTTATAATGTAACATTTGTATAATGTGATTTTGTTATTTTTATATATTTTAATTCAGCTTTATTCAAGTAGTTGCAATGACATTTATAATTTTAGTTAATAAAAATTATAATTTATATATATATATATATATATATATATATATATATATATATGGACTATTTTATTACCCAATCACTGTTGGAAAAAACATACTTCTTGTTGTTGTTTACTTCTCAGCTGGTTTAAGTTGATCTTAGTTGGTTTAAAGCAGTCTCCCAGCCTGACCAAGATGGTGTTTAGCTGGAAAACAGTTGTTCTCCCATCCTGAAAACCTGAAAATTGCACAAAAAACACTTGTAATCAAAGTTACTTGTTGTCAGTGGAATGTTGTGGGAGCATCAAAATACAGTGTTCGCAGATATTAAGCAAACAGTCTAATCCCCTAATGAGAGTTAATTTACAAGTAGTTGCAAACTTGTAGTTAGTAGAATGTCTAAAGTTGACTATCAAAATAAAGTGTTACCTTGTGTGGTTAGCTTAACATGCTAACATCACCCTTCATTGGAATCAATTGTAAGGGAAATACAGAGTTGCTGGCATGTAAAGCAATTCAAAACAGTAACTTATGAAGTTCCCTGATGATCAGGTAGACAGTTAGGCAGAGAAGCAGATCAATATGATTTGGAACAGTTGCTGTGTTTATTCCAGTTAAAACTGGTTTAAAGTTAAGTGTTGAAATAATTACAATATTTTGGCACATTTAATCTACAGGCTTCAGGTTGAGAAACTGTTGTGGTTAAACATTAATCGGAATAAAAATGATGCAATACTTTTTCCTTTATTAACCACAGGACAAAATATAAGTCAATAATAGCCAGAATTGTGTAAAAACTATGAAGGTAGATGTGGTGCTCATGCTCTCTCTAAGAAACAGTCCTTTTCTGATTTTGTCCTTAATAGCCCTGGTAATCATGATGAACTGATCACAGAAATCCTTCTTAGCTGGATGCTTGGCCTTTGGTTACACAATAGTCCAAAGTGACTTTTCAACAAAGGAGAATTAAACTTCTAAAGCCACATTAGCCCTGTTTTCCATCAAGTAAGTTGCGGTTAAATAATCAGGTTTAATATTGACCTCGGTTTATAATATTGAAATCCGGTGTTGATTATAGGACCGAACTGGATCAGAATCAGAATTTTATTATTATTCCCAATAGTTTACACATTTTCCTTAAAATCACCCTGTGGTGAAAAGCAAGCTTTCATTGTTGTTTATACTATGTCTATATGTGGTGTGTTTAATCTAACCGTTTGCAAATTCATAAGTCTCCAAAACGTGGTTTGAAATCACTGGCGTTTCTGAGTCTGACCCAAACTACCTTTGTAACCAATCACGTCAAAGTGATCATCAACAAGTGGATCTCCAAGCTGGTGCGGTTGAGTGGAGGCGGGGCTAATTTGCATATTCAGATAACCGCGTATGAGGCAAAGGTATAGAGTACGTTTCAAAGAAAAAAACTTTTAAATACGCCATTTTGGTGATCAAAGATGAGTTTTACAGGATACAATTATTAAATATAATTAAATATTAAATAAATAAATAGTAATTAAATATTATGTTTGAATATTAAAATTATTAATGAAATTCATATAATTTTTCTATTTTAAGAAGATTAAGATTGAATGTTAAAATTGTTACTCCAAATTTATATTAATTTATTTTCAAAATATGTTATTTTATTGTACTTTAAATCGTATTATATTTGTATATTAATATATTTTTAGTATTATATTTGTATATTATTATTTATATAGCCTATTTTATATGTATTGTTTCCATGTTGCACAGTAATTTGTATTAATTTTCAGTGTGAGTCAAATTTTTCCCCAAGGTTAAAAGGTAATGCGGTTTCTTAGGTTGAGAGGTCAGTTAACTGTTGTAGCAGGGCTCAAGCACGGAAGTGCGCGCGCACACACACACACATGCTTTATTATCACATTCATGAACCTTAATGTAAACAATTCTGATGTTAAATTCAGTTTTTATGATAAATGAAACTATACACAAACATTCCCTACCCTTATCTAGCTTAAACCCTCCCTTTCCCCAAGAACGTTGTTGTGTAATCGTGCGATTGGAAAAAAAAAAGGCCTTCAGTGACCCAACGATGCGTTAAACATGGATGGCAGTCCGGCTGCCTTGGCAACCGGTTCAATACGGTTATGCAAGAGACGGGATGTAGGATGGCAGGGATCGTGTTATGAATTTCTTGCTGTGTAGACAAATCAAAAGGCTTTTCTGCACCCATTCTGAAGTTACATCACCCTTACAGAAATTCCAGATAAAAAAAGAAAGAAAACAGGCCAGTTGATTTTTAAAAACACGATCTTGCATTTTATACACAAACACATACACACAATGTCTAATCAGTTATTTCTAGGCCAGTGTGCGTGCGTGGTTTTCCTGTGGGAGATTTTGGACAGATTCAGATGTAGATAGTGACAGTATTTACCGCCGAGTGTTATGTCACCTGCTTACATCGCAGTCTAACTCGACCCATTTAAGAGTGCGAGGCATTCTGAAATACAGTTTCTCTGTCATTATTTCTTCTTTTTTTCTTTCTGCGCAGCCATAACGTCTCATAGGTCAAAATAAATTTGGGCTAATGGCGTGTGTCATAGTAACCTCATACACCACAAAAATGGGTGTGTGGAATTGCCTCACCGCATATGCATCCTCAGGGTGAGTTGTGTAACAAACCTAGCACAGGGTGCCCTTTACTGACAGAAAAATATATGCGTATGTGGGTGGAGAAGGGGATCTGTATCAGTGTATCTATAATAAAGAAACCTTTCTGTATGATTAAGCCAATTACATAATCATAGTTTTTGGTGCACCTTACATAATATTGGCATAAAATACTTTCCCCCAGTTTCTGTAATGTTCCACAGGCTTATGTTGCAGTGTAGACAGCCGCGTCTTAATGATGTAACAACGGCACAAACGCTGACATCAAACGTGGTTTAAGCAGGGCCGCATCAATATTCTAGTAAGTGTGAGGCAGACAAATACACTCTCAGAAAAAAAGGTCCAAAAGCTGTCACTGGGGCTGTACCTTTTCAAAAGGTACGCTTTTGTACCTAAAGGGTGTATATTAGTACCGTAATGGTATATATTAGCACCTAAAATGTACATGTTAGCACTTAAATGTCCATATTAGCACCTAAAATGTACATATTAGCACCTAAAATGTACATATTAGCAAATAAATGTCCATATTAACACCTACATGTCCATATTAGCACCTACAATGTACATATTAGCAAATAAATGTCCATATTAACACCTACATGTCCATATTAGCACCTAAAATGTACATATTAGCACCTAAAATGTACATATTAGCAAATAAATGACCATATTAACACCTAGATGTCCATATTAGCACCTAAAATGTACATATTAGCACCTAAAATGTACATATTAGCAAATAAATGTCCATATTAACACCTAGATGTCCATATTAGCACCTAAAATGTACATATTAGCACCTACAATGTACATATTAGCAAATAAATTTCCATATTAACACCTACATGTCCATATTAGCACCTAAAATATACATATTAGCACCTAAAATTGACATATTGGCACATATTGGCACCTAAAATGTACATATCACCTAAAATGGACAAAAGTTTACCTTTTGAAAAGATACAGTCCCAGTGACAGCTTTTGTACCTTTTTTTCTGAGAGTGTAGAGGACAGACGAGACGGGCTGCTGGTCATACCAGCGGCAGGGTCGAATGCGTTTAGGCATAGAAAGACACCTGGAGAGAGTAAAAGAATAGATAGATTGATAGAATAGAGAGAGAGAAAATATATGTGTCAATGTAACCCTTCACGGATCTACAATACTTTAAGAGATTCCCCCTAAAGTCAAAATGTTGTCATTATTTACTCCTCCTGGTGTTGTTCCAAACCTGTGTGACTATGTTTCTTCTGTTTTTGTCTGAAAGAACCCTGGACACCATTGACTTTCATTATACACTCTTATAAAAACAAGATTATGGTTCCATGAAGGACCTATAACATCCATTTTCATTTCACAAAAGGCTTTCTTTAGATTTTTAAAATGTTCTTCATAATAAGAAACTGTACACTGAAAGTAGAGCCCGAACGATAAAGGATTCTGAAGGCCGATACCGATACAAATATTTGTTGGTTTTAAAATCCGATATTCCGATATATCGGCCGATATTTTATTTTTTTCCGAAACGCGCAACAAAAAATGAACAGATTTCCCTAACATTAGTTATTTATAGTTATTTATGAGTTTTAACTAAAATAATATGATAATGCATTTTATAAAGAAACTTGTTTCTTTTATTGTCACAACAGAACAGACTGATGACCGAGTACCCTCTAACTGTACAACTCCAACACTCATGACATGGTTCAAGCGTGTTTCATCCGTTTTTTTATTTATTTTTTAAATATTCATTTATCGGCCATTATAACTGCCGATACCGATAGTTTGGAAAATGCCTAATATCGGCCTGCCGATATATCGGTCTGGCTCTAACTGAAAGGTTCTTCTATGGCATTGGTGCAAAAACCAAGACATGAGGATGAGTAAATGATGACAGAATTTACATTTTTGGGTAAACCACTTTATACGTTTAATGCTACAGTACACAATAGACGCCCCAGGGACAATGTCGTTTCTAGTCTTCCTTATTTTTGATGTGTTCAGCACACAGTAGTAATCTGTTTGTGTTTTTTTTCTTGAACTGAATAATTCAGATAAACGCAGTGACCTCGGTTCTTAGGGACAGGATGTTCCGAACATGTCCATGTTAATTCTGCATTAATGAAGGACCTTGGAGGCCAAACACACACACACGGTGACACGTGCAAACTCAAACATGCTGAAATTCATATGCACAGACACATGCGTTTACACTTATTCAAATATACTTGCATATGCAAAATATGCGGTGGAAAAAAAAACATGGGTTTATATTTACTCACTGGCTAAAAATTGACTTATGAAATCATGAGCAGTTTTCTCAGACTTTAGATGAAAAATAAAGCCTAAGGAGCCTAATTAACACCTTTTGTTTAATTAAAAGCACAGTTGCTGCGCAACAGAACTGAAACTTAACTTAACTTAAAGGTTGTGTGTGTGTTTGTGTGTGGTTACACCTGCTCTTTTATGTTCCAGGGAGTGTTTGACATACAATCAGGTTGATCTCGGTTCTTGAGGTTTGTACATGTAGAGACATGTAACACATGCACTTTAGAAGAACATTCATCACTTTTTTTCTATTTGAAGAGAAGTAAATCAATGTGTGTATATATACTTTGGGTTTTTGACAAATTAGTATTAGTACAGTAAATGCCAACATAAAGGAGCAGTATATCACTCTCCTTACAATTTCATGCAATGCTTGAAAAGTACATATTTCACTCATTAGTCATCATAAAGCACATATGCTTTTAGTACAAATATATTTTTATCTGATACTATGGAAACCTTATTTCTGCCATGGAACGGAAAAAAAAAAGGTAAATGCGACTTTTGCATATTCTGACTTTTTCTTTTCTCGCAATTGCGAGTTTAAATCTCAGTTCTGACTTTATGTTTTACCTGAGGTCAGGTTAGGTGTCTAAAACAGAATGTAAGCTTAGTATTTGGAGAACAAAAGTCAAAATTGTGTGATGTAAATGTGCAGTTGTGAGGAAAAAAAAGTCAGAATTATGAGTAACAAACTCAAAATTGTATTGTATCAGAATTAGGGATGCACTGTTATGAAAATTTTAGCCGATACAGATAACCGATAATTCTTTATATTTGAAAGCCGATAGCCGATATATCGGCCGATAAACTTAAATCCAAATTTTTGTCTAACTTTGAGAGCCTGATTACAAATACAAAAGTCTCACAATTAAATCCACATCCCAAGCGCACAATTATAATGATGTTCTCATTATAGTGTTGTATAGCCGATATTTGCACTGCACATGTTGTACCGAACTGTTTAAGAGATTTCAATCATATTTCAAGAAATTCAAAAACATAAACAGTGCTCAACAAGTGTCTCAGCTGAAGGGAATAATACATTATTTATCGGCTTTAATATATCGGTCACATTTTCTTACCAGGCCGATAACGATAACATTAAAAATGAACATATATCGGCCGATACCGATATGCTGGCCGATATATCGTGCATCCCTAATCAGAATAAGTCACAATTACCTTTTTTTAAATTTTTTATTCTATGGCGGAAACAAGCTTCCATTCACACGGGTAAAATTATGACCAAAATATCGATGCAAGTTGATTCATCACACAAAATTGTCAGATTGCTTCAGAAGACTCAGAACATAGTGAAGTTTATTCAGTATTTTTATGAGCTTTTAATCACGACATGTTTGACATTCCTTTTGTGTCCCATGGATGAAACAAGTCGACATAAGGGTGAGTAATGATGACTGGTTTTTATTTTTGAACTGAATCATTTGAGTGACAAACACAAACCAGTGACTCTTTTCAGCCCACTAGCTGTTCATCACTCATGCAGTGATCAGATGCATTTGCATATTTATAATCTTTCTATACATTTGTGTGATGAGTATTTAGGTCAGTTGATAATGTTCAGTCCAGCTAGTGTTGAGATACTGGAGATACAGAAAATCTCTCCCCTCAAATCCTATAAAAAACGTGGTTGCCCGACACATACTGTAGCAGATTACTGTGTTTGACAGTGGCTGATAACACCATCTGTGTTTTAATTGAATTTGTCTCATTACAGAAGACAGTAGATGTCCACTCCTAAACACTAAACCAGTATTTGCACCTGTAACCTCTGAGAATAATCACTTAAAAGCCCGCAAACAGGAGCAAATGGATAATAGAAAGCAGATAATGCAGATAATGGTTAATGGCTAATGCAAATAAACTAGTGTTAATCCATTGACTCCTGTTTATGTTAGATGCCATAACAGCAGATTTTTGTGGCTTTATTTAAGCATCAACTCTGCTTCAGATGTTTCTCCTAGTCCTAACATGCTTTGGGTTCATTAAAAATGGACTTTAATGAGTCCATGTTGACATATTACAGTAAAGGCCCATTCACACCATAACTAGTGTTCACACCAGGCAGACCGTTTAATAGGCATGCTCTGCAGTTTTGTTTAAAGGGGCAAATATGGACAAACCTAAACGTTGGGTTAAAAAAAACCCCAATGGCTGGGTTTGTTCATATTTGACCCAAAGTTGGCCATTTTAGAGTGTACTATATGCACCGATGATCTACTGCCAAAACGTGTAGTATGCAACATTCTGTATCCCATAATGCAATTCACTCAACATGACCTTCAATTTCCAATGTAATAAATGAACCAGAAATAATTATTTGTTAATTAGTTTTTTTTTCTTCTTTGAAATCTGGTCAAATAATACCATTTTAATGTACAATTAGACATGTTTTATACCAAAACATTTGTATATTTATACAATGATACTACATAATAATAATAAAAAAAGATTAGTAGGCAGTGTACAGTGTTAACTGTGCAGTAGTATTCTGTTCAGAACATAAACCAAAAACACATTTACTTACATAAAGTACTTACATACACTCCCTGACTTACATAAATAATACACATTGCTCTTGAACTAAACAGGTATTTCCTAATTACAGAGGACTGTATTGGTCTGTAATGAGTGTTTCTAGTTAGTGGCTAAGGTAATCAGTAAGCAGGAAAATAACTGCTTGTGAAGTCTTCCAGGAAGTGTTAGTAGTGTGTGTGTGTGTGTGTGTGTGAGAGAGAGAGAAATGGCTAACTAAGTACACTCTCAGAAAAAAAGGTACAAAAGCTGTCACTGGGACTGTACCTTTTCAAAAGGTACACTTTTGTACCCAAAGGCTGCATATTGGTACCTTTGTGGTACATATTAGCTCCTAAAATGTACATATTAGCACCTAAAATGTACATATTAGTGCCTCAAATGTACATATTAGCACCTAAATGGACATATTAGCACCTAAAATGGACATATTACCACCTGAAATGTGCATATTAGCTCATGAAATGGACATAGCACCTAAAATGTACATATTAGCACCTAAAATGTACATATTAACACTTAAAATGTACATATTAATACCTAAAATGTACATATTACCACCTAAAATGTTCATATTAGGGCCTAAACTGTACATATTAGCACCTAAAATGTACATATTAACACTTAAAATGTACATATTAATACCTAAAATGTACATATTACCACCTAAAATGTTCATATTAGGGCCTAAACTGTACATATTAGCACCTAAAATGTACATATTAACACTTAAAATGTACATATTAGTACCTAAAATGTACATATTACCACCTAAAATGTACATATTAGGGCCTAAAATGTATTTATTGGTACCTACAATGGACAAAAGATTACTTTTTAAAAAGGTACAGCTCCAGTGCCAGCTTTTGTACCTTTTTTTCTGAGAAGTGTATATGAAAACTTCCTGGCAAGATGATCGATAATCTAGTTGTGTCTGACTGTTTCTTTTTGTTTTGATCCTTTCCTTATGTCAGAAGTATTTCTCTCCACACATGTGCGGTGTGTAGCTGGGACTTTATTTACGTTGCTGGATGATAAAAGAGCTAATGAAGGATGTGGGAGGCCAGACCCACATAAAGGAAGCAGAATATTTCAAACAGATGCAAACAAGACACACACACACATTAATCTATAGAGCTATTCGGTTTTTATAATGTGCAGTAGGGAGAGTAATGGGTAGGAGAAGCTTGTTTGTGTAGTTTTCTTCTTTTTCCGTTGAGCGATCTAGCATCTGGTTGAAAGTGTGTGTTATGATGTGTTGTGTATAAACTCTGGAAGATGCCTACACACTAAAACATGTCCATGTACCCACAGGAAGACTGTGTGTGGGTCTGGTCTTCTTAATGCCTAAATTGAAGGGACCAAATGTCTCCAAAGTAAAACCTGATATTACCTGCATCGTGGGGACCACACAAGGAACATGGCCTAATAAACCACCTAATAAAAATCTAACAAAATAAAAGAAAATACCATAAGATCAGTTTAAACATTGTATTTATGCATTCAGTTAAAGTATTGAGACAACTTTATTTGCGGTAATTTTGTGGCATTCTGAATTAAAAAAAAACTAAATGTATGTAATTATATATATATATATAAAAAAAATTAACTATTAGCTATATTATACTACATTACATGTATATAGGGACATCTTTATTTGTGATCATTTTTGGGAACTCTAAATTGTTCCGATTTTTTATTTTAAGTCATACTTTTTTTATCAGAATCCGAATTCCTAGAAAAAAGTCAGAAATATTCCTTTTTTCTATGATTAACTATGCATATAAAGAGAGAGTTTGTAGAACTTATTCATATCATTCATATTAATCATAAAACAAGCAAGAGCTCTTTGAATAGACATGGAAATGCACATTTCAAACTTAAATGGTTGTAATTCAAGAATGCTTTGGAATTAGGACGTAAGATTGGTCTCGTTTTAAAGAAGACATTTGGTAGATTTTTGTCGAAGTGAAATAAATTAAGAAAGTGAAACAGAAAAAAAGTTATAGAAGTTTGAGTTTATGGAAATGTACAATGTAAAAAAAATGAATTATTCATATTTTATATAAAATATATTTTCAAAACCTGGGCTACTCTAAAACTGCATAAAAATCAAAGCCAAAAATCTAAAAAAGTTGTGTGTCAAATTTTAGGTTGCTATCTCAAAAAATTAGCTTTCTGTGAGATTTTGTTTGAGCGCAGTACCAAACTTTTCCACTAGGGCACAACAACCTCCATTACTGCCCATATAAGGGCACCTCCATTTTCCTATGCGTTTTGAGTGATATGAACCATTATTTTCACAATTTTCATACAATTTATGAAATAGACATCCTATTCAGAAGTAGTATGGGAAGTTTGGAAGATTTTGATATGAATTCAAAATCTAAGAAACACATACGCGTTATAGCCTATTGCCACATCACAAATGGTGAATTTATTATTTTTTTCGTAATATTTAAAACATTTTCAGACCTTTTTTTCTAAAATAATTGAATGGATGCAATCTTTTGAACTCTTGGCATGAAAACCAAGCATGATTTTTCATGTTCATTGCTATTTCAAAATAAAGGTCTGAACACGCTTTATCAGTATGAAAATATTCTTGTTGCAAATTGATAAATTACGGCCCCTGTGTAATTTATTTTGAAAATCAGTCACCAAATATGCAAACTAGAGATTGTAAGCTTTCAAATGATATATAGTTTGTCAATAGGTCTTTTCTAAGATATTATTGGTTTAAAAATATAATGGCAAGCGTCCCACCCTTGGGACGGTGACAGTTACAATATTGTTTGTTTTTTAAAATAAAAACGATCAAATCTATGATATTTCCCTATTTAGATTTAGCAAATGTATAAGTGAGTGTTTGTGTGTGTACTAGAGTGCAGAAGGAAGACGGTTTCCAGACAATCCAATTTAATCCACTCAAAAGACTGGATTACTACTGTGTCTGTAACATAAACAGACACACATACACTCAGTGCATTATAAAATTACACCGGCTTTATATTTCCCCCCAAACTGGCACAGCTCAGTGGAGATTTGAGGGTCTGGTCTTCACTTTACCACACCATGATGAGAAGGGACAGCATGCACTCTCTTCATTTTAAGTGGATTGTCTGGGGTTCCTGGAGCAGAACAGACTGGCCCCTCATGTTCAGTTTCTGTCAAAACTGCATGTAAACAAACTGTCGCGCATGTGGAAGAAGCAGTCTTATATGTTATTATAGCATAATTGTTTTAGTGAATCGGTTTGTTCACATGGTTCGTGTAAATGAACCACATCAAAATGAAATGATTCACTTGTTTGAATCTCTGTGGACAACAGCAACAGCCAATGACCAGGATTTAACATCCTAATCTGGCCATATCTTTTTTTAGGGAAAAATTGGCACATTTTCCATCGGTGCAAGCAAACAAGCCAAGGCTCTACAACATTAATCATCAACATGTCAGCCGGTGGTTCGATCTGAGACAGGTTGACATGGAAACACAGTGACTTATCTAGATTGAGACTAAGAGACACTCTTCTAATTTAAACACCCTTCAGGATAGGGAGAAAACAGCCTTTCTTAGGGGACAAACCAATTTGACAGTGTTCTTATTGAAATTCTCTCAACAGGGTGGATTTGACAGTTATTTATAGTTTGTATCCAGGGTACAACAGTAGATTGGTTGTGGGGATGTTTTGTTCATGTAGGTGTCAGTAAAAGGTTTAATATGTGTTTTCAAGCTGAATAGGCCCTTTGTCTGCTTGCTGAATACTGTGCTGAACACTGACCTCATCACCTCATAACAATATTTCCAAAAATCAAATGATAAATATTGATGGTTTAACTTAAAAAAGTAAGTAACCTGGTCGCCTTAAAATTTTTAAGTTCATTGAACTGGAAAAAGTGAGTTAATACAATGAAGGAGGATGATTTAATCATCAGAAACTCAAAATTATATGTTATCTGAACTAAATAAATTATTTAAGTTGATTTGACAAAAGAAAAAATACTGTGATAACTACACCGTAAAAAAAATTGTTGGTTTAACTTAAAAAAGTAAGTAACCTGGGTTGCCTTAAAATTTATGTTGATTGAACTGGAAAAAGTGAGTTAATACAATTAAGGAGATTAAATTAATCATCAGAAACTCAAAATAATAAGTTATCTCAACTAAATAAATTATTATAAAGTTGATTTGACAAAAGAAAATATGTTGTGATAAATCTTGAAACTATTTTTTTACAGTGGAGTAATACATTATTTTTGTTTAGTTTTATAAATATGTATATTTTTTAACAAATGCTATGAATAATTATTTCAGACATGACATTTACAACCTGAACTAACCTTGCTTTGTCACGAAAAGGTCAAATTAAATTAAATTTAAAGTTATTTGGACCAGACGACTTTTAAATGCAACATATGATTGTGATTTATTTATTTATTCTTTAAAATATTAATAAGCAGGTTGATTGCCAGTTCACCCGGACATTGTGTTTGAAAATGAGTTTTCTGGACACCGAAAGGGTTAACTCTGATCTTTCCTAACCCTCTGAAATCAGTTTTATCTGCTCTTGCACAGTGTCTGTTCAGCCTGACCTAAAAAAAAAAAATATCATGATCCGAGGAAAGCTTATGAAATGAACATCTGTCTACGGCAGACATGCTCCTGTAAGCCGTACCCAGACGTATTGTTTTCAAAGTTTGCAAGGAAAGCTTCTAAAATGAACCCTTGGGAAGGGAAATCTGAAGGGTGGAAGAAGCGTGAATGTGGTTTGCTTTTGTACATGAGCATTTCAAGCTCTATTAAAATGCAAATATGATCTCTAAACTTTTGCATTATCTCCTATTGTGAAACGTATCACAGCACCTTGAGAAAGATGAATTGTCTTTTGGGGAAACTCAACTCGACAACTCGAAACCTCTCTCTCTCACCGTCTCTCCTTAGTTCGAGAGAGTGCACTTTCACACAATGCTAAGCATCTGTTTTTTTCCCCTCTACTCAAGGGACTGCATGATTGGTTAAAAGAGCCACTATGCAGCCAATGAGAGGTCTGTTGTCATGCAGTCTTGGTCGTCTTTGGCTTCACCTATCAGGTCCCCCACAGCCAACCTCCCGCCTCCCCCAAAAAACACACAAACACAAGTTTGCCATTGAGAGCTGTCATGACATAATAATACGTCTCGCCAACCTGACCCCCCTGCAGATACACACAGTTTAAGCCTAGATCTCACCACCAGACAAATCAGCAGTGTAGAAGTTTGCCACTCTAATGCTCTCATGGGTGGCCCTTTACCCTTGTTCTCTTGAAAAGCACTCTGCAAAATTCGGGATATATATTTATATGTATATTTTATAATATTATTGTTAATTTATTGTATAATTACTATAGTTAAGTCATGAGTTTTTACATTTTTGATGCCACTGGCTATGTTTCCATCTAAGCATTTTTATGCACATTTTTAAATATTTCTTTAAAAAAAAAAACTGATTGGAAAGACGCGTCACGTGCACACACTCTAAAAAAGCTGGGTTGTTTTAACCCATTTTTGGGTCAAATGTGGATAAACTCAAACATTGGGTTTGTCCATATTTGACCCAAAATTGTGTTAACAACCCAGCTTTTTTTTTGGAGTGTACATTCTAAAAATGTGCATGCACTCCTTTGAGGTGGATACATTTTTTATCAGTTAAGAACAACTAGGATGGAAATACATTTACTTAATAATCCCTCGATGCGCACCCTAAAACGCACCTCATGTGACTGTGGACTAAATAGTGGATGTGAAATGCCTGAGCTAGCCTCAGAATGATTTGATATAATGGCTTTCCCAAACACCAGCATCCGAACACAAGATAAAATGAGCATTTATTGTGTTTCAAGTCATTTATGATAAAGAAAAATCTTGATTTTTATTAGTTGTTTTGCACCAATTTCCCAGGAAGTGACTATTTTGTTCTTTTGAACACATGAGATGCACATGCTGCCTTATGTATTATGCAATATTCCAATTTTGCGCATAAGTTAAATGCGTAACTTTGAATGTAACAGCTTCTGACACTTTCTGGTAATATGATGATAACATTTATAAAGCTTCAAGCTGTAGCTAAAATATAAAAATGTAAAATGTAAATGTAAAGACGGATTTATAATGAAAATGGAAAATTAAAAATATTATATATAGACATGCAACTGTTAAGTTGACACAACATGTAAATAATTAAAAAGAAACATAAAACTATTCTCTAAACAATGCTGGGTTGTTTCAACCCAAATTTGGGTCAAATATGGACAAACCCAAATGTTGGGTTAAAAATGTCATTTAAAATTTGAACCCAACTTCAACTATAACTTTCAACGGTATTTTTTTAATGACATTTTTAACCCAACATTTTGGATTTGTCCATATCTGACCCAAAGTTGGGTTGAAACAACCCAGCATTTTTTTTTTTTTTTAGATTGTATGGCTATCTGTAGAATATCCTGTCCTTAGAAAGTAGAATTACATTGTAATGCTGTCAAATTTGCCAAATGGTATCATGCTTTGTATGATTTACATTTAAAATCTTAAAGTATGATTTGATCCTTCCCTCTGCTATAGCTCTTAAATCAAAGATGGTGCATTTAGACGCATCGTGAATCAGAATTGCATCTGTTTTAGTGCATATTTTAATTGTTGTTGTTATGGCACTCTGGGATTTTGTGTGTGTGTGTTTGACTGATCGGGAAATGCAGCATTGATACATGTGTCATGATGAAGCATATGGTGTGCTTTAAAGTCCAAATAACACACACACACACACAGTACATATGGTCCTTTGAATATTTATACTGTAGGTTACAGCCAAATTTTAAATCACAGTCTAACTTGGCAGGCTTTTAAACAGCACTCTGGAAATCTGTCTCCCTCTCTCTATCTTTGTATTTTGCATTATCATCAGAATATCACCAGCTGTGTCTTAGTCTCTAGAGTCCTACATATGTGCACAAATCAATACAATGCCTGTATGTGTCTATCTGTGTGTATGCGTTTAATAATCCTCACAGATAGAGAGCTTTATAGATCGTTCTGTCTTTTACATCAGTCTCATTCTTACATGTTAAAGTGGAGTCAGGAATGCAACTTCCCTGCATCAACACAAACTTAATCAACTCTGACCTTAATGGTTGTCAGATTTGATTCATATATTTCTTGTTTTAAGCATAGATTTCTCTAAATTTGGTTATATTCTTAACAAGTTGCTATTATAGATACCTGTATATAATGTTCTCTGACCCTAATGTTAGGGGTTGAGTTATAAATTTCCCATTTGTCTACAACATGACACATGTATCTCATTTTTTCTTTCAACACATCTCCTCGCTTTTTTATTGCTCTCAGTGCTTTCCAAAGACTTTGAGCTCCTCTCTACACATTGACCGACCCACATGTCCAATGAAAACATGAGGGCAGTAATACGCTGGGATATTCTAGGCAGGGTTAAGACAACAGGGCAGGGGGCCCCGCCTCAGGCCTCATAGATCTCATGAAAGAAGGATGGATCCGTGAAAATATTTGGATGTTCTAGGCGAGCGAAATGCCTGAAAGTCTATGTTTGTGCATGTGTGACTGGCGGCGTGCGGTCAGTTTCCGGTCATCCAGGACTAAAGTGAAGTGCTTCTCATGATCGTTTGCTCAACTTCTACTTTAGAAATCTTCTGGTGATCGGCTCTAGGTTGTGAGAGCGAGCCAGAATTAGCGGTGAGCTGTGATTAAACATGAACACAGGCTTTTCTGTCAGAGACATGGGTGGCAGGCAGATTGACCTGTAGTTAGTGACATCAGAGAGACAGACGGTTGATAAGGTTTTATATGCGTATAAAGATAAGGCAAGAGTTCATTTGCTCTGTACTGTATTACCGTGACAAACAAATTGATCACTGTCTGCGACCTATGCCCTTTTAAACCCCCAGCAGACAGAGAAAATGACAGATGGGTCTTTGGTTGAGGGGAGGGGATATCCTATTCTCAGTCAATGTCATTGTAGTCTCACCCTGGCTCTTCTTCCTCTGTTTCCCCTTCTGTTTTCAATTGCATCATCACTGGTTTCAGCAGAAACTTGACAATTTCAAATTTCTATTGAAGATAATACCACATTCCAGTCAGCTTGTTCACAAAACCAGAAACACTTTCCTGGTGGGTAAATTACTCTGTGAGAGACCCAGGTGTTCCTCAGCATCAGGTCAAAGTTTGAACCAGGGTGGATGGGATCCAAAATGGGAATCGTGGCAATTTAATGGGCCTTTTGACCTCAAACATTGTCTCTTTATCACTTTACTTTTCAATAAATAGTTGTGTTACTTTTGTATTTACCATATTTATCATATCTTATTTACTTACCAAATTCACTAACTGAATGCAGCAAAAATGAGTCATTGTCATGTTTTTATGCACAAACTTGTTTTCTTTCACATTTCTATAAAAGTTTAGTGTTATTAGTATTATATGTAATCACCAAATTCTGTTTTATTTATCTGAAGCAATGGACACACTGAGTTCGCGACGCGCTTCCGTTTGGAAACATATCACTTATTTCCGGTTACGTTTACTTTCAATGTACTGCGGTCAATGAGTTGAATAAACACCACCTAAAATGAGTGTCTGTAATACGATTTTATATTTTGGACATTTTTATTGACAGAAGAAGGGATATTCTGATGTTTACCATGTGTAGAATTTTCAAAACTAATCGGAACGTTAAGTTTAAATCCAAACCAAGCCAATACGAGAAAGCTGCGGCAAATACGCCATTATTTCACCACAGGGTGTCAGTGTTCGTCTACACTAGTGACCTCGACGCTGAAACATATATGAAACACGAACATTTATTTATTTGGATTAAATATTGTAATCAATAATCATTCAGTGTCGTTTTTCCAATGTCAATCGTTTTACTATTACATGTTCATGCCCAAAATGCTTAATTTATTCAGAGAAGTTGACTTATTCTAGCTGAGTGCGTTCTGATCGTAGGTAGGCACCTCGCGATCATTCATTCATTCATTCATTCATTAAACTATTTTAAAAAGACAGGACTAATGCACACTTTTTGTCAAATTCATTAAAAAAAAAAAATGTAAACTCAAGTATAGAATATAAGTAGGCTAATACTGTTGTTAATGAGAAGACAGAACACTGCAGGTTAGTGCCTATATTCAGAATCGAACAGTTAGAAAGAAAATAAATAACAATACAGCCCATTGAAGAGATGCATGACTATCCCTCACAGCCTCGCTTTCTCATTAAAAATCAAAGATGGCGCTGCCGTGAATAAGGCGTATTAACGTGCTATTACCGCATTCAGAAATGTCATTAAAAGAAATTTTGTGTATATTTTCATTGAACGTGGCAGTGGCGATTCATCAAATGATAATACAAGAGCGATGCATATTAAGAAACATGGTGTAGTCACGTCACGTACATTTTCACCAGTCACCTGACTCTTGAGAATTGTTGTTGGAGCAATAGGCTTACTATTAAATCACAGTAAAACAAGATATTGATGGTCTGCTGTATTCTCCTTAGCCTATCATTAGGCAATTCTAGTTTAAACAAGTATGTTTTTATCGGTCATAACTTCTGTGCAGAAATAGCCGACACCAGACAAAGATGAAACTTTCGTTTGTTTGCATCAAAACTGAAGTATACTTTGGGCTTATGCGTTTTACTGTAGGCTTTGTATACGCTAAACGCTTGCGTCAAAACTGAAGTATATTTTGGGTTTAGGCGTATGCTAAACGTTTGCGTCAAAACTGAAGAATACTTTGGGCTTTAATGAATTCACCTATGAGTTTAATCTTTTTAACCTTCAGTATACACATTTAATAGTAAATTGTTGTGGAAACTTCATTGTAGTGGTGGATTGGTCATTGAGTGGATTGATGAATAAGTGTTTATATGTAGCCTGCACACACTCACACTCAAACTCACGCAAAGTGCAGTCAATTAGTCCTTTTAAAAACTAAAACATTTGCTTTGGTTTCAGATCTAAATTGTCGATTTGGACAATCAACCATGAGGTTTCTATTAGCTGTCTTTGACTTCACTGTTCGGGCAAAATACAGACTCTCAACTTTAATTTTAGGATATTTGCATTCATAAATAACAAGCTGTGTTAAAATTACAGTCCTTTGAGCAATTGTAATTGGACAGCTGTCTGTTCAGCTGTCTCCTGACCAGGTGTGCGTCATTAAAGTGTTAGCACGCGCACGGGAGAGTTAACAAAAGCTTTAGTGTTGAGTCTAGGTGTGTCATTGCTGTCTTTCAACATATGTGAAGTGTTCACCACTGACACCATCATGAGTAGCAATACTGGTATTAGCCCTGCAAATGCAGCATTCAGATATATTATATCAATATTCAGCCCAAATATAAGCTCTTCTTAAGATTTAATGTGAGATGACACCCTTTATTCCACTCCCTCCCTGTTGCCATTTTCCAAACAGTTGATTGTCTCTTTTCCCATACAGGTGGTTTGTCCTGAACAAACTGCCCCAGGTTCTTTCCTCATCCCAGCAGATAGTGCGACTAACACTGTCCTTTCTTTTCCCGAGTCTGGTTGTTCCCTCATTCTCTCATCTAGAACTCCCTAGTATTGAAACATTTCTCAGTGTCCTACTGCTTTATATTTTTATGTGTGCTGATGCCACTTCATAAACAGTTTACTGGTCAAGTTTGTTGGATAAACAATCCGCTTCTATATACAATTCTGACCTGAATTCTTATGTAACACTTATGTGGTCAGTCTGGGTGAGCGTTTGAAAAGTTAAACTATCCTCTACCATCCCCTTGTGGTTTATTGTAAAAACGAAATCCGTTTTTTTTTTTTTTGTATGCCTATTTTTGTAAATGCTTCCTATTTTTAACGTATATAAAATTATTATTCATAATTTTATAACATCTTTTTTTATTATTTGTATTTTAATATACATAAACTTCAACCTCTGCTGAATTTTAGGTAGTGTGTATATAATGAAGTATTTTAGATATGTATTTCAGGTGTGGTAGCTTAAACATCCTTAAAAAAACTTGAGTACAAGACCCGCTATGTCAGCCTGTGAGGGGCTACATTGTTGTCCACTTATTAAGTTACATAGAAATTTTTGTCTTAATGCTTTCAAACTGTAGTCTAGGGGGCCTCAAGGGGGTGCTAAGGGGGCCTTTGGAAAATGTCAGAAAGATTATTGAGAAATTAGTCAATATTCATTATGAAATGTGTTATACATCAGGCATTTGCTGTTGCTGCACCGAGACTTTGGAACAAGCTACCCCCTGATATTCGCACTATTACGGATGAAACTACTTTTAGATCTAAACTTAAAACCCACTTATTTAGAATGGCTTTTAATACGCAGTAGTGGTGGGACAATGTCTTTTTCTTGTTTATGTTGTTATATGTATCTATACTTGTGTATTGGGCTGTTTTATCGTGTTTTATTACTTTTATGATGTGAAGCACTTTGGATTCCTGACGGTTGTGTAAAGCGCTATAGAAATAAACGTTGATTGATTGATTGATACAGATACATTTGATGAATTAATACTTGTTTAAATTTATAATATTGTTCATATAATATTTTTATTCATATATGTTGTCTCTGTATTCGCCACTCCTCTCCTACTGCTTGGTGGTGGCATTATTTTGTATTTTGTATCTATTACAATTTTAGAATAGTGGTTAAACAAAACGTTTTTTACAATGACAGATTCTGAAACTTTCACATTTAAATCATCAGTCTTAAATATTTGGTTATGCCCTTTAGGAAAATAGCTTTACTTTCTTCTTCCAAAAGTTTCGTCTCACCTCACACAGCTAATTATGAACCTTTTGAAAGGTCAAATGTCGCAGACCTTTTCGGGAAACACTTGTCATTGTGGTGCCAGTGGGTCGGCACTGTTGTCTGTGAAAGTAAGGCAAATAGTGTGAATCCTAAAATGAATCCTAACCTTCGACCTCTCTAACGTAAGTCTATCTCCGTTCCCCTGAAATGATCCGATTTTTCTGGATTTAACGTGTGAGCGAGAAAATTCCCGTAATGATAAGTGTCTTTGAAGAGAGCTTTTACTCAAGAGTGTTTCATTTTCCTGAGTGTGTATGTGGAATTGCATTAGGGAGAAGGAGAGTCTTTAAATGCGTCCATTAGTCCATATGCGCATCTATTTGTTTGTGTATGTGTGTACTGAGTCAGTCTCGGTGGTGTAAAGACAGTCTGTGCAACACAGGAAGCCAGCATGTCTTCCATATCTGCAGAAAACAAGGACTTATACATCTGAAGGACGCCACATACTCACCTTGAACGCACTCCAGGTAAGCTGTGCCTGCCAGGCAGATCTCATTAAAAAAATCTTCAAGATCTGGATTTATTGCTCACGATCAGTTACTGCTTGTAAATGGAAGCCGTTCAGATGCTTCATGGCACTTTTATCTTGGTTATCGTGTAACGTTGTGCTTGGTTAATCGCCACAGACCTTTACGGCAGACAAATAAATTTAACCATCATTTTCTCACATGGTAATTCGAAAATTGTTTTCTTCTCCTTAGCCATTTTTAGCCAAAAAATGAAGCCTCCAATACTGCTGTTTTGGATTTTTGCTGTGCGTGTACACACTTTTGTGCTCCAGCCGAGTAAGTGTTCATTCACTATTTTACTCATTTAAATTATTTACTCATTATTAAATTATTACTTTACTTAATATTTTGTTAGGTCTTTGTTTTAAGGTTAAGTACAGAATTCTGACATGCACTGTCTTGGACTAAGAAACATGCATTATGTTCAATTCAAATATTATAGTATTATGAACAAAATGGTGTAGTTTGTCAGTAACATCCCTACATAATGGCTCTAAGTGCAGTTATTTAATCATGTAATGTAGATTTCCCAAATGATCTTTCTATTTTAAATGTTTATAGTAAAATGTATTATGTATTTAAATGTCCTAAAAGCAACTGAATCATTTATTTGTGAGGAGTAAAGTGTTTGTAAAGTTCACATTTGTGAATTAAATCTTATAGGTGTAAATGTGGCAGTCCTGCGGAATGTATCCGTAGAAGGTGATCTTTGGGCCGAACAGAGACTTGATCAGTTGATGGAGGCTCTCAGCACTGGAAAGGAGAAAAAAAGTGAAGAAAAAGCCACAATCCAAGTGGTGGATGAAGAAACAGACACATTTCACAGTAAGAGAACCGAAGAGCATGATATGAAGAAAACAGAAAGCGAGAAACAAACAAGAGGGCACAACACAGAAAGTGAATTAATAAAGAAGGAAGTCAAAGAAAAAGAGGATCAGCCAGGACAAAATTTGTCGGATGCATTCTTAGCCAAACCCGTCCTCATTGCATGGAATACCACCTATTTACAAGAAGTGGAGGGTGAGGAACATCTATCTCCAACAGTCAATCAATATACCACTCCTGCCATGGCCACTGCCTTCCAACCTGTCCTGCACTTGCTTAAAGAATCAGTTACTCTACTTCCATCATCCCCCTCCACATCTCAAAGACAAGCAACTGCTGAGACCTTGTCTATCATAAACAAAAATGCACTTTCGTCCAAAACTACAGTTCACATTGTAAATTCAACTGCTGAGGCAATGGAAACCACCTTACTAGTAAATGGAAGCAGCACGATTGATGACCTTAGAGTGGAACTCTACGTAACGAATGGCTCTAAACTTCAACCACTGGAGGAAGTGAGTGTTGATGTCACAGCAATGGCAGCGAGGGCAGGGCCCACTGCAAAGGCCCCTCCGAGTACTTTTTTGGCAAAACTCCCCAAAAAAGCAGGAGGTGCCAAACCTAAGGACAATACAACACTAAAAGCGAAGAAAAAAAAGGCAATCAAAAGAAAGGTGAAGAAAACACCCAAAGTTTTGAAAAAAGCAAAAAAGGCAAAAAAGTTCAAACGAGAGCGGAAATTGAAGCCAACAACACCTTCGTATTTTCCCTATTTTGAAGATCACTACTGTCCATCAGAATGTTCCTGCTATGGGAGGTATGTTTCTGCTACAGTAGGTCTTAAAACAACATGCTTAAAGCAACACTAAGTATGATTTTTTACCTTAAAATAATGTTTCCAAAATCGTTTCAGTGGTTCATCAAGTCGTAACCGGGCGAAAGGCACTTATGCCTCCGCTTTGCGGTCCTATAACCACGCTATGTAAGATTGGCAGATCATGTCGATGTTTCTGTAGTTCTAATAAGACATTAGCCTGGCTAACGCCAGACCACGTATCATTAGCCCCTTTTTCACCAAAGCATTTTGAGAGCTGGTGCCTTCACGCGAACCAGTTCTTTGTGTTACGACAGCCAAAGAACCAGTTCGCGGCCGTGAAAACGGGTTCCAAAGCGGCACCAACTCTTTGCTGGACTAGAACCGTTTTTTTTAGCACGTCATGCTTACGTCGGGGGCTGGGGCGGGTTTAGATGTGTTCTAAACATATTTTCTGACCATCGCAAAGCCAGGAGAAACTGTAGAAACACGCAAGTGTTTTTATTTTATTTTTTTTGTTTGAAACATAAGCAAAGAAGATAACTGTCACGATATAGAACAAATAAATGGAAAGAAAAAAGACACAAGACAGGGATACATAACTTATCAGAAAAGATTACAAATCAAACGAAAAGATTAAAAGACTTTTATATTTCAATTGTTTTTTAAAGTTTTCTTGGCACACGAGTTAGAGATAATCCCAAAGCGGTTTCTAGCGACGTACACAGTGACGTAACGACGTCGTTCCCTGGGCGCTCTAGTCAGTGGAAAAACAAACAGGTTCTGAACGGGTTCGCAAGTTGAACCAACTCCGAACCAACTTTGAACCAGCACCAGTTCCAAACCAGTTCTTTTTGGGTGGAAAAGTGGGTAATTGAGAATGAAACGTGGTCTGGAAACCACATGTTAAATTTCTCGCATTTGAGGCGTGGTTTACGAATGCCCAGAGCCGTATTATTGGGTGCTACGAATGTCTATCAAATGGGCCTGTACGTCTATCAAATGCGCCCGTGCTCCCTCCCTGTTCTGTGATTGGTTCCCTATTTCAGGGGAAAATGTGGTTCATGGCATCCAGACTGCCTAGCAGCGCCAATAAAATCGCGCTGCGGCAAGGCAGAATGAGGAAACCCATGAGACTAATGAGACATAAGAAAACTACAAATTTGACTTGCTTTACATCAAGCGTTACAATAGTCATTATTTTGTTTTTCTTCGTTTCTGATTTCGCAAAACATCATACTTCAATGAAATCATGCAACATACTCAACCTTGTCTGTGGACTTCGTTCATTCCAAAGCCGGTGCTGGATAAACAACGAGCGTGTGAGGGAGGCTAAATTATTTACGACAGCGGTAATGGACAATTCTGCTTCCAAACCTATTGGGCGACCGCAGAGGAAAAGTTACTTGGTGTTGCTTTAAGAATTTTCCTTATGCTACTGAGTACTGCTTCAATTTCTAAGCTTTAATTTGACATGTTCCATGACCTCTTGTTTTTCAGGGTTGTGCAGTGTTCCGACAAAGATTTGGGAAAAATACCATATGGAATTCCATACAACTCCCGTTACATCCTCTTAATGAACAACCACATCGATAGCATTCAGTTGAACTTGCTCTCCGAGTACAACTCCATGGAGTTCCTGGTGTTAAGCAACAACCGTTTAACAGATGCGTCGATCGAGGGTTCCTTCGAAGGGACCCAGGGCCTGAAGAGACTATACGTGGAGCGGAACCTTCTCCGAAGCATTCCCACTGACCTGCCAGTTACTCTCGAGGAACTACGGTTGGATGGGAACCAGATAAGTGTGATGTCTGATGCAGCCTTCGGACGCTGCCCAGGTCTTCTGATCCTCAGCCTGAGCAACAACAGCCTGGGGAACAAATCGTCTACCATCCCTCCGGGAGTTCTTCTTCCTTTGGGAAAACTGCGAACACTTACACTTTCCTACAACCAGCTTTCCTCTGTTCCGCTGCAGCTGCCCCTCAGTCTTCAAGAACTCTACCTCAGAGGCAACCGCATTCAAAGTCTTCAAGGCGACATGTTCTGGGGTGTGGCGGAGCTGCAGGTGCTGGATCTAAGTGCAAATAGATTGACCAATAAAGGACTTGGGAAAGCAGCACTACAGAATGCCAGTAACCTTGAGAGTTTAAATTTAGAGGGCAATTCTTTGAAGCAGGTTCCTCACAATCTACCCATGACCATAAAGACCCTCAACTTGGAAGGAAACTTAATTTCTAGCATAACTAAGGATGCTTTTATTTCAATGTCTCAGTTGGAGCACCTAGGACTAGCAAGAAACAAGATCACCAAGGTGGCCCTTGGTGCCTTCCGAGTTCTTCCACTTCTGCATCAGCTAGACATGAGTCACAACGCCTTACAACAGGTTCCACGGCAGCTCCCATTGTGGCTGCACTCTGCAACATTTGCGAACAACAAGATCCATGCAATTCCAAGTGATGCTTTCTGTTGGGGTCGAGGCAACGAGTCTCCCCTTAGCCGCCTGGTCAAGGTGCACCTGGAATATAACATGATAGATCTGGGCCACTTGAACACATTGGCATTCCGATGCCTCCGAGGCTTTCAGGTGGTTCAGTTTTACTAAACTAAACTGATTGGGAAGCACTTGGTTTTTCTTTCTTGTCTCGACTGAAATCCTTTAACAGAGCCAAGCGGCATCTGGTATGAAGGCATCCTTTATTTTTTGATAAAGACGAATGAAGAGTCTGAAATTTGCAATTAGTGATGTAGACTGTAAATGTCATATAGGGCACAAATTGTATCCAGGCACTGACCTTAAAAAATAGGATTGTGTAGTGTGTTGCTTTCTACAAATAAAGGGATGGGGACACGGTTTTGAGTCCAGTCTGAGTCACCATCCTTTCCTGATGTCCATTTCCTTATACCTTCCTGTTGTTGCGTCACTGATTTTATCAAATAAAATCCAAAAAAATTACCGAAATTTAATGTCTGTGTCTTGGGGGACTAGACTTCCACAAGATGCATTCATGTTTGCGACTGTTACATCACTGAAATGTGACTAGTTATTCAACACCAGAGACAACAAGGCTGTTTTGCTAGGACAAATCTCAAGACAGTTCTTTTAAAGGATAATTCCGGTATTTAACACCTTGAGTCTATTTTGTAGTTTGTTTTGAATGAAATAGAGTGGTGGACTTAGAAATTTTGACAATGGGTCCTGTCTCGACTTTTTGACTTTTTTAGAATCCCCTGTGACAGCGTTAGACTGGCTGTCTATGGGCATGCACAAACATGTCCTTAAAACAACCCTTAACGTTCATTTTCAAAACTGTGCAACTCACCGAGTGGTTGGTGGTGTTCGTTGATGTTCTGAAATAAGTAGCGTAGCGAAATACCGTTTCTGTCGTGTTTTATTTGTCATTTTTTAAAATCGCATTGATGTCTGCCGGAGGACTCAGTGCTCGTTGATATTACTGCGCTAGCTGCTAGCTACCGGAAAAGGAAAGGGGTCTGTTTACATTTGGTAGTCTTTTCGCTCGGTTCTCCGTTTCTCCGTCTCTCAGAAGGCTAGCGTGAGCAGAGCAAATGTGCTCCCGGACTTTTTTTACTGTGCGTTAGACACCGTGTTCCATACAGCGTCCTGGTTGTCGCCATCAAGTGGTCGGGAGTGTGCTAACGCTTCAGACTCAAATATCGTATCTGAATAAATAGTTCCACAATAGCAAACAACACGGATTGAAAGCATACATAGCGCCGATATATTTGTTTTTAATCATCAACGAACACCACCAACCACCCGGTGAGTTGCACAGTTTTGAAAATGAACGTTAAAGGATTAGTTCACTTTTGAAAAAACTTTTGCTGATAATTTACTCACCCCCATGTCATCCAAGATGTCCATGTCTTTCTTTCCTCAATCGAAAAGAAATTAAGGTTTTTGATGAAAACATTCCAGGATTTTTCTCCTTATAATGGACTTCAATGGGAACCAGGTCCAACCGAGGTCCAAACGACAGTTAAAACAGTTACAGATGCAGCTTCAAATGTCTTTAAACGACACCAGACGATGAATAAGGGTCTTATCATGCGAAACGATCGGTTATTTCAAAACTTATTCCAAAAATGTAACTTTTCTAAGGACAAATGCTAGCCTTGTAATATATTGTGAGGCGCGTTTGCAACGTCACGTAATACGTAATTACGTTCAAAAGGTCACGGGCGACGTAGCCAGAAGTACAGAGTCAGAGTGTTTACAAGTTGAACGCATAGGTTGAACGTGAAAACTAACTCAAACGCCGTTTACAAAAAAGGAATTAAAAGGTAAAACAACGATTTCAGACGATTTTGATTCTGTACTTCCGGCTACGTCGCCCGTGACCTTTTGAACGTAATTACGTATTACGTGACGTTGCAAACGCGCCTCACAGAATGGAGAAAGGCTAGCATTTGTCCTTAGAAAAGTTACATTTTTGGAATAAGTTTTGAAATAACCGATCGTTTCGCATGATAAGACCCTTATTCATCGTCTGGTGTCATTTAAAGACATTTGAAGCTGCATCTGAAACTGTTATTAACTGTCGTTTGGACCTCGGTTGGACCTGGTTCCCATTGAAGTCCATTATAAGGAGAAAAATCCTGGAATGTTTTCATCAAAAACCTTAATTTCTTTTCGACTGAGGAAAGAAAGACATGGACATCTTGGATGACATGGGGGTGAGTAAATTATTAGCAAAAGTTTTTTCAAAAGTGAACTAATCCTTTAAGGGTTGTTTTAAGGACATGTTTGTGCATGCCCATAGACAGCCAGTCTAACGCTGTCACAGGCGATTTAAAAAAAAGTCAAAAAGTCGAGACAGGACCCATTGTCAAAATTTCTAAGTCCACCACTCTATTTCATTCAAAACAAACTACAAAATAGACTCAAGGGGTTAAATACCGGAATTATCCTTTAAGATGATATTGATGTTTCATAATTGTATTACATAAAGTGTTTTACCTATTCAAATAAAACACCCAGTTTCTAACTTGGTAGTCTACTTTATCTCTCTCTCTCTCTTGCCAATGTTATATCAGCACTGAATTGCCTAAGTGGTTCTTCATGACCTTTCAAAGCTCAAGGGCACGCTGCAAAGATAAACTATTTGTTGCTTGCTTAATTTTTCTTGGAAAATGCGTGGCAGGGTTTGCTGCTTGGCTGTGGTTATTCTTTCCAGATCTGAATTGAAGAAAACACATTATTCCGAATTTGGCCAGGGTTAACTTGGCTGTTTCTTTCTTTCTCTCACACCGGACTTACACAGTCCATCTACACCAATGCATACAATATGCATGTGTGTGTTTAAGAAAGTAATCCACTGCAAACAAACATGTTTGGTTGAAAGTTGTTGAGTGTCCTCTTACTCCAGTTTATGCACACAGGATGATTCAGTATTAAGGACAATAGACACCTGTACTCGGTTGTATTCACCAATAGGTGGCAGAAGAGTACATTTTAAAAAAAAATGCTGCATAATACAAAACTTTGAACCATTTCCCCCTCCTAGTTATTCTAAAATGAATTGCAGTTCTATTCATATGTTCAATTAAAACATTTTATTTCTGTCTGCGGATTGTATACGGCTCTGCTCCCCTCCAAAATACGCATCAGCTAATGACTGTTCTTTAAAATTGAACATTTGCCCCCAAAATCTTGAATATTTGTGGACATTAATTTAACCTGATCTGTTAAAACAGATATTATATGCCTGGTCAAAGATATGACTAGGCTTTTGACACGCCGCTGCCAAAGTCTTGAGGTCTTTACTTTCAATTAAGTGAGACTTTTTAAGCAAACCATATGAGTGTGTGTAGTGGAGAATGAGTCAGGGAATACAAAGAGGAGGTTGAAGAGGGGGGTAGGGGGTGACAAAGTGAGAGAGAAATGAGATGGAAAGAAAGCAAATAGGAGCTTCATGTGTAGGGTTGGTGAATTCCATCTGTCTAATAATGCAGGAAAGCTACGTGGCACTGGGAGACAGCTGGAGAAAGAGAGAGAGAGGGAGAGAGAGAGAGGGAAAGAAGGAAGACAGAAAAAAAGAAGGATTTTAGGAAGGTGAAGGACTCTTCCAGAACCTCCCTACAGTCCAGCAGGACCCTGACCCCATATAATTTATTTTTCTGATACATTTTTAAATTTTACTGTTTTGCTTTTTACATGTTCAGTTGATTTTACTATAACCAGCCCAATGTGTGTGTTTTTTTTACTATTTCCAAAGATGAGGGTGGGTAAGCTGTGACACGTTTTTCTCAAGTTGTCCACTAAGCAAGGAAAAATGAAAAAGCATTCTCCTAATTATTTGTCAGGATGTCTTCTATGAACTAAAATGATAAAGAATCAGCTATAAGTAAAGGCTAGAAATATGACTTCTATAGTGACACAATTTACCAAAGTGGTAAGCTGAATTATTATGTAAATACAGTATATATGTAAAATACATTTATCAAAAATGACTAATACATCCCATTCCAAAATCACATTAGAAATAAAGCAACAATAATCCATTTTATCCACCTTGTACAAAAAGTCTTTTATACTTTTCACATGTGTATCTGTCAATCACAGGTAGTGATGATTTAGCAATCAACGTGGCACAATTTACCGCTGTTACTTCACACCCTACTTTCCCCTACACTTATTATTTGACATTTTTTATTAAAGAGGAATAGCCCCTTGAGATGAGCCATCTCGTTTTCGAGGGGGTCCTCGATTCTAGATTCAAATAATTACTTTTTTTTCCAGGAACATTTAATGATTTAACACAAATATTTCTTTAATTATCACTCTTCCTCCATATTTCCAGTTAACGCTTTGAATTGGTGAATGATTAGAGTGTGCGACTTGCATAAATTTAAATGTGAGCTAAGATGTTCAGGAACAAACATTATTCGAATCTGTCCTCAGACTCATCTTCAAATCTTGTGAACCCAACGACTGTTCCAGTGCCTGAAAATTCAGTTGCTTGAAGTAAACAGTTCAGCACAGTAAATTCAAAAGAAAAGGAAATTCTGAAAATAACGAGGATCACAATAACTACAAACGCTTTCCTGCTCTTTTAATGCTAATGCTAACATCTGTGATTCCAGTAGGTTTTAGTCTAGCCTGTGGCGTTTAATGAACAGAGGGCCTGAACTCAGAATGTCTGCAAACACAAAGCCAGGAAATGAAACCCCACCCTGGAAAAGGAAAGGGAATAAATGGATAAAGACAAAGCGTCTGTCCAGGTCAATAAACAGAAAATCAGGTCAGTACTGGTCACTAGAACCTGTTAGATGTGGGATGACATAGAACTACCGATCTTACTGTTCTTCTGTGGTGCTTCCAACATTATTTGGACTCTTGTTTGATACATATCTTGGGTTTGTCCTCATTATTTACGTCGCTTTAGATAAAATGTCTGCTACAATCAGATCAATGTTTTGATTGAAGTAACGAGTAAAATATCACAAGTGTGCATTTATACTTTAACCGCTGGATAAAACTCGACTGTAAATTTTATTAATCACTTTATCTAATCTAATCACTTGAAGAGCAAAAGACAACATGATACAAAATGGCTTCCCACACATAAATCTGCTCACTTCATTTCTAGTATGACTTTACAAATTTGTTGTGTGGCCCTTGAGATTAATGGCCACTATACAATCTAAAGCTGAGTGCTATTACTGCAGCCGAAGTGAGGTGGCGCTTGAGTCAGTGGAGAGGAGAAGGAGAGAGAGAGAGAGAAATGGGCGGGAGGTGACTGAGCAAGAGAGTAAGAGTCAAAGACAGAACCATGGGAGCCAGACGGACCTCTATACACTCACACCCACTTGTACATATGGACACATGTATGTTTGCACTTACAGCCTCCCGATCTCTCTCTCACCATCACCTTTTCTCTTTTTCTCAACCCTCATGTTGAGACAAACACTTTGGACACAACGTGTCTGCGATCCGGCAAATGGAAAGTCTCTCATTTAAACATACAGGCTCCCCAAGAGGGCCACTGTGTTTACTATTTTTTAGATTAGCAGTTCATACAATATATACATATGAGTTTTAATGAAGCAGTTTTCTCAGTCGTGGAAAGCTCCATGCTGGAGTACTGCATGTGGTCAAGCCACGCCTCCTCTCTTGTGCACAGTGTCTGTGTGTGTATGATACAGGATTGGCTCATCTCAGGTTATTTAAAATAATAAACAAAAAAACATTAGAAGACCTTTTATTTGTAGCTTGGTTATTATTATTAGCTGCGTTAAACTGGTAATATGTAATTGTATACGTAAACTTATATTATCAATTTCACACAAAGAGCAAAATAGATATTTTCCAGCCTTTGAAACATTCACTGAGTGACGTAAACAAGGTTAACAGCCATTAACAGTGGTATTATAGGGTCAGACTGCCAGTCTGAAAGGTCAAAGGTCAGTATGCTTGTTTTACACCCTGCCTGGTTTTATCAATACATGTTGCCTGTGAGGTCGGATTACAAGACCCTTGAGCATTCAGGTGTCCTCTTTCGGGTCTTTATGAGAATTCCACGTTTCTACACTGTATTTCCAAAGCGTTTTACTAGTAAAGGATGCCATTGTGAAGAAGAAAAAGAAAGAAAACCAAGAAAATGTACTTTTTATTTAAAAACTGATCAGGACAGGGGTTTGTCTCACCATATTTGTCTTGTTTTCTTTGTCCCATCCTTTTTTTATATATATATATATATAAATATATAATAAATATAATAAATATATAATAAATATATCACCTTTGTAAAACCTGATGAGTTACAGTAGTTCAACTCAAACCGTATGAGGAAACCGATTGCCTTAAGTCATTTAAGTTTATTAACTCACACAATTTAAGCATAACTTGGGTAAATAAAGTTAATAGTACTAATTAGTTACTATAACTTAAATATATGAAGTACACTGTAAACCCGAATAAGTTGGCAGAACTCAAATCACTTTTAATAGTATAAACTTAGCTTTAAAAGCTAATCTGCTGACGTAGTAATCATCAAATTCTTCTAAATTAGCATAACAAAACATTAATCACTAAATCTCACACTTAACATTATTCTTACAAAAAAAAAACATTATATTGCACTTAATTTTAGCATTTACACTCTCTTTCGAGTGCCATCGGCAAAGCATGCTAGGAAATAGTATCCCAGCCATTTCAAGTTCGTGTAAATTAAAATAAATAATTTCATCAAACTCAAAACAATGAAAATTCTGTGAACTTGAAAGAAAAAGAAAGTGCTAAATACTTTGTTGAATTTAAGTTTGTCCTACTCAAACCAATTAATTATTTTGACCGTTAGGGTTTACAGTGAGTCATACAGAGACCTTTTAACATGCAACACTGCTCGCTAGGTAAGAATCACTTTTAGTTATTTTTGTAGTATTACACTTTGAAACATGATGTGTCATGGACCATGACACACACCAAGGTGTGTTTTTACTTTTTTAATTGATCAACTTACAGTTTTTCCTTGACATAGTCAAATTTTGATACCCAAAACTTCATAGCAACATATCTCTCTCCCTTTTTGTTGTTGTTGTTGTTGCTCTGTGCTCTGTTCATTAAAAAGATGTTGTAGAACAGAATGTTACTCTTTGAGTAGACATTACCTAAGCACTAAAGTTTACGCATGTCCTCCCAATTTTCTGTAATTTCTTCCTTTTAATGCTGTCTTGTGTACGTCACTGGGAATTAGGACGGTGGCTTCATTAGCTGAGGGCGAAATGCTTGTGAAAACGCTCAGATGGTCTGGCGTTTGCCACTAGGAAGTTGATGCGTTCATGACGCAGCTTTTTCTAGGCCTGTAGACTTTCAGTAATGTGATCTCCAGCTGTGGCAGACCAGTTTGTAAACTTTACTGTGCTGTTTGCTTGCAAGGAGGTTTACCGCACTGCACTGCACATCTAGTGATTCATATCACTCTTCACAACATTCAGCTTTTAAAACTATAACATTATAAAGACGAAGCCAAGAAATCAGAGACTTCGTAAACTTCGATTCATCAGCAATGAACACTTATTAATGGTGCATCTAAAAGTGTATTACAAGTCATACATGTCTGTTTGGGCAAGTACCAGGCCTTCAGAAGAAACTAGGATGTGATCTTGGAGATAATTATTGTTTAATGTGTTTCCTGCATCTCACTGAGGCAGCCTGGAGGGATCTTTAATAATTGTGTGTGTGTGTGTGTGTGTGTGTGTGTGTCAAGTCATGTTATTCACACAGGCTTTGATATACCATCTGGCATTTAATGGTGATTTTAGCAGGCTCATTTTTATTTAGCTTTCAGACCTCTCATTATCTTGTTTGTTCAAATGTTCAATAATGCATTTTTTTTAAATGTTATTGAAAGAAATCTCTTATGGTCAACAAGGCCACATTTATTTGATCAAAATGCAGTAAAGATTAAAACTTAAATTAAAAATTAAAAAACTTAAATTAAATTTAAGTAAAACTTAAATAAAACTTAAACTTAAAATATATTTTATATATATATATATATATATATATGATATATATTAAATTTTAATAATAATAATTATATATATATATATATATATATATATATATATATATATATAATTATTATTCAAATTTAATTAATGTAATATATTTTAAAATGTAATTTATTCCTGTGATGTCAAAGCTGAATTTTCATCATCATTTCTCCAGTGTCACATGCTCTTTCAGAAATCATTCTAATATGCTGATTTGGCACTCAAGAAACATTTCTTATTGTTATCATTGTTTAAAACAGTTGTGTTGCCTAATATTTTTGTGGAAACCATGGATTTTTTATCAGGATCTTTGAATAAACAGAGTTGATTTGAATCAACATAAATGTATTTACTATCACTTTTGATCAATTCATGCAATCTGCGCTTAATCAAACTATTAATTTCTTAAAAAAATAAATAAATCAAACATAAACCCCAATGTTAAAGTGCTAAGTGCTGGGTAAGCATGCAGTTTGAAACAGACCGTATGCTTGAGCTTCCCCATTGTGGACAGGAAGCCACATCTGTTTACCGTTATCACTCATTAAGATCATATAAACATGAAGCTGATCAGTTCATGGATCAAGTGTCTGTATATTAAGACATGTCGAGTTGAACCTTTCTTCAATACATGTTTGAATACTAAACGCACGTTAATTTAATCCCTATTTAGGCTGCAGCCTTAATTAGAAATTGTATTAATCAATATTTTTGCGTTGAAAAAAACGCTCTTACAACAAGATAAATTTACACGCAATCACATAAAATATGACGATTTTTCAAACAAGACCCAATTTTGATTACAATGTGATTTTTCTTTTTGCAGCACAGCACAGTTGCTCAGATGGAGAAATGAACAGAAGCAGATGTGTTGTGTGTCGATATGAGATCAGCCTCAGGAAACAGAGCCAAGCGGAGATGAGATGAAAGGCAGAAGTGCGCTTAGGTAAGCAGACACTCTGTCATGCCAGACACGCCGCTGGATTTGTAGTGGGTAAGCAGAGTTCACACTGATCAGTTGAGATGCGAGTTACACAAAATGAATGAGCTGGGACACATGAGAGAACACGGTCTCAAATATATGCAGATTAAAACTAATTCATCGTGATGTAGGACAGAAACAGCAGATCTATATCCATCAGTAAGCAACTTAATACATACATACACAAAACATGGGGTGCAAACAATTTTCACATATTTTGCTATTTCACACATTATTAGAAACAGCATTTGACACATTTAATTTAACATGACATTTTGAAGTACAGTAGATAGGGTAAGGGTACTCACATTGGATCTTGCGAATACCAAAAAAAGTTATTAGTTTTGCAGATATGTTACTCAGACATCATTTATAGACCTTATTCAGAGCAGCGCCATGACAGGTATGAAAGCAAGGCTGTGAAGGCTTTTGCTATGTTTGCACCTCCTGTCCAGACTAAAATGGGAAAAACGAAGACCTAAAACGGAGAAGTTTAGAAACACTGCCGCTCCGTTTTTCATTTTGAATCTCCGGAGGGCGTTTTAGTGTGGACGAGACAAAACGGTGGAGTTTAGAAAGGCTCACGCTCGGCTCTATGATTGGTTGTCATCAGTCATGACGTATCCTTCCCTGATTCGCCAACCACTCTTTACACCGGCACGTGCATGCCCAGTGTTGGTGAATGGTCACGTGATCCGCGTTTTCAGTCGTTTTAATGTGCACAGAGATCATTTCTAATACGCAGATAAAACGCTGGTGTGGACGGAGATCGTATTCGTTTTAATTCTCCGTTTTTAAACGAAAACGCAGTAGTGTGGACGGGCGACGCATAAAAACTGTTCGACGGCCGACCGTCGGCTTGGTGTGTTCCGGGCTTAAGGCTGCTTTTGATAATTCTTTTGTTTAGGGATTCAAAGTGACCCCTTGAAAACCACTCTTAAATCGTTGTGGCGAGTTTTGCATGGTGAAAAACATTTAAAAATGTGATAATCCAGCTTTATTAGCGGTAGGATTCATCTCTGCTTCTCAGGCTCTCTCTCACTCTTTTTTTTGTCACACTCAGTGTAAGTATGGATAACTCATTCTCTCCGAAACTCTTTAGTGGCAGCAGAAAGCAAGCCACAGGCACTTGATCTCAGTTATGAAAATGTGAAACATTCAGCCCAGAATATATGCAAACTGTAGTGCAAACACAAATAGGTCCAAGAGAAACAGACTGGGCTGCTTTTATATTCACTGGAGGATGATGGGAAATGGGCATGTGAGAGGATTCACAGTGACATCAGGATTTCATTCATCCCAGATAGACTTTGTTCACCAAAGGCAGATGTGTGGGTGACAGCAATGTAGGAGTGTGCGACATTGACAAAAAATGATATCCTGCTGTTTTCTGGGAATTTGTTGATAACGATAATTAGACAATATTTTGTTTTGTGCTGTTATCTTGACTGGTTAAGGCCTATCATTGACAGCTGACTCCCAAAGCCTTTCATATTCTGACAGAAATTTACTTTTTCATTCCATTTACGGATTTTCAGAAGCATTTTTTTTTATTTATTTTTTTACCATTTACCAGGCTGTTAATGCTTATGAAATCAAACAATACCAAGAAAAATCAATTAAACAAAATCCATTTTTACTCTGCTTATGGGGTTTGCTATTGATTTCAATTGAGCATGTTGCTAAGCTAACAAGCAAACTCTAATAAGCATGACAAAAACTTTACCCAACACACAAAAGTTGACGCGAAATTGAGTTAAGTTTGCATTTTGCCAAGTTAACAACAAAATACAACAATAACAACAACTTTTGGAATGGATTTTGAAGCCTAAAAATGCTCCCTCAATAGGTAGCTCACTAGACACTGGAGCAAAACAATATTCAAATGTATTTTGGACAGAAACTGAATGGAGAAATATACGAAACTGTCCCATTATATTCTCTCTCTAGATAAAAACAGGCATGGTGATGGCCAGGCGCCTATGCCTGACATACAAAGAAAGGGTTTCGTCTGGCAGTCAGTGTTACTAGGCATTCTGGGCAACGGTCATAAAGAGAAGCTGAAAGCTCCACATTTGCTCCATTCAGAACAGAGTGGAGAAAGATGGCTGACCTTCTATTCAGCCAAACTTCCTGTCAGTCATTCGACTGCCTAACGATGCACTTAGAAGCATGCCAGCCATAATGCTGGGTGGAGAATTACTCCCATAATCTTGTTGAAATGTTGTTGTTTTTTTGTACAACTTAGATATTGGTGCAATTTTTGCCTTTAAATTTTTGCTTTGTGAAACTGCTAGTTTAGATTATCTGAACTGGTGTGATAAGGCCTGCATATTGGAAAGACCAGGGAAGGATTAAAAAAAAAAAAAAAAAAACAATAATGGTTCAAGATGTCTGGGGCAGAGCAGTGGGGTTCGACCATTTATTCAAACTTTAGACAGGAGAGCTGAGCCAAGGCCTCGATAAAATCAACAGGATCGCAGAGGTCTGGGAATAATAAGCTAATGGGAAAGTGTATTCACGGCAAACACGAAGAGAAAAAGCAACAACATGACAAGCAATCACTTTAAAAAACAGTATCTGGAGAAACACCGTTACATGAAGGAAATACAGTACTTACTTGTGTTTTCTAATGGCATGATTAACTTTGCATCAAGCCAGAAGAAGCATCATGCTTTCTTCTGTTTTTCGGTGTGTGGACTCTAGACTGAATCTTTTTTTCCCCTCATCCCGCCCTTTCCTGACCAGCCAGACTCCAAATCTCCCCTGAATTTGTGCATTCCTCCGGTATTGCCTAATACATTTTCTTGTCAGGGTGTGAGTGCATAGTATTGTGGACTAGAGTTTGTGTGTATTGGATGTTGTTTGGGGTGTGGGCGTGTTTTTGTGTCGTTTGTGTGCGTTCAGGGTGGAAGCATCTGTTTATGTTGTTATCACTGACATTTTTTCGGTGATGCACTGCAGACGTTTGGCTCTCTTGGGTTTCTTTAAAACTTCCATCTTTCAGCTGTAGAGGAGAAAAGGCTTGCTTGTTTTTACTGTATTTTACTGATACAAACTATGAATGCGTTAGCTGGTGCTGATCACTGTTGTATTTAGCTGTTGTCCTTAATACAAGATCAATTTAATTGAGATGCAACATTATATTAAAGGAGTGGTTCACTTTAAAAAAAAAAAACTTTTGCTGATAATTTACTCACCCCCATGTCATCCAAGATGTCCATGTCTTTCTTTCTTCAGTTGAAAAGAAATGAAGGTTTTTGATGAAAACATTCCAGGATTTTCTCCGTATAATGGACTTCAATGGGAACCAAACGGTTCAAGGTCCAAATGAGAATTTCAGTGCAGCTTCAAAGGGCTTTAAACGACATCAGACGATGACTAAGGGGCTTATCTAGCAAAATGATCGGCCATTTAAAAAATAAATAAAACAGTTTCCTTGCTCTTCTGTGATGAGCGTTCGTACTCTCCTGTTCGAACTCGTTCATCAAAATGAACGAATCTTTTTTCGAGTCATGACTCGAAGGGTCCTAGGTAAGACCCTTATTCATCGTCTGGTGTCGTTTAAAGCCCTTTGAAGCTGCACTGAAACTCTCATTTGGACCTTGAACCGTTTGGTTCCCATTGAAGTCCATTATATGGAGAAAAATCTGGAATGTTTTCATCAAAAACCTTAATTTCCTTTCGACTAAAGAAAGAAAGACATGGACATCTTGGATGACATGGGGGTGAGTAAATTATCATCAGCAATTTTTTTTTAAAGTGAACTTATCCTTTTATATAATACAATATATATATATATGTGTGTGTGTGTGTGTTTTCAGATATATGCTTGGTTTCCATGTTTTATGGGGATTTTCCATAGACATTATGTTTTTTTATACAATATAAACTGTATATTCTATCACTACACTAACCTTACCCCTAAACCTACCCATCACAGAAAACTTTCTACATTTTTGCATTTTCAAAAAACATCACTTAGTGTGATTTATAAACTGTTTCCTCATGAGACCAAAAAATGTCCCCACAAAGACAAGGATTTCTGGTATTTACATCCTTGCGGGGACTTGGGACGTCTTTTGACCATACGTCAACATCCGCCTTTTTAGGGTACCCTTAAACGTCGGTTAGATGACGTTATCGAATCCTAACTCTACCCCAGACCTAAACCACACCTAAACCTACCCCGTCACCTAACCGACGTTAAAGGTAAAGCGTCAGTTGTATGACAGCCCGGGATCGTCAACTAACCGACGTTTAAGGGTACCCTAAAAAGGCGGATGTTGACGTACGGTTAAAAGACGTCCCAAGACGTCAGTTATATGACGACTTGGGATGAGACTGTGTTATTTTGACCCCATAACGTACAGTTTACCCGAACCACACACACATTCCATACTACGCTTGCAAGTTCGACGAGACTGGTAAAGACATCACATTTTACTGTCTGTCAGGATTTTTCCATAGAATTTTTTCTCACAAATGCACTCAAAAACAAACTCACACTTATGATTCTGTTTTTCTCAGAAAACATATTTGAGCCTATTAGTTTGGTTCATTTGATTTTCTCACACACTTAAAACATCTAGATGACAATCACCCCATGCGGATCCAGCCAACCTCATACGCATCATATATCTTTTGCAACTGAACACAAAATTACACGATAAAATCAATTCAAGCATTTTTAAAAACAAACAAAAAATAAAAAAAGAAGTTGAAAGTGACATTAGACAGGCTGTTTTAATCTGTGCTCAAATCCAACAAAAGACCATTTCTGCTTTTTTAAATTAATATTTCACATAATTCATTCATTTATTCATGAAGAAAGGCTATAGTAAAACCATATGTACATTAAAAAAAAAAGATTCCTGGGGTGGAAAATCCTAACACTCCAGTTTAAAAGTTAAAAGGCATTGCAACAAATGCAAAGTCTCACATCATTACCATTTAAAAAAAAAATCTGATTTGATTTGTTATTGCTTTGTAAAGGTTTATTATGCGTTTTGTTTTCTTGTATGGTCTCGCATCTACAAGGATTTCTTCAGGTCTCTGGGTTCCTTTAGTTAGGGACTGTTGGATTTATGAGCAGGTTTGTGTGGGGTTCTGTTGGGTTTTGCCTGGTTTGACATGGGTTTTATGGCTTTTTTGGGCTCTTATGACTAAAATGCCACTGCCAGCAGTAAAAAGCTGCTTGGTGTCTGATAGAAGCTATAAATCAAATCCAGACTGAACCAGAGAAACTGACACTGGATCAGCCCACTTGAAGAAAAGCAGTCTGACTCGGCCACCAACATACCAGATTTTAAATAATTAATTGCATGAAATTGTAGTTTAATAACTGAGGATAAAATTTAGTGGTTTGTTAAATTGGTAATTGAGTTACGTAAAAAGCAATGCGGTCTGTCATCTGTCACATCTTGGCCCTCTTGAATTTCAGTACGACAAATACGCTTACAAAAGATGCCTATAGGAGATTACACACATCCTGGAACACACAGTTTCATTGTAAAATCAAATTGTACTGTGTTTGGAAAGTCTTGCTAATAAATGTAAAGATGTGAATGCTTGCTAAATATGCTACACATACAGGCGGGGATATAATCATACAAATAATAACAACAAAAATCTAAAAGAAAGTGTGTAGACAGGAGGTACTGTAAGAGGACATTCCTTACCACCCATACTTCCACAGCTGTGTTTTGTCTTAAGGCCTTGATTTCAGATGTGAGGTCTGTGTTGTTCTCTTTAGTGATTGTGGTCGGTGATACAGGGATTAGATTAGAGGAGCTTTTAATGACAGCCTTCATTCGTTTCACAAAACCAGACAAAAAAAAAAGATTCGCATATAAATCATTGAACAAAACATAGCCTTAAACTCACAAATATTTCAGCTGTGGCGTTTAACGCAGTCACTCCTACTCGCCACTTTGGCAGATTGAATTTCATATATAATATATACATTTTTCAATTGTAGTCTTTAAAAAAAGACATCTGAAACAATAAACTAAGTTCAATAGTGTTCAAAAATAATGATTTTTCTATTCAAAATGATACTTAAATATCTTAAATACTTACTAATTTTTCGCAGAATAGACAGCGAGTTGACACACAAACCCGCCTGCCACCCTCCCTCACTCACACATTTCATTTTCGCCTCTCATTACTAAATGAAGTTTTTTTTCACTGCTTATTGTGCTTAAACTGTCACATACACACAAAATAATGTCAAAATGCCGGTCTTGATGAGTATTCATGTTTGTTTTAAGTTAACGTGAGCAGTTGAGAAAGAAAATGCGGTAACACTTTACAATACGGGTGCACTAATATACATTAATTCATAACTAATGCACAGATAATATTGACTTAATACTGTATATAAGTCATGAAGAACTAAACCATTAATTAATGATTACTGCATCAGCAACTAATAAAGAGTCTATATGATTAATAGATTAAGTATTACATGAATTGCTATTAATTCAATGTGTCATTGTGTATTAATTCCTTAATGACATATTTTATTAACTAATAGTGTAAATGAATGTGTTAATTACCACAATTAGTCAAAGCTATGCACTTCAAACTTCCAGTTGTCTGCTTTAATTAATCATTAGCTAATGATTTGCAAAGGTATCATTATGTTATGACTTTACTTGTTGGGGCACATCATTATTAACTAGTCATTTAGTAATTGTAGTATTTTGGACATGAAATTGCACTAACAGTGAAGTAATTAATCATGAATTAATGCATTTTAGTGTACCTGTCATATTATCTGGAAGTTGAAATACAAGGCTTTGGCTCATTCTGGTAATTAACATATTAATTAACACTATTAATTAAAAAAATTGTTATTATGGAATTAATCATATTTAATTAATAACAATTCATGTATGAACTAATACATTAAACATACAGACTCTTAATTAGTTCCTAATGTGGTAATCATTACGAAAAGCTTACATAATCATTAGTTACACATTAATTCAGTATTATCTGTGCATTAGTTAAGCAATAGTGCACCCGTATTGTAAAGTGTTACCAAAAATGCATGTGTGACAGTATAATAGTTCTGTGTGTCAGATCTTAAAGTGACATATGCCTAATATACCTGCTGCCACATTATGAGATAATATTAAAAATCTCTATATGGTAGTTATTTTCCCATGGTATCAATGTCAAAACTGTTGCCAGTAAAAATGCTTTGTGGTTAGTAATTTTGAAAAAAAATAGCCAAAGTGTCTGGTGAGTAGAAAGGTTAATATCAAATATTTTCATATACACTTTTATAATACTTTTTCTAATGAAACACGACAAAAGGTGGCTTCTCAAAGACATCCCAGAACACATAATTAGTACTATTTCATAGATTTGATTTGATTGAATATCTCTCAAAATGTGGAAGGAAGTTGTTTGTGTTCATATAGAACACTCTTACAATGTTTTGGGTGGGTTGCAATAAGTTCTTGTTGCATTAGTGACACTTTAAAACAATTCATTCAGTTGAATGAAGATGCATATTTCTGACAATATAACATACATGATGAGGAGAAACAGGAGGAACTTTAACATTCATAAATGAGTAAAAACAACAAAAAGAGTAATGTGTTTCTCATCCGTGCAGCTGAACTTTAAAGCAAGACTTTCCATTGAGTGCTCTTAACTAATGACATTGTATTGTTTATTGTACTATAGTGGTTTATTCAATGATTGGATTGGGAACACTGCTGGGAAATTGCTGGGCGTGCAGGATTTAAGGAACAGAGATGGCCACACACACATGCTTCACAACATACTTTGCACAAGATCATGTCTCACACTTGTAAATTATCTTTACACTTTTCATTGTAGTTTAACACCCTTGTAAATGTAATTCACCCCATAGTCTATTGAATGTTGATATCTTTTGTCTTTTTGTTATGTTTTTCTTTTTTCTCTTGCTCCTCATCTAGTCCCACAGCTGTTCATTGGTCCCAGAAGCAGAAGAGGTTCAGGTTTCTCTTCTCTTCTCCGCCGTGGTTTGGTCAGCGCTCTGCCTGCAGGTTCTGATGATTTTAACAGACTCTGACCTCCCTTTTCAGATGCATTCATCACGCCTCTCGTCTGGTCTGCAGATCGGTATAAATGCCAAGCATAAGGCAGACAGAGCTGCTTCAATCTTGCCACTCTTTACTTGAACCAGTTCTGAGATTGAATCCAGATTGCTTGCAAAAAGTTGAGTCATCGGTCCTGATTCCACTTTGCATTGTGTAACTAACCTCTGAATGACGTGGGATCTCACACAACTTTCTTTTATAACAATGATTCAAAGCTTTTGTCAGGTCAGGATGTCTACAGGAAATTTTAATGGGAGTACATGGTTTTCACAGGCCCGATTTATGGGTAGCTGACGTGAAATATTCTTTGGAAAGATTGCATGTCCTGCAGTGCGACATGCTATACGGCATGTACAACTATTTCAGATGCTTGATTTAATACTTTATATCATATATATGTGTGTGTGTGTGTGTGTGTGCCTTTTCCCCTTTGGTCTTAAAGCCCAGCATAGCCAATAACTTCCTCTCTTCCTTTTGACTTTTAGTGTAATAGTTTCCACATTAGGGTTTATAGCTTGCGTGTGTATGCAGACATGCAGCCAAACAGCCATTGACACCAGCAGGGACCCTTGTGTCAACTATCCTTTAGAGAGTACTGGTGGTGTTAAAGATAATCTCATACATCATCTGTAACCTGCTTTGATCCCATTGGTTAATTATGGAATGGACTGCACAGAAAAAGAAATCAGATTTGCTGAAGGGAAAAATAAATTTCACTCATTCATTCATTCATTTGCCAGCAAAAACATCCCATCAGTCAATATATTTAGCATCATTAAGTGCAGTGGTTCTCAAGTGAGAAGTCGTGACCCAAATTGTTTGTAGAAGAAAAAAAAATCATAGTTTTTGTTGTCAATGTCAAAGACGTCAAACTTTCGATGCAAATTCATGTGTCACTTGGTAGAAGCTCTACAAATTAAGCAAATGCAATATGATCAGGTTGCGTGACAAGTCCCCATTCTTGAAAACCAAGAACAAAACTACTCAAGGTAAAAGAAAAGAAAATCCAAACTATATTAAATACAGATTCAAGTGCGGTGAGCCAGGGAGAGGAAAAGAGCGAGAATGTGAAGCGGGTAAATAGTAGGGTGTGGGTCACACAAAAGTGTCTTGAGTTTTATGTGGACATTTGGCCTCAGGTTTACTGGCCAGATCCTCTGACTCTGAGCTCAGCCCAAGGCAGATGGCCGAAGGGGGTGATGAACAGGTCATCATCTGCATCCTCCACTGATCTGACGCCACATCACACTCTCCAGCTTTCCGATAAACTAGCACACAGTGTCACCAAAGCTCCACTTGTCCCTATTACAGCTGACAAATAGCTCAAGTCAGAAGAAATTATTACTTTTTCAGCACCGAAAAAGTCAGAAACAGTCTGGTCCAAACTCAATTAGTTGATTTTAGACCTTTTTAGGGGTCTTGATGAGCTATCCGACTAACTATTGTTTACATATTGAATAAAAAAAATATATATATTACATGAGCGACAACAACCATTGGCAATTGACATTGATAATGGTCATATTATTGGATCAATTAATTAATCATTATATAAAGTATCAACCCGATCTCACAGCAATTCGTACAAATTTTACGAGGTGGCTAATTCGTAACAATTCGTACGACCTCACTCCTCAAATTTTGCTAAATCGTACATATTTTACGAGTTGGCCAATTTGTATGAATGACCTACCCCTGACCCCGCCCCTAAACCTACCCATCACGTGGGTTCAGACAAATCGTACGAGTGAGGTCGTATGAATTAGTACGAATTGGCCACTTTTTAATCACTGGTCGTGAGATAGCTTTGGAAGTATTCTAAACTGATGCATGTTATATAACATATTCTCGTCCAAAATGTACATTTTTTACCAGCGGAAAAACCTGATTCTTTGTCACAATTAATTGACGTTATGCAAATGCATATTTCTTTGCACAATGTTGGAAATGTTGTCATTAATAAATGCATAAAATTTCCATATTTCCTTATTCCTTCTTTTTCTTTTCAGTCACATATATCGTGATATATCATTGATGAAATTTCTTCCAATATATTGAATATCGTAGATATCGCGAATTGAATTGAATACCAGAATTGAATACCTGTATCGTCCCACCCCTAACGTTATATCTCATTTGTGATCATATCTTCATACCCTTTTCAAATGGCCAGTAATGCAGGGCATCCAATGGTGTGATACAATCACTGTCAGTGTGAATGAAGCTTGAGACTGAAATCCTAATCAGCCCTTTCTAAACGTACAGCTTATCTTTCCCGTCTCCTGAAAATGTGCCAGAAAAGCTCAAAAGCTGATTTTGGAGAATTGACTCATACCAATTCGACAGGAAAAAGAGAGAAAGTCAGGCAAGTGTAGAATAACCGAACTAAAGAAAGACACAGAGAGAAGAAAAACTGGGTCTTGATTTCAGTAACTAGCTGAACTCAAGCCAACTCCTCCTCCATTCTGGGTTCCTCCATTTGCACATTCAATGCTCTTCCATGCCTGTTACTCAGTACAAATAAACAAGCTTAATAAGGATTTGGAAATGCTGTATGTGTGTGTGTGTGGTTGAGGTTACAGGTCACCGAAAAAGTTTCTTGTTTCAAAAGAAACAAAAGTTTGGTGGATGGAAAGGAGGGGAATGTTTCCACCACGCAGCGTGAAGTCCAACGAAAGGGGAGACGCTTTTGTTGTATCCAGAACTCCCTATCTTTACCAGATGACACAGAATGGGAGCCCGCCAATGCCTGTATAGTCCCAGCCTCTCGTCTCCAAACTTTTTTTTCCCCTCGTTCCAACTGCTTTTGGATCGTTCCAGGACGGGGGGAAGTTCTTCTCCAATTGTCTCATGTGAAAGGGACGAAGAAATCAACCCCTCCCTCTCTCCTGTTCTTCCCTCCCTTCCCTCGTCCTCTCTCTCTCCCTCTCTGTCCTTCTCTCCACCCCCTCCCCCCTGACAGAGCACACCTGCCTGATCTTGGCTGCAGGCGTCCACACAAAGATCTGCCCTCGGCCTGCCGCGCTGCACATCGGCTCCAGCCCTCTCTGGATTTGCGGATCTTCGTCTACGCGCTCCTGCACGTACAGGTAAGATCAGGCTTTCCTGCTAACTCCGCTGACTGCTGAAAAGTTGGGATTGTGATTAAGAGAGCAGATCGACCGTCTCAAAGAGAGGTTGACGGTTTGCACTGATGAAATGTGGGGATAACCCCTTGGGAATCTGCGGTTTGGTGGTTTCTGCAGATCATTAAAGGTTGGTGCAGAAATGAGGCTGTTTGCTTGAAGCTTTTAAGGGAAGTTTTGATTCATTCTGCCACATTCTAGATTTAATCATTCAGATATAGTGCAATTGAGAGATGATTCGAAAAATACCTTTCTTTTGAAGCTCCCTGTGTATTTGTACCTTGTCAATACATATGGATGGTTTGCATGTGCATTAAGGTCATGTTTGCATTCGGATGAAAAAAACTTCATCATCTGAAGTTGAAGCCAGAAAAGTGTGTGTTCATGCAAATTGATTGCCGATTTGTTGTTCAGTTTGAGAGGACAGGACATTTTCCGTCTCTTCCAAATTGCGACAAGTATCCCTGCTCTGTAAAACCTCTCACACACTCACTGTTGTGAAAAAGCCATTAACTTTTCGAGTGCCCTAACTCTCACTGCTTCGTCCTGACTTTTCCATCCCAGTTTTTCTTCCTTTTGTGCACCACTTGGCATTTAGAGAGAGTTCATGTAAGGCCTGAAAACACTAGAGGATTTCTAACACCGGTCTCCTCGGATAGACCTGTCTGGAGAGATGTTTTGTCCTCTGGCCTCGCTCTGCGCCTGCTTGCCTCCACTCGCTCAAAGTCGCATCCTAAACTCTTTATTCATGGCGTGGAAGCCAAGTGCCTTGAGCCATATCGGCTGAAGGATGAAAGCGCTCTGAAGGAGAAAAGCGAGAGCGTGGGACTGGTGTCTCATTAATCCTTTAATAATATAGCTTCCTTCCAATCGTGGGGAAGTTTGACAAGGCACTTCCTGGTAATCCCACCACAAAATTCCCAGCTAACTCAAAACATTCGGAGGGGGGAGACGGGAGAGGAAGAGGTAGCCGAAGGTTTAGACGCATTCAATGTGCGTAAATTGTGAGCTTGAGATGACACTTTGTCTAAACTATCAATTCGTGGGTGCCTAATAATGAAATACTTTATTTGTCTTTTGTTGGGGTTAGGGATTGGGGCTATGTTTAGATTTTTCATTAATTGTGAACAGAACCCACATAGCCTACACAGTTTGTACCAAGACAGGAAACCCTCTCTTCCTCCCTTCAAAGACAACATCCTCAGGCCATGCAATAAGTACTCTCTGGAAGCCAAAGGTCTCCATTTGATTCAAACTATGTGATGTTAGAAAGGTAGAGTCAATAAATGGTATCCATGCTGGTCATTGTCTGCTTTTCCCCTCTTTATTTGACTTTTAACCCTTTCAGGAAATGGGAGCTTTGGACCAAAGTCAAGGCAGTTGCGTATGACAGATGGAAAGAGGAAGTGAGAGGATGAATGCTTGAATGTCAGAGAGTGGGATTGACTAAATTTGTTGTCTTGGATCAAGGACATTTCAGTCATGGTCATTTTTCATTCATTTTCTTATTTGGAAAAGGATCAGACATCCCTCAGCATATAATTGCTTATTCGATATCTGAAGGACTTTTTGTGGCTTTCGAGGTAGGTTCTTTTGAAGAAAAACCTTTTTTGATGGGTTTAACCACGGTTTTGATCTGTGAGAAAGTCTAATTGTGCTCTGGCAGTGGCTTTGGAGTTTGGTTTTGTGGTCTGGAACCAGTTAGACCGCAGTGAGCACAGTGGTCAAAACCCTTGTATGCTGGTGCAGGCCAGGAGTGAAGTTTGTTGAGCTGAATAATAAGTCTTCGTATTTAGTTTTTTGCCCTTTTTGTGCTTTTGTTTTGATATATGACTCATTGGAATGAGCAGATAATTACATTTCTGAAGCATTCTCTTAGTGTTTGGGGAATTCTGGGTATTTTAGAGCTTTTAGTGGGCGAATGCTTTCATAAATAAGAGGCAGTTTTCAGGGTCCATTGATAAGATTGGACCATCTATGTTTTTATGTTTTAAAATGAAGGGAGCGAGGGAGCACATATGTTTTAAATGTCCTGTAGCCAGTAAATGCCTTTCTGTGAGTCATTGCTGAAAGGAGCAGAAGGTCAGTGAGTGTGTGTGTGAGAGTGTGAACAAGGAAAGTAAGATAAGTAGAGCTGTATTCTATTTTCAATAAAAATTTCAAATCAAGATACATTTATTTTACTTAATATATTACGTTTTGTTGTTCTTTTTTCTTTTTTTCTTATTTTAGGCAAAAAAAAATCTCCCTTCATTTTTGTATTTTTTTTTTTTTTAGAAAACAATAGTTATTATCTTGATTTATCTTTAATTAGAATGGAATGTTTAGATATTTTGCTAAAAAAAAACAAGAGAAATATGTAGTTGTTATATGGCAATGCAGTTAATTGCAACAGGTAATTGTAATGTGTACAAGTTACATGTTGGGTGCATATTCTATTACTATTTTTAACAGTTAACATGAATATTGTAATCTGAGCTTGCTCACATGACCTCATCTCCACCACACTGTCCCATAAATCACTTGTTCTGTTTGGATAAACCAACCTTTCTAAGACACAATCCAGTCTGAATGATACAATACAGAACTATAATTACTGAACAAACTTCACAATTCTGTAACATAAACCACCTGTAGTGGAGCAGTCTTTCTTGAGATTAAAATCAAATGTACAGTATGTGCTGTATTTATACAGTATATAAGCTATTTATGTTAGCTGTGGTGTTAGTCTACACTGTTAGATTATGTATTATTATACATGTTCTATTAAAACAGCTCCCATGTCTTTGGCTCTCAAATTTATCTTACTGGTAGGCTATTTAAGTCTGTTAGCACACATCAAGACAGAATTGGTTGATTGAGGGAGAGAAAGAGAAAACCCTCCCTTTAAATCAGACCTGCTGTGACACAATCCAGACCTCAAGAAAGACAAGAAGGTAGAATGAAAACAAGGGCAGAATTACATGGAGAATGAGAATTTGAGACTTGAAATGTTCCTTGATTATTAAGAGCCCACATTTATAAGACTAGAAACAGGCCAGTGCTGATTCTGGATTTTCTGAAGCACTTCAGCTAGATCAGACTGTTGCCCGACCCGCAGACGGAGAGAAATCAAATCCGAGGGCGTATAACAGCCTGGCAGAAGCTGAGAGTTAGGCACAGAACTGCGTCTGTGAAAAAGCACTTCTCAAGTTTATTTAAACTCAGTCCTGATAATCGTTGACACATTGAGCCACCTGACACTTTTCCATTGGTTCCTGCTGAGACATAGCATCCTTCTTGTTGAGTTGGTCTTCGGCTACTTTCTCTTTGATGGGATCTGTGGATCCAAGAGAGTGAATTGAGCCAATTAAACCAGCCATACATTTTTCATTTTAAAATCTAAAAATATATTGATTTAAAAATCAATGACATTAAACATATTTAATTAATCACATTTGGTTAAATACAATGAATCAGAAACATTATTTCAAATTTTTAGGTTTCTGAAGTTGTTTAAACGCAAAATGCATAGATACATGCGATATTAATGATTAATGTTTGTGTGCTTTAACCCTGATTTACCAACGAATAACTTATATTTAGCTTATTTAGTAAAACTTCATAATGGTCACTGTGATACAGATCGGGTTCTGTGTGAAGTGTAGGTGATGGAAGGAGACACAGGGTCGGCAATATCTGGGGCTCGTGCACTTTTATTTTTCACTCTTTCCACAGCGCCCTCCGCGCTCACAATAACGTCACTCAAATAAACAAATCACAAACAGAAAGTAAATGGGCAAAACTCTTCCCGCTGGCTACAGCTTCGCAATAGGCTCAATCTCAGTAAAGACGTCGTGTCTGGCCGGTCCGTGCACGAGCTCCCAGTCTCTCTCAAAAGTGCTGTCTGCCAGGGCTGTTTATATGCGGTCTCCTCACGCCAATTACTGCAATCACAGACAGGTGTTCGTCATTTGAACTTGACCCGCTTACTCACCGCCTGGCTCCGCCCTCGCTCTCCCGCTGCAGATCTCGCCAAACCACGCACCCCTCGCCACATACCCCCACCGCCCGACTCAGGCCGGGGAGCCGTCCGGCCTGCAGCCCCCCCCCCCCTCCTGCGGGAGAGGAAGTCAGCCACAGCCATCTGTGCACCCGGCCTGTGGATCACCTGGAACTTGAAAGGCTGTAACGCTAGATACCAACGGGTGATCCGCGCGTTGGTATCCTTCATTCGGTGGAGCCACTGCAGGGGAGCGTGGTCCGAACAGAGGGTGAACTCTCGGCCCAGGAGATAATAGCGGAGAGTGAGAACAGCCCACTTAATGGCGAGAGCCTCCTTCTCAATGGTGCTGTACATGGTCTCCCTCTTCGAGAGCTTGCGACTAATGTACAGCACCGGCCGCTCCTCACCCTCTATCTCCTGGGTCAAGACGGCGCCCAGCCCCCTGTCCGATGCGTCGGTCTGCAGGGAAAAAGGGAGAGAAAAGTTAGGAGCCTGTAACAGCGGGCCACCACACAGGGCTGCCTTTATCTGGGTAAAAGCCTGCTGACACTGCTCCGTCCACTGAACGGTATCTGGCGCCTCCTTTTTAGTTAAATCAGTCAGCGGGCTAGCAAGGTCCGAATAATTATGTACAAACCTTCTGTAATACCCTGCTAGCCCCAGGAACTGTCTAACCTCCTTTTTGGTCTTAGGTCTCGGACAGGTCGCAATCGCTGCCGTCTTGTCAATTTGGGGACGCACCTGTCCATGACCCAAGTGAAAGCCCAGATACCTAACTTCCACGCGCCCAATTGCACACTTCTTTGGGTTGGCCGTGAGCCCAGCCCCTCGCAGCGTTCTGAGGACAGCTCGCAGGTGCTGCATATGCCGCTGCCAGTCGTTACTATAGATGATAATATCATCCAGGTATGCCGCGGCATATGCAGCATGCGGCCGGAGGATTCTGTCCATCAGACGCTGAAAGGTAGCCGGTGCGCCGAACAAACCGAAAGGAAGCGTAACAAATTGGTGTAATCCGAACGGCGTCGTGAACGCAGTTTTTTCTTTAGACATTGGAGATAAGGGGATCTGCCAATAGCCCTTCGTTAAATCCAGTGTCGAATAAAAGCGAGCAGTGCCGAGCCGATCAAGCAATTCGTCCACTCGCGGCATTGGATATGCATCGAATTTCGATACAGCATTCACCTTGCGATAATCCACACAGAACCGCACGGAGCCGTCAGTTTTAGGCACTAAAACTATCGGGCTCGCCCAGTCACTGTTGGACTCTTCTATTACCCCCATATCCAACATCGCTTCCAATTCCTCCTGTACCACTTTCTTTTTATGTTCAGGTAATCTATACGGCCGGCTGCGCACTACCACACCCGGGTCGGTCTCAACATGGTGCTGTATGAGGTTCGTGCGACCAGGGAGGGGCGAGAACACATCAGCAAACTCTGTTTGCAAATTTCGAATGTCCGCGATCTGGGACGGTGAGAGGTGATCTCCGCAAATGGCCAGAGTAGCGGATCGTGACTTTATATTCGCCTCTGGCCCGAGATCCTCCTCCCCACTCACTACCGTCGCCAGCATCGCAGACTCCGCCTCACTCCACTTCTTTAGGAGGTTGAGGTGATAAATCTGATGTGTCCCGTCCCTGTCGGATCGAAGAACCTCATAGTTAAGATCCCCAATTCGCCGTGTGACCACAAAGGGTCCTTGCCACTTGGCGAGTAATTTAGAGCTGGATGTGGGCAGTAATACAAGCACTCTATCTCCCGGTGCAAATTTGCGTAGTTTAGCCCCCCTGTTGTACAGCCGACTTTGTTTGTCCTGAGCCTGTAACAAATTCTCCATAGAGAGCCGCCCCAATGTGTGGAGTTTTGTTCTCAGATCCAGGACATACTGAATTTCGTTCTTGCTATTTGAAGGTCCGTCCTCCCAAGCCTCTCTAAGGACATCCAGTACCCCGCGGGGCTGGCGTCCATAGAGCAGCTCAAAGGGGGAAAACCCCGTGGAGGCTTGGGGGACCTCCCGTACAGCGAACAAGAGGGGTTCTAGCCACTTATCCCAATTTTTGGCGTCTTCCTGCACGAATTTACGAATCATGGATTTCAATGTGCGATTAAACCGTTCCACCAAACCATCTGTTTGTGGGTGATAGACGCTGGTGCGAATCGATTTAATGCCCAACAATTCGTATAATTCGCGGATAGTACGTGACATAAACGCCGTGCCCTGATCGGTGAGAATCTCTTTCGGGATCCCCACCCGGGAGATTAATTGAAACAGTGCACCCGCGACGCTTTTAGCAGAAATGTTGCGGAGCGGCACTGCTTCGGGGTATCGCGTTGCATAATCCACCAGGACTAATGCAAAGCGATGCCCCCGTGCAGATCGTTCTAATGGCCCGATGAGGTCCATGCCAATTCGTTCGAAGGGGACCTCTATTAAAGGGAGCGGGCACAATGGTGCTTTTCGGTTGGCCGGTGGATTTACCAACTGGCATTCGCGACAAGAGGCGCACCACCTGCGCACATTCTCGTGAATGCCTGGCCAGAAAAATCGGGTCATTATACGATTTAGTGTAGCTGCTTCCCCAAATGACCAGCCATTGGATTAGAGTGAGCCGCCTGGAAAAGCATTTCCCGGCGGCTCTTTGGAACTAACAATTGAGTTGTATCTTGCTTTGACTGTGGGTCCTGGGTCACCCGATACAACCTATCCTTGATTACAGCAAAATATGGATAGGAGAGCGGCTGGTTCGGATGGACCGCCTGCCCGTCGATCACTTGGACCTGCTCAAGCGCGTTTTGCAGCGTGTCATCCCGGGACTGCTCTAGAGGAAAATCATCGCGCTCTGAAAAAATTAGTTCATCAGACGCGCTCCGTTCCCCCAAAGCAGGACCCGCGGTCCCCGGGACAGCCTCCCCAGCCTGCACCGACGCTCCCCCGTCCTGCTTTTTATACTCCCCCGGAGCACCCGTGCACAGAAACGCCAATAAGGATTTAAACCCCGGCCAATTAGTCCCCAAAATCAACGGGTGCTGAAGGTGCTGGTTAACTGCCACCTCAACTCTATGCTTTTGGCCCCGAAATTGAATGGTGACTGGCACCAGGGGATAACCCACTATTTCCCCGTGCACACACCGCACCTTAACCATGCGGCTCTTATCCAATGCCGACGCATGGATCAGGCTTTGGTGGATGGAGGTCTGGTTACAACCTGAATCCACCAACGCCTGATAATTACCCCCCTTTACACTTACTGGAATCTGGTATAACCCTGCTTGGTCGAGGGCGGCCCGCGGCTCGTCGGGGACCCTGATCAGCGTCCCGATCTCCATCATGGGGCACCGATCAATGAAATGCCCGGGGTCCCCACACCGCCAGCAGGCCGGCCCAGGCTTCCCCGCCACCCCGGTGGCAGGAAGCGGGTCCGGTAACGGGCGTGAGGAGAGCGCGGGCCCGGGGCCCTCTGCGGCGCTGGAGGAGGGAGCCATTTCCCGAGGTAGAGTACGGGTCCTCCAGCTCTGGTCCTGTCCCGGTCCCGTTCTCCATCGGGGAGCCGGTCTCGGTGGGATGCTGCCTCGGGACCTGGGAGTAGGAACAGGACGCGAGAGAGAGAGAGGGGGGGAGAGAGAGAGAGAGAGAGAGATGAGGGTTCGCCGACCCCCGGGCACGCCACCATCTGGTCCTCTGCCAACTGGATGGCCTGGTCCAGCGACGTCGGGCGATGGCACTGGACCCACTGGGAGGTCTTCTTCGGGAGTCGTGTCACGAACTGCTCCAGCACCACCTGCTCCACGACTCCCTCGACGTCGCGGCCCTCGGTCACCAGCCATTTGCGGCACGCGTCCCGGAGCTGTTGCGCGAAGGGTCGGCCGGATTCGCCGAGCTCCAGTGACCGGAACCGGCGCCGACTTTGTTCCGGGGTCCGGCCGACCCGCTGGAGAATGGCGCGCTTCAGGTCTTCAAAGACCAGGAGGTTCTGGACTGGCAGCTGTTGAGCGGCGATCTGGGCTTCGCCTGACAGCAGCGGGATCAACCGCATGGGCCAGTCCGCCGATGGCCATTTCCCGGCCGTAGCCGTCCTCTCAAAGAGGTCCAGGAACGCCTCCGGGTCATCCTGGGGACCCATCTTATGGAGAGGCATGGCTGCAGCCGCGGTAGGGTCTCGAACCTCCCGGTCCAACCAGCTCCGGAACTGCTCGCGGTCCTCCTTCTGGCCCTGGAGGAGCGCCTCGAACCGGCGCTGCTGCTGCTCCTCCAGCTTGAGCAACGCCTTCTGATGTTGTTGGTGGAGGCCCGCGAGCGCGTGGATGACCTCCGCAAATGGGGTTGGCATGGACTGTCTGGCGGCGGCTTCCCCTTCCATCCCGGGTTTCGGCACCAGTGTGATACAGATCGGGTTCTGTGTGAAGTGTAGGTGATGGAAGGAGACACAGGGTCGGCAATATCTGGGGCTCGTGCACTTTTATTTTTCACTCTTTCCACAGCGCCCTCCGCGCTCACAATAACGTCACTCAAATAAACAAATCACAAACAGAAAGTAAATGGGCAAAACTCTTCCCGCTGGCTACAGCTTCGCAATAGGCTCAATCTCAGTAAAGACGTCGTGTCTGGCCGGTCCGTGCACGAGCTCCCAGTCTCTCTCAAAAGTGCTGTCTGCCAGGGCTGTTTATATGCGGTCTCCTCACGCCAATTACTGCAATCACAGACAGGTGTTCGTCATTTGAACTTGACCCGCTTACTCACCGCCTGGCTCCGCCCTCGCTCTCCCGCTGCAGATCTCGCCAAACCACGCACCCCTCGCCACAGTCACATTCAATAAAACAAAATAATAGTCTCAAAAGCTTTAGATTTATTTACTATTAATATCAACCATAATAATGTTAATATAGACAATATAAAGCCATGGGCTAAAGCCCTAAGAAAACATGTTTTACTACGTTTATACATGTTAAGATGAACAGAGAGTATAATATACTATCAAAAATTAGCTAGATAACGAATATGTGCATATTAACACCCTTGAATTAACCATAATTTAATATCATTGCCATGACGTGATTAAATGATTATATGCAGCAATCATAAATCAAAAAAGAAATTTCTTAGAAATAGCCTGTCAGTCGCTTTGAGTAAGATCCATCACGAAAGAGCGCAGGGGCGCACCTGTGCTTATGATTATCATTTTCCGATGGTAAAAAAACCCAACACAAATTATGTGTTGCTTATCAATATATTGTTAACATTTTACAAAAGTCAAACTCAAATGCAGTTTTTTGACCAGCGAACACGTGTCCGCCAATAAATGTCCGTCATTAAACTGGTGCCGGTGGCGCCACATTACATTTTCATTAACAGGTTACAAACTAGTTTGTTGTAGCTCACTATATGGGCGCTTTTTGTCCAAATGAAGTCAAAGTTGGCACATGAGTTCCTTATAAAGTTACCAATTTGTTAGTCTAGCGTAGTCAGACTTTCAGACTAATGGCAATAGGTCTCCATCGAAGCTTTCATTGGCCAAGAACCGCCCAAGAGGACGTCTGACTGACATGTAAAGTAACCAATCACAGTTTGTTTTGATTCCACGTCATGTTTAGGGGTGTGAAAATAAAAAGTTGATGTCCAATAACAGACCGCCGTGCATCATCTAAATTATTCATTTAATAACAATGGCGCCGCAAACTTCACATACTTTTGAAAACCCAGCGCTCTCTAGCCATGTTTCCATCGACACGTTTTTATCTGAATTAAGTAATATCGAATGAAAAATACCTTATGGAAACAGTAAAATTTGATGAAATTTCATGAAAATCGACTCAAATGAAATTTGTTCGGTCTCATCGGATTTTATCTTGATCGATATACGGCTAATGCGATAAAAGCTGATCGAAACGTTATTTGCCGAATAAATAATGAATTGCGATTAAGTTTTAGGCCCTTTTATGGTTGCAACACGCCAGTTCATTTCCGGCCAGTCTGTTTGCAATACTCGTTTTTAAATCAATAAACTCGTTTTTAAGTCAATATTTTGTTTCAACTTATTGATTTGTTTGGTTGATTTATATGTAATAAGCAGGATAATATATAGCGAGGCGATTGTTATAGCGAAAACAACCCCCTCAACAACCGCCTCGCATACATTATCCCATACATATGTCGCTATCAGCTGGCATGCATTATTAGGCTTCAACTTGTGAAATATTGATCATTTGTTGGTAGATGGCGCGATCCGTTTTGTCTAACAAAACTTTGTTCGCAAAAGTTTGCTTGAATGTCGTTCGATTCAGTGTGAAAATGAATTGAAACACCTTAAAATGTCTTAAATCAATTCGATATACCAATTTGATCGCAAAACAGCATGTGACGTCATTACGTACAGGTTTTTATTCGCTTTAAAGCCGTTGGATGGAAACACACTTTCGCCAGCTTTATTCGCATGTGTTTTTTTACCGAACTTCAGATAATTCGATTGACAAGTGGATGGAAACATGGCTATTGTCACAGTTGTAAACGTGATGGCTTTCTTTTTCCATGAGGGGGTTTGGCATCACAACAGCTTTGCGACACACACGTCTCCCGGAAATCCTGTATTATTCAACCAATCAGATGACGACTTCGAAGTGTTTCCCATTTCGTCTTATGCATGAGCCTTTCAGCCAACGTTCCATGGGCGTGACGACTGAGACTACCAATTTATTTATTCGCCAAGAGCCAAGTTTTGAGATTGCTGCCTGTGAACATTAGACCTTGCCTGCACTTTCCCAACAATGGCATGACACCATCAATCTGTCTTGTCTGTTTGCCTGGCTCTCATAGCAGCCTGTGGTTTGTTGACAGGACACAACTCAAATGCAGCAACAGCTTCCCATGATCCCCCTTCAAACAGAATCGCTCGTGGTAACAGCCTGTAATGCTCAAAGGGCTTTTCACAAGGCATCGTTCTTGCTGGGAATGCATAGTGAAGAAGGGATTCATATGGCTTAACTGGTTGAGCATGACACAAGGCATGGGTTCAATGCCCAGGAAAGCACGTACATAAAACAACCTTAAATGTAAATCTACCAAAAGCTTAAATGTTAAAGGGCAAAGGGATTCTGCAATGTGTTTGGTCAAAGCGTCTCATTACCCATTGGGTCAAAGGTGGATGGATATTGTATCCAAGCCTGAAAACATTACATTATATTAAATAGCATATCTAAATTGAGGTCAGTAAGTTGTTGTTTTGAAATGGCGTTGAATAAAACTACAATTTTTCATTGTTTCTCTTGAAACATGAATACTGGTTTTGTATGGACATGGACCTGAGCTGAAGGAACCTCAGTAACAAGGAATCTAAGTTGCCATGAATAGGACCTGTAGGAGTTTTAAAGTTCTGATTAATTTTCTTCGGTTTTTGAAGTTTGTCTTTTGAGACTAATGTTTGGATCTACACTCCATTTGCTTGTACTGTAGAAATTGGCTTAATTCATCTTCTATAGGTCTGCACTAAGATTAAATGTATGCATCACTGTCTACTGCTTGAGAATAGGAAAGGGAAGTCATCTTTTCCCGAAGGTTGTCAAGGTCAGTTTCTGGGTTTCCAGAGTTTAACAACAGAGGCACAGTGGAAGTGATGTGGCCGCCCGGAGGATTTGAACTACTGTAATTATGCTGTATGTTGATTACATGGACCTGAGATGACCCTGAAAAGGGCTCTGGGAGTTACTGTACCTACTTTACAATTTCCTCGTCTTTCAACGGAGTTCAACTTCTCCTCAGACATATGTTTATGTGTGGGCTCGTGGTCAACTTTGTGCACTTTCTCTGAGATGGTTTTATGACATGAATGAGTTTGGTCAACTTAGGTCAACTTTCAACAGTTTTCACAAACACAGAGTGCAGGGTTGTCCTTTTAACAGTATATGGCAGGGGTTTTCAGGGACCCCAGCCCGTTTAGCGTCACATAGAACAAAGCGGCGCTATACTACAGTACGCACATGGCACCCTTTACCGTTAATATAACACGTGAACCCAAGTCGTCATAAATCCTTTAGCGTAATACGAGACTACCCTACCCTACCCCACACCTAAACCTACCCATCACAGCGCGTGTTATATTAACGATAACGGGTGCCATGTGCGTAGTATAGCGCCATTTTGTCATATAGCGTTCTATATGATGCTAAAGGATGAGAATGGGAGCATCATGGAATATTTATAGAATTTGATATTATTACGGTTTCATTTTGCTTTCTAAAGACTGTTTGCATATTATTGAGAATAATCACAATTAATTTATTGTATTCACAAATCAATATTTGATTATGCTACAGTCGTTACTCAAGTGTCACATGATGATTCTGAAATCATTCTAACATGCTGATTTGATGCTCAAGAGACATTTCTTATTATTTATTACAATATTTTTCTATACATGTTCAAAAGAACTACATTTATTGGACAAAATCTGTCACTTTTGATCAACTTAATGCTTTCTTGCTATTCATTTCTTTCAAAACTGCCCCAAACTTTAGAACAATACTGTATTTTATGCCAATGTGAGGGAGATCATATTTCAAGTCCTAAGCAAAAAGTTTGGAAACTCCTGGTTTACCGCATTTGATTTAATGGTTTGATTCCCTTCATTACAAATGCCAGACGTGATTAAAAATGTATGAATCATTTTAAGGAATAATTAAGGAGAATTTGAAATACTTTCAACCCATGAGGTTCTGTTCTTAATTTAATTAATCCTCTTATTTTATTAAATGTATACGGTAGGCTAACCATCAGTCTAACACCATTACAAGTTGCAGCAATAGCCAGCAGAGACGCCTACTCTAATATGCCTACATTTGAACCCTGACCTCATCTCTGCTGAGTAATAACCCACATTGCTCAGTCACATTCATGCATTCTACATCTGTCATTTGACTTTTGACCTCTCACTATCACATATCCAGCATATCACCCCTCACCTTTAACCTCTTCTCCATTTACCTATAGGCCTTCATCAGCAACATGAAATCGGCCTGTCTCTCCCTGCTTTTGGTGTCCGTATGCTGGGCTCTGCCCTTCCGTCAGTCTGGCTTCATGGACTTCATGATGGAGGATGAACCGGGCTCAGGGGATGAAAAATTGCCTGCGACTCGTAAACCACCCATTCTGATACAACCTTTTTTACCCGATGGACCTGAGGGACCTTTCTGCCCCTTCCGGTGCCAGTGTCACCTGCGAGTGGCCCAGTGTTCTGATCTAGGTAAACACTTTGTGACACTAAACTAGAGTGCTTGATGAAAGTTGCTGATGTTCTTGAGATTTTTTTTATCACTATGATTCTGACTGGATTTTGGCAACATGGTAAAATGATCAATAACAGCAACAAACTTTTTGACTTTATGAATAAACCCCCAGACTGGCCACAATCTGTTTGTTATCCATCTGATAGCCCACATAAAGTTTTCAAAACTCAATCTATCAAGCTGTAATTTAATATCCTAGCAACTACCCGGAACACCCAAGTAAGTGACTTGCAGCACCCTAGCAACCATGCAGAGCACTCAAGCATCTGCCTAGCAACCCCCTTGCATGATTCTAGCAACACACTAGAAACCACTCAGAACACTACAGAAACTAAATAGTAATGGCTTATCAATCGCCTTTATCAAGCCAACATCAAAGCTTATCTTTATAAACTTTCCCATCTTTTTTCAAATTCATTTAATTGTTTTTATTGCTGTCAAATCGATTAATCGAGGCTAATCGCATCTAACAGAAAAGTTTTTATTTTTAAGTACATAATAATATAGCCTCAGCTAGGGGTGGGCGATATGGCAAAAATATCATATCACGATTTTTTTAGGAAAATCACGATCACGATTTTTTATCACGATTCTTTTTCAAGTTGGTTTATTTTGCAAGTGGCTGTTCATTACAGCCAAACTAATGTCCCTATGTTAAAAACAAAGCCTTAGGTAACAAAAGAAAAAGAGAAAGGCATACATTTAGGCCAGTGGTCATTATTTTCTTTGTTATAAAATAGCATAATAAGACTAGAAAGATAACTTAGTCCAGTATTCAGGCGCGTTTTGACAGGCTTCTAGTGCATGTGAGCGTCGGGGGTATGCGCTCAGGAAAGCGCACGTTAGAACAGCGCATCAGCGCGTGAATTAAATGTTTAACCGGCGAGGCTTATGCAAATAATAAACTTTAGTGAATTGCCGTGTCTCGTACCTATTCATTTACATGTGATGTGTAGGCTACGTCGCGTTGTAAAGTTGAGACAGAGGCGCGCCAGAACTGAACTGATAGAATGCACTGTAACACGATACTACGATATTTCTTCAAAAGCAGATCGTGGAGACATTTTAATCGTCCACGATTAAAAATCGTCATATCGCACACCCCTAGCCTCAGCCCATTCTCATCATTTTGAGACATTTTGACCATGCTTCAATATCTGACGCTTTAGGCACCCTTTAGCGTCAATAAGATGACGCGCTAGGATCGTGTCTAACCTTTACCCTACCCCAGACCTAAAACTACCCGCGTCATCTACCTTTAGTAACACGAAACGTCAGATTTTGAAGCATGGTCAAAATTGTCAGTTAGATGACGCCTTGGGATGTGCGTTGGTTTATCTTGATTTGATGATATTTAGATCTTTTACTTGAAAACAAGTTAAAAATATATATGTTTTTAGTGTATCTTGTCCAACATTCATTTGGTAGTAAGCAATCATTTAATAGTGTAAGTTGCATGTTGAAAATGTAATACAGCTCTACTTTTCTAACTTTCCTTGTACACACACACATATTTATAAACTTTGATGTTAGATGTGATCTATCGATTTGACAGCACTAATTAATAGTTTTATTAACTTTCACTGTTTTCCTTGAATGTTGGTTCTTGTCCTACACCTGATGTCAGTTTTGTCATGGGATAAACTCTCAAAGTCCAAGTAGCTGTCAACAGAAACTCTCTTTTTTTGTTTGATCTGCCCATTGTTGAGTCATTGTTGAGGCATGGGTCACTTTTTCAAAACCCCTTTAAATGTTTTCATATGCTGTTAACTGCACTCACTTCCATAGACGACTAGGCATTAACCTCCAGACGGCTGCCTCATTTTCCTAATTGAATCCCCAGGGATGTGTGTAATGCTTGAGAAAGGCTGTTCTTTTATCAGGTTACTTCCAACGATTTCCGTTTCTCTTCCTGTAAAGCTGCCCTGTCCACAGAGTCACTGTGATTTACATAGAAAAGAGCAATAGAAACAAAAAAATGGATTTAGATACTGTATGTTCTGCGATAGTTTCATTGTCTTTGTCATAAGATGACTTTTTATTTCTCTACCCTTCTATCCCGCAAGTTGCTGAAGCATGTTGTCTCTGTTAGCACAGCTTTTTCTTACAGGAAATTACTCAGAGGACTGTTTGATAGGCTGAACGTCTGTTTGGAAAGAAATACTGTTGATCAGGCAAAACGAGAACAGCAATTCTCAGAAAGGGCCAAGTCCATTCTTTCGTAACATTAACACTCGACTCTAGTTGAAATGGACGGAGAAAGAACGAGAACGAAAATGGGGTTGAGAACAAGGACAAATAAAAAAAGAAGACCAAATAGTCTCATCTGCTCCGCAGGTCTTTTGGCTTGAAACAGACCTGGAAAAGAATAGAGAGAGGGAGGGGATAAGGTGTGCCGACAGATCTGTTCTCCATCTAACTTCACCTCTTCCCAGTGAAATATGTGACCCAGTTTATACAGCTCTGCAGCTGCAGGGAAAACCGTCTGGAAACAATGCCAGAACCCAAGAACAACCAATGGCAAAAATTGAGATTGTTTGTCTAGGAAAGTTTGATTAAGAGCCTGCTTGTGCTTTTACTTGCTAACCAATTTTTGGTACCAGGTGATATTATGTATTTCTCATTAGAAAGTGGGTTAAGTATACAGTTTTCATTTGGGGCTTTTGCACCTGGTAGTTCTATAGGAAGCCGCCAGGCCAGTTCCCCATATAACTAAATATTCCCCTAGAGCCAATTTCCAGGTTGAATTTACACCGACAGACAACAGCGTTTTTTAAACGCAGCATTCAACAGCGTCAATAACTGGAGAATGGAGGACGCTGTGATCAGAGCTGTGTTTTTGTTGTGTCGTGGGATTCATGATAATTGAAATGGAATAAATGTATAAGTAATGTGATGGAAAAAGCAAAATGGAGGGCTAAATCTCCTGTGTCCACCAAAGCGTTTTTCCACGCGTCTGGCGTATATGTTTTCAATTGTTTTCAATGGGAGCGCCGCGTTTTTTAAACGGCATGAGTGTAACGAGGCGCTGAGCGTTTTTTTTCACGCTGAAGCGTCGAGCGCCCGGCGTTTTTACTGGTCGCTGGGAGTTGAAAAATGTTCAACTTTGGATAAAACGCAGCGCTTATCGCTGTCACTTTTTACCCAGCCATCCAATCACAGTGGAAGAGGGGCGGGACTAATACCACACCGACCAACTGTCACAACATTCAACTGCTGCGGATATTCTGTATCTTAGCAACGAAACGTCTCAATGGAAAAAACGCTGCGCTGCCAAAACGCTCTCAAGCGCCCAAAGCACGGCGTCTTCAGCAGAGCGTCTAGCCTTTTCAGCTGGCTAAAAACGCTTTGGTGGACACACGGCCTATGAGTGCTAAATAAAATTTCGATAAATGCCGTCAACATTAGCTTTTTAAAAATGGCGGCTGCTGTTTCATATGGCATGTGTTCGGTCCAATCAACGTACACTTACGTCACTGGTAGTTCCTATTGTGCTTGGATACTCCCTACACATTCTCATCCCAAGACGTCATCTAACTGGCGCTTTTGACCATACGTCAACATCCGACGTTTTAGGGTACCCTTTAACGTCAGTTAGATGACAATCCTAGGGCATCATCCAACTGACCCTTTACCTTTAGCGTCAGTTGTTAGATGACGCGGGTAGGTTTAGGTGTAGGGTAGGTTTAGGATTAGATAGCTAGGATTAGGTACCCTAAAACGTCGGATGTTGAAGTATGGTCAAAAGCGTCAGTTAGATGGACGTCTTGGGATGAGAACGGGCTGTTACTCCCTACTCTGAAGTAGGAGCTGATTTAGTTTTCCCGAAAGGCGTTCCTTGTAAATTTGTTCCAAGTTCCTCTGGTGTGAACACGCCAAAAAGTGTGTACTTTCGCCAATGAATAACTAATTATGAAAAGGTTCCTCTGGTGCAAAAGACGCTATTTTTTTGAGTGTTCATGGTGTAGAGAAACAGGGAAGTGTGACTCATCTTGTGGATTAAACAGCATCTCATGTTTTTATTCTTCTCACCAATATAAGGACTAGCATCCGTTGGTCTGTTAACAATGGTTTTGTGTTGTTCTCTGATTTTAGTGGTTAAATTAAAAAAAATCTTTTTGTTCCATAAGGCCGTGTGTCCACTAAAGCGTTTTTATCCAGCTGAAAACGCTAGACGCTCTGCTGAAGACGCCGTGCTTTGGGCGCTTGAGAGCGTTTTGGCAGCGCAGCGTTTTTTCCGTTGAGACGTTTCGTTGCTATGATATAGAATATCCGCAGCAATTGAATGTTGTGACAATTGGTCGGTGTGGTATTAGTCCCGCCCCTCCTCCACTGTGATTGGATGGCTGGATAAAAAGTGACAGTGATGAGGCGCTGCGTTTTATCCAAAGTTGAACATTTTTCAACTTCCAGCGACCAGTAAAAAACGCCGGGCGCTCTGCGCTTCAGCGTGAAAAAAACGCTCAGCGTCTCGTTATGCTCATATCGTTTAAAAAACGCGGCGCTCCATATTGAAATCAATTGAAAACATACGCCAGGAGCGTGGAAAAACGCTTTGATGGACACACGACCTAAGGGTTGCCAATGAGCTGCACATTCTGAATATCTTACTGACATTTGGGTTTAATTTTAAAACTAAAATTGGGATTTCCCCTGAAAGATTTAATGATGTTATTTTTAGTGCTTTTGGGATTAAATAATGATAATATAGTCCATCATGAAACACTCTTTGACCTACATTGATTGCGACCACTATAAAATGAGACTAAACAGAGGAGAACGAAAGGAACATTTATGAGACATCTCGACACCAGTGATATGTCCAGCTGTGATCTCTGTCCTGTGGTTATATAATTAACAGGGACATATTCATAAACTGTTTATACACATGCACTGATGAGGAAACCCACCACAAAACAAGACCAAACAATGTTTGTGTGAGGCTCTGCCTAAAGAGCTTTTAGAGTTGGTAAAGCAGATATATTTATGTTTATATATGTGGATATGTGTTTACCTTTATTTTCCTATGTTTGAAACTAAAACGCTTTTGGACTGTAAATGTATGAATTTAATTTGTTAATGATGCAAAGTTTATGAGAAAACGTTTTTTTTTTTTAAATGTTTTAATTCAAAAAGAGTGTGTTTGAGCTATTTTTATTTAAAATATATGCACTTTTGTTTAAATATATTTTTGTAATATAATGCAAAGACGTTCATAAATATTAAAGTGTGACTTGTTGTTTCCATGGTCTGCAGCACATTAAATGAAAGCTGCGTCATGTTGTCCAATGTTGGCAAAATCAAATTGTGGAATTGTTATGTCAGCTTTCGCAGTTGACAGCATCATACAGCATATATAATCCTTCCAAGAAAAGCGTTGAGATATCTAGCATAACAGCTGTCTATGATCAACTCAATGAACTTTCAGAACTGTTTCGAAACACAAAAACGTGTATGTGAACCATCATCATAACTCACTGATTTTTTTTTTTTTTTTACTGTGTTTCTTTAAGCTCTAAAACCCATAAAATTGATTGGTTCAAAGTCAACTGCACATTCAGACTTTTTAGAAGTTTATTGATTTACTTGTTTATTAATTTTAAATATATATTTATAGTTGTACTATACTATACTATAATATACTTATAGTATTGTATAGTATAGTATACTTATAATATACTATACTATAATATATTTATAGTATTCATAATATTATTTATAGTTGTTGTCCTTGTTTAGCCTTGGTCCAGACATTTCTTTACAATGGTAGCTCGTAAAAGTTTCTAACAGTTTCATCTATACAATGATGGCTGGAGCTGGAGCTCATCCAAAACCAAGACCACTCCAGTTCAGGAATGTAGCAGCTCAATTTAGTACCAGAATTTACTCTTGAATGATTTGTTGGTATTGGACCAGGATCCATATGTCCACAGCTGATTTGATTTCAAAGTAGATTCTAGTCATAAAAGCCCAGATTAGCTCTTATCCCATTTCGTCAGTGTCATTTTTTACTACTTACTACTTGCGTTTTGTGTTTCTCAGGTCTGAAGAACGTTCCAGAAAAAATTCCCCTTGATACCACTCTCCTGGATTTGCAGAACAACAAGATCTCAGAGATCAGAGAAAACGACTTCAAAGGCCTGAAGAGTCTCCAAGTGAGATATTCAATTACTCACTCTTTCCCTTGTTCTCTTTTTAAACCACATTTTCTTTAATTCCCTAAATTGGATCGTATAAGCAATGACATTTCTTAACCCCCCTTAAAGTCCTCACAGGACAAATCCTATTTCATTTTGACCAATTGGCTACTCTCGTTCTGATACTTAAAAATGACAGCGTGATATTTTTGTCACGACCTCGAAACCAGCTATTTAACACAAAGGACACATGTCCAAATTTTCAAATCAAAGCCATTTGTGAGGCTCGTTTCACATAAAAGAAATTCTACACTAAAAGCAAAAAACAAATGCTTGAGCAGCGCTGAAAAACACTCCAGAGAAAACACTTGAACGCTGTTTGTCTGCCAAAATGTGGAACTGGGTGCTAAAACTATGCGTTGCAACCACAGTGATCTTTGAAGGCAAATATCTGCTCCTATTTTTCGAAAACACTGCAAAAATTCTCTGGAGAGACACTTTACAAAATAGCGCTTGGGGGAAACGTATGATCCGGAATGTGAAATCCTCTGTGTTTCCAATCCATCCTCTCTAGAAACCAGCTCTCGGTGTGAGAAATGTGTCATTCCCAGGTGAACGAGTGTAATGATTCACTTTTGGAGCGGATCCATTGTTCAGCCTCCTGAACTTCAATAAATATACAGCCTCCCATCGAGGGCCCTTTGCTATTTCTCGCTTTCCAAGCTCAACATTCACATGGCGCCTGGATCTGTTAGGCGCCAATGAGAGATGAATGCAAACAGAACAGAGAGTGAGAAAATGTTGCCAAAATGCTATGTGAGCCTTCGCTATTTAATTATCACAGTGAAAATAAATGAAGATTTTTTTATGTGCTGGAATGTACTATAGATTATAGCAAGCAGCTAGTGACCTTTTTATGACTGAAAATCTGGGGTGAAAAGCACATTACAGACTTAAACACAAAACACCAGTACCAGCTCGACTCGGCTCGGCTCGCTTTTCGTTCCGTTTTCCATTGCAGACAGTACCCGGTCGTCATAGCGACGCCTTTCGTTCCTCGTTGCCCTATCAATCTCTCGCAGGATCCTCTCTTCGGCCACCAAACAAAGGAAAGTCCGCACCTCCTCGTTTGACCACGCCGTATTCTTCCGAGTTGCCATAATAGTAGTTAGTAACTATCTCTGGCCAAACTATTTAAAAATGATGGCGCAGTGAATGGTGACGATTCTCTCTGACCAATCAGCAGTCCGCATTGTTTTCACGTGACATTTTAGTATCACCTTAGCTCGTCTCAGCCAGAGACTATTTATTTAGAGACATGCCACTTCCTCAATCCTTAATACAACTATATAGGGAAAACCCGTAATGCCAAAGACGGCGGTTGTATGCACATGCCCCGCCCCGTCCCACTGGAAAGCCAATCGTCTGCTTTTAACAGTCAAGCCGGGACACATTTATGCCTATTGTCTGGTTCCACCGACACATGTGCAGTTGAGGTTTGCGACAGCGAAGAATTTGTTACTGTTTGAAACATAGACTGTAAAAAAAGATGGACGACGCCCCTTCGCTCTTTTCCATCAGAGAGAACTGAAGCCGCCAGTGTCTCGATATGACGCTGACATCTTGGAACTTGCGTGTTTCGGGACCAGTCTTGCGCAGTCGTGAGCTGGAAGTAAAGCCGCGAAATCAAGGCCTCGCCCTCATTCTCGCTGAATCAAGCGCAAGCACACGCCCCGCACTTTCATTAAGTGTCCTCCCAGATAGCAAAATGACATTGAATCAACGTGGAAACATGACATCGAAACAACGTTGATCTGACATTGTTTTGCTCATCGAATTAACGTTGAACCAACGTCAGACGCGTCATTCTTTCAAAACTAACGGAAAATCAACTTGAAATCAACGTTGTTTCAACGTTATGAAAGCAAACCAATTTTCGATTTTCATTTACCTTTGAAGAATGCCGCGTCTGACGTAGGCTCAACGTTAATTCGATGAGCAAAATCAACGTTGTTTCGATGTCATGAGAGACGTCGTTTCCACGTTGATTCAATGTCAGTTTGCTGTCTGGGCTCTGTCTGCTTCGTTCTTCTCCAATGATGTCTGCTGATTGCAGAACCTCCTTAAAATAAGGTAAATACAACTACTAACCACATAATCAACATTATGAAAAAAGTCCGCTGGTGCTTCAGTGACTACCTCGCACAGAGAACCTGTCAATCACAGCTGTCAATCATGATGTCAGAGCACCGTTATTTTATCATCACATAACTAACTAAAAACAAACTTATTTTAAAAACGAACACTTGAATTACATCAACGTGATAGAAACTACAGTAAATGACAGAAACTATCTTTGGAAAAAAGGATATGTGGAGTGTAATTTAATTGTTTAGTTGGTCTCGCGTCCCATTGAATAACATGGGGAGGCGGGGCTTATGAGCTATACTAGATCCGGCCACAGGGGGGCGATCGAGACATTTTGGCTTTACTTTTGAGGGCTTGTGCGGCACGCTTGGTTTGAAAAGGCGGCAGATTTGATATGTGTTAGTTGTGTAAATATCAGACATCGCAAGTTTCCCGCAAGTTCCGGGAGTCTCCCGCAGATTGATAGCGGCTCCCTCATGACCGCAGATTAGTTCAAATCTCCCAGAATCTCTCGACAGAGAGCGAGAGAACCCTTACGCATGCGCAGTAAAAGTATAACGTGTGGGGAAAATGCGTTTTAAACCTTATTTGGGCGCAAAGTCATCAAACTTTTTCAGCGATTTTTTTTTTATCATATTTTATTACAGTTTTTATGTCCTAGTGACCAGTGATCTGCCCATTCATTTAGATAGGAGCCTGGTCTTGTTAGTCTGAAATACAGTAGCTGCCCGGAGGCGTTGCCAAGATGGCGGCCGAGTGGCAGGACTTACCGAAAAGGACTTTGGCTCAGTTCGCTCAGAACCTTGCAGGAGGTGGTACAAAAAAAAGTACCCAAAAGCAGGAACAGGTACAACTTTTACACAGTGTAAAACCAAACAAAGCCGAGCCGAGCCGAGTCGAGTCGAGTCGAGCTGGTACTGTGATGTGGAAAAGCGCCAAAACACTAAAACAGCTTAAGATTGAAATAACCATCAAGTTCCTTTTCTTCTCCCGCCTTCAGACACTCATCATGGTCAACAATAAGATCACCATTATTCATGCAAAGGCCTTTTCTTCTCTGATCAACCTGGAGAGACTCTACCTGTCCAAGAACCTTCTGAAGGAAGTTCCTGCAAACATACCGAAAAGCCTCCAGGAGCTGCGCATTCACGAGAACCAGATTAACAAGATAAAGAAGACCTCCTTCTCCGGCATGGCCAATGTCATCGTCATGGGTAGGTCTGGGTAAAACCATCAGTGGAGTGGCCTCTTTGTTATATAAATTAAAACATCAATCATCAGTTTTATTAATATTATGCATGCAGGCTCGTTCTTAGTCTTATATTATTATTTTATTTATTATCCTGCACTATCAAATCAGCAGAGTAAAAATATCGCATTTCTATGTATATCTAACTGTGAACTAATGCACATTTTGACTCTGTCCCATTGCAGAGCTGGGCTCTAACCCTCTGAGTAGCTCTGGAGTTGATAATGGTGCTTTTGCTGATCTGAAGAGGGTCTCTTACATACGAATTGCTGACACCAACATCACTGCCATTCCCAAAGGTACAGAATCATCCTGATTGTGAATGATGATGGATATCCCTTTCACTTCAATGAATCAATCACATTCATTTGTGTCAAAAATGTCCAGGTCTGCCCAGCTCTCTTTTTGAACTTCACTTGGATGGAAACAAGATCACTAAAGTGACCGCAGACAGTCTGAAGGGCCTGAAGAACCTGTCCAAGTAAATACATCTTTCTCCTTTATTACATTTCTCTCGTTTTTGTGCAAACAACCAATTTAACTTAAAGAGCCTGGACAGAAACAGCTAAAAATGTCTGACTCACAATCTAACTCAGGAGGAAAAGCGTGTGATACAGAGGAAATCATAATTCAAATATCATTAGATGTGTTTAGAATTTGTAAGATAACAGCTTTGTTGGAGGTGATGGTTGGCTCACACACCTTGTGAGACTGAAAGAGCATGACATCATTGCATGGATCAGTTTGCTTTGGATCACACAGAGAAATAAGAACATTCATTACACAGATTTTCCACTGTTCATGCCGAGACTGAATCACAGCCGAGTTGTTATAGAGTTTTGACTCGTATAAGAAGACTGGAAGATTGTTTAGCAGTGGGTCTCATAATTCTGATGATATTTGATGATGGAAATCAATAATATATGTAGAATTGTTTCTTTATTTAGCAAAACACCACTGGGAATGTATCTGTGGGTTAGTTTCTTTGTTTTTTCTAGTATGAAAGATATTAATACTTATTCAGGAAGGATGCGATACATATATCAAAAGTGAAATTAAGGACTTTTATAATGTTAAAATGATGCTTTTTTTTTTTATATTTATTCATTTAGCTTACACTTTTATCCAAAGCCACTTACAACTGCTATATATGTCAGGGGTCGCACGCCTCTGGAGCAACTAGGGGTTAATTGTCTTGCTCAGGGACACATTGGTGTCTCACAGTGGATTTGAGACCTGGGTCTCTCACACCAAAGGCATGTGTCTTATGCACTGTGCAATCACCACCCCATGATACATTAAAAATGTGTCATGATTTCCGCAGAAATATTAAGTTGCACAACGTTTTCAATGTTTTCGACATTGATGATGATAATGGGAAATGTTTCATGAGCATCAAATCATCATATTAGAATGATTTCTGAAGGATCATGTGACACTGAAGACTGGGGTAATGATGCTAAAAATTCAGCTTTGCCATCACAGGAATAAATTACATTTTAAAATATATTCAAATAGAAATAATAATAATATTTCACAATATCACTGCATTTTCAGTTGCACTTCTTCCTAAGATACTTCTTTTAAAAAAACATAAAATAAAACATTTTTTTAATAATAATGTAGCTATAACCATGTATCAAAAATCAAAAACTACTTCTTTTTTTATTTTTATTTATTTATTTATTTATTTTTTGACTTTTTTCCACTTATGTTTGTTCTTTTTATTTCAAATAATAAAAATGTGCTTTAGCTTTCATTTTCATTAATAATAATATCACTGTGTGTTTTCAGGCTTGGTCTAAGCCATAATGAGATCAGTGTGGTGGAGAACGGCTCTCTGGCCAATGTGCCTCACCTGAGGGAGCTTCACCTGGACAATAACGTGCTCACTACGATCCCGTCCGGCCTGCCAGAACACAAATACATTCAGGTGAGAGATCCCACACAAGTGAACACCATTTCCACAAATCTTTAAAATCAGCATGAAACAGAAGTTGCAATAGTCTTCCCTCGTAAGATTGTATACCTGAGTGAAACGGCTTTTAAAACACAACAAAAAAATTAGGGCAGGGCTTAATTTTGTCTATAGGGAATTGATTGGATGGTTGTGGTTTGCTATCATATGTATCATGGTGACTTTAAAGGGACACTCCATCCATTTGTATTAAGCTTTCCATTGTTAGAAACCCAGTTAAACTATTGAATGTTCGTGCAACACTCTCTCATTTTCCCCTGCTATTTACCTTTTTCACTCCCTCCTACAAAGACGCAAAAATCGTCATTTTACGTCAAGTGTAAGAGGGGGTATTTCTGTAAAGACAACAAGCGCTAATTCCCACCCTTTCAAACCCGCCCATAGGGGGTTGGACCTAATGCGCGTTTCATTTCACCGGCAGAAACTTTTTGAAAATATGGACAAAGGTACTGAATACGCAGACGGATGCATTATGGAGGATTGGGACTGTCAGCCATCTTTTTTGGAAGCTAATTGGAGAAAGCCGAGTAACGTTATTAACTTTAGGGGTCACCGTCCTCTTTTTCCCGGACATGTCCGGCCGTCGATGTCCGGGATTCAGCTTTTGCTTTCTGCAGTCGCCATTCATTGTTTACATGCACACATTTTTTGTTTCAATATAACTAAATAACTAAATGTAGTGTTTACATGAACGCTAAAAAGTGTTCGGTTGATGTGCGTTTTAACATTGCTAAGAAAATTCCCGCTCCTCCGTGAGAGATGCGAGACCGGTAACTTATGTCTCACAGGTCATTGGTAATCACGCCACTGGCCTCGCACCGTTCTCCACACGGCTCTCACTCGTCCCGTTCGCCACAGTAAACATGCTAAATGGCGACTGTAGAACGCAATAGCCAAATCCCGGACATTTTGGGCAATTTCGATACACATTTTCAGACTCACTAGTAGCCTAGACTTGTTGTTTAACAACTGCGGTGTGTTACCGGTAGGCATGGCCTCCCATAGACCATTTCACAAGATGTAAACAACACTGATCCAGAAGCACTTCCTGTTTCAGTTTGTAACTGTTTTCTTTATTTCACATGTAAAGAAAACATCTTAAAGATGTTTGTTTAACTTTTTGATTCAGTTTTAAATGTTCTGTTGGTTGTAATTTATCCCAGCTTTTATGTAGTGTTAAAAAACTGAAACAGGAAGTGCTTCTGGACCAGTGTTGTTTACATCTTGTGAAATGGTCTATAGGGCAGCTAAGCAAGTGCATTGTGGGTGTTGTTGTCTAGAAAGCTCCAAATTCCAAAATAATTTCACATTTCTTCTACATAAATGACCCATTTTAAATACACATTCATCTTTCCAGAGGTGGAATGACCCTTTAAGTCGCACATTGTCATGCTCTCATCCTGAATTCCAGGTGATCTACCTTCACGCCAACAAGATTGCGACTGTGGGAACCGAGGACTTCTGCCCACCCGGCTATAATACAAAGAAGGCCATGTACTCGGGCATTAGCCTGTTCAGCAATCCAGTGCCCTATTGGGAGGTCCAGCCAATCACCTTCCGCTGTGTTTTCGACCGCTCGGCCATTCAACTGGGCAACTACAGGAAGAAATAGAGCGTCCAATCAGACGGCTCAGTCACTGTTTTCATCCCGCCCCTTCCTGTCTGGCCTAATCCTTTCAAGCACATAACTTAGTCTGAATGTCATATCTCAGTTAACTCGAAATAAACTACAATTCCATTTTCAACATGCACTTTACTGGACAGATATCACATGATACTTTCAAATAGCCAAATGCATATCAGTATTGTACTGAACATACACAATGTGTTGCTATAAGTGCAGTTTATGCAAAGGAGAAGCGAAATTGTACAAAGTTTCGAAATAAAGTAAAGCCATGACCACTTAGAATATCCAATAGCGCAAATCGCCCAGACGAAATGATGTTTTTCGAAGGTCCGTCTCGGATCTTCTATGTTTTCCGCTGGCCTGCGGAGCGGGCAGCAAGGGGTTAACAATTAACAAAAGCTTGTATGCTAGAATGTACTCAGTTATTACTTTCCGTGTAGCGCTACTTCAGATCGTTGGTTCCCTCGTAATCAATTGAAATGGGAGAAAACAGGGAGCTGGGCTGTACGAGTTTCTCTTCGTCTCAATGTTTCGGTGACATTTGCGCTCATTAGTTTCCTTGGATCCCGTCTTCTCTGTCCAGTTCAACGTAGCGCTTCGAGACGTAGAATACACTATTGTCATTTCCACGAAAACGATTCCCCGACGTATACGCATGCTTTTTCTACTCAGCTTCTCAAAGACTGTGGTGTTTTGTGCGAGTGTGTGTGTTTCTTTCTTTTTTTGTGTGTGTGTGTTTGTTGATCGTCTGTGTTTCAGTCTGGAAGGATCGGGAGGGAGACGGCGGACGTGGACACCTCCTGCTTTCATGAGAGTCATGAATGTCTCTTGTATAGACGCTGTATATAAATGCTGTATAAAAGAATCCTATCAATGCTTTGAAGCACAAGCACTTACAGTAGTTTGGACTTTAATATATCGGCAAATAAAGGTAATCCCTTTCTCTCTCTCTTTCTCTCTCTCTGTCCAATGAGGGCTCCGACACAGGTGTCTTTTGAACCAAATAAACAGTCAAATCTCTCACCATGCTTTCTGGGAACTTTCACTGGGTGGTTTAATCAAGCACATGGTTGGTTTTCACTTTCAGGTAAATGAATTTGAATGATACCTCAAAATAACACAAGGCAAACCTTCTTGGATGGATGCTACAGTCACAGAAGACCTTGAAAAGCTACGGTAAAAATGTCACGTTTGGGTGCTAGTTCTGGTTTCTTTCTCTACCAAAACTGTTTAAATTGATGTGTTTGTGTCATTCATATGAATTATACAGCCTTTGCTCAAGTTCAAACACGAAGCACAAAATTCTCTCTCTATTTCAATATTATAGCACTTTTAGGGATCCATTCCAAAGTCAATCCAAGGAACAAAGGTTTCCAGAGCCTTTCATGTGGCTGTTTCATTGTCCGAAGACTTAAAATACAAAAGAAATTAAGTTTTATACAGGGGAACATTTTTTTTCCTATGAAATTATGGGTTCATTTTAAATCCTTTTAATTGTGTGGTTTAATTTCCTTTAATTCGTTTCAACGTTCTACACTCTAAAAAATGCTGGGTTGTTTCGACCCAAATTTGGGTCAAATATGGACAAACCCAAATGTTGGGTTAAAAAAATAATTTCAAATTTTGACCCAACTTCAACTTTCACTTTCAACTGTATTTTTTAAAATACATTTTTAACCCATTTTTAGATACATAGTTGAAACAAACCAGCATTTTTTAGAGTGTATTTTGAACTGAAATATTATTTTGTTTTCTCTGGCATAGAATAGCAGCTTTTTACAATATCAGTTCTAATTGTGTGTCCTCTCAAATACACCACGGCAGGGTTAACCATAAACAGACTTTATGAGAATAAAAAAATAGTCACGAGTCTCTCTAAACACAGGGATTAACTGGAAGGATGTTAGTTAATAGTTGTCTTTGTGAAGATGAAAAAGATATTAGGCCATTTCCTGATTGGATAACGACAGTCTCTAGCTAATTTAAGCGTACGAATCTGGCACTTCACAAGATGAATTGGAAATGTTGAAATTATTATAAGTGAAGATCATATTTGGCTTAGGTGCATTTTGATAATGGCTAGAAACTGAACAATAACTAACAACAGCAAAAAAATAAAAACATTCAGCCTACTTTAATACTGTTATATGATAGTTTTCAAAGCTATACGTTGATATATATATATAGCATACAGCAGAGGTGTACATTATTAAAACCTAAAACACAGGTGTCTGTTTCGTTCACCAATTTCATAACAAAGCCACCCGATTCTCTCTTGTTTCTCTCTGGTGCCGCCTTGTGGACTATTTTGTGCTGCACTATTTGAACTCAAATGAGCTTTAATAATTAAGCCCCTCCTCTACAACTCAGTGTTAAAGTGCAATGTGTGCGTGAGAGAGAAATGGAGAGGACACAGTGAGGGATTGTTTGTGTGTATGTGTGATGTATTTATTTAACTGTGGCAGTTTAAAGGGAAAGAGCTAATATCATCTGACTATAGTGAAGAAGAGTTTTAAACCTAAGAGCACAGGGGAATATCAGCATCAGTATTGGTGTTTTCTGTTTTATTTATAACATAAAAGATAAGTAATAAAAATGCCCCAAAATCACATTTTATCGTGAAACATTTAGATTAGCAGCATCGTCCAAAGGGGAGATTTGCTTCAATGATGTAGGCTAACAAGTTCACAACAAGTCTGTGAAGTGATGAATTATTAACAATTACACCTTGAATGTGTATTTAGAAAGAAAATTAGGTAGGCCTACATTTTAAATCAATTTAAAAGTGTCTGATTTTGCATACTTATAGTAAAACTAAAATGAAAACTGAAAATATAATTCAAAATAGCCTATTATAATACGTTATAAAAAATAAAAAGTCACATTGTGAAATATAAAGCTGAAATTGTTTCATTTAAAAAAAAGAAGAAGCATGAGCTTAATCGGGCTTGGACTAGTTATGTTCATCAAACTGACAGCACTAAAAAATGATGTCATAAGTTATAGGGTTGGTAATGAATCGCATCACATGATGACAGAAGAGACGTCACTCTCAGAATGGGAAACGCTTATTCCGTAGTACTGTGAGAGCTTTGAGCTCTGTTTCACATGCCTCCACATCATGCAAGTGTGTGAGCTGTGACATCTTAATGGCTTGCTGGTATTATATTAAGTGGATATACCTACTGAAGTCTGAACTTACCCTTGCAGCCGCCCGCCCAGTGGCACATGCGCTACCATGTGTGTGTGTGAGTGTGTTTGCCAATGTGAGGCTCAGCGCTGAGTCTGTTTGTGGCAGTCCTGAGGTGTCTGAGGTGCATTTGTTCACCCAACACTTGACTATTTGTGTCTAAACTGCGTCTGCCTAAAAAGCCTCTTGCTAATTACGAGGAGATAGGGGATTGGAGGGATTTTACAAGGTTAGGATATTGATCTAAAACAGCACCAGCTAAGACATTTTAGTAATTTGCGACAAACACCTACCCAGTGTGCTATAGAGTTAAATTGTATAACTTTAACAATTAAAAATGAAAAATAATACATGTTATAATTACGAAACCTAACCCTATTGGCCTGTAATATACTGTATGTAGGCTATAACAAACAAATACACTTACAAAATACGTTATTTAAGTTTTATAACTTAGCTCTACTTCACACTGCACTGTTAAAACTGTTACTTGGATCTAACTCAATAAAATTAAGACAACATTTTCCAACTATTTTTTTCAAGTTTAGTGAACTAACTGATATTTTGAGTAAAGTCAACTTAATAATGTGATAGTAGGCTAATACATATTTTATTATGTTATCTGTTTATTCAACATTTGAAAATATTAAATTGGATTACTTTTTAAATGTATTTCAAAGCAAACAGCCAAGTAGATTCAAACGAGATTAAAAAAAAAAAAAGTAAAATGCAATAAAACTGATAGAAATCTTGTTTTAAAAAAGATATCCTTTACATACATTCCACTGAATTATCACAGAATTTTTTTTTTCTAACTAAAATAAAATGCGCATTAGTAGCTAATCAGCAGTGTAACACAGTCTCATCCCAAGAACTTGAAGTAATATAACTGACGTCTTGGGACGTCTTTTGACCATACGTCAACATCCGCCTTTTTAGGGTACCCGTAAACGTCGGTTAGATGACGTTATCGGATCCCAACCCTACCCCAGACCTAAACCTACCCCGTCACCTAACCGACATTAAAGGTAAAGCGTCAATTGTATGACGGCCCAGGATCGTCAATTTAACCGACGTTTAAGGGTACCCTAAAAAGGCGGATGTTGACTATGGTCAAAAGATTTTACATATATTTTTACTAAAACATTATAATATATTTTTGATTCCTGACTCATGAAAATCAGACCTCGGAATTGATGTGTTTGAAATAGATAGTTTTTAATAATTGATAAGTTAAACTTATTCATGGAAATGGATCCATCTCACCATCAGTAAGTAACACAGGTTTTACCATTTACTGACAGCTCTCTGTTGTGTGCACTATGTGAACGTGATGGGTGTCTGTAGTTCAACGTCAAAAGACTTACATGAGCATACATTTACTCATTTGGACAAAAACAGATTTAAAATTCCTTAAATTGAATAAAAACAGTAAAATGCAAACTCAGAGTATCACGCCAACTTGCATTAATTAAATGTTAAATTAAACAAATATGTATTTAATCTCATTGTATTAACCAATGCCTTTACTAATAAGCAAAATTACTTTAGATAAACATCACATTTATGTTATTTATGACTTTCTTGTTCTTCTGCGATCCAGAATGGAAGCACATATAGTTTGTTTTGAGATGTGCCCATTACCGAACAGCCTTGAATTTTCATTTCCTTCAGCCTGAGGGATATTCATTTCACTTTTGATGTGACATGGCCTTCATGGATTTGTCAAAAATATAACTTTTTTTTTTGTTTTTTTGTTTTTTGGTTATCAAGCCCAGCCCAGCTAAGAATAAGTAATGCAAAAGTAACGTAACACTGTCCATAAAAAAAGTATTTCATTTCACAATTAGTTAATACGATGCATACGTTTAAAAGTAATGTTATGATTTCTTAATTTAGCATAATCTCAAAGATATAGTGAGTAAGGGCCTAACAGTCAATAAAACTGGTAAAAATGAAGCTGACTGACTATCACAGTCTTTTGACCAAGGTTTATGAACTCACTGTTTCACTGTAAACATAATCCATGTGCAAAGTTTTACAGTGTTTTCTTTTGTTTTCTTTAGTCAGCTCTCTCTGCATTTTTGAAACCATGTGAATTGTGTGTGGCTAAACAAAGACATGCATTGAAATGGGAACCATATGTGGTACTCCTCAGACATGATTAAATGAGTATCATGACTCTGCTCAATAAACAGCTGGCAAAAAAACTGTTGGTTAGTATGACTGAAGCAACCTGATAGCGTAAAAGTCAATTGTAAATGTCAGATCAGGTGGAAATAACGCCGTAAACCAAGGAGAGGAAACGCTGTAAAGCTGTAGACAAGACCTGAAGAATCAACATTCATTAGGTTATAATATGTGGTTTAATTTAGTCAGTCTGCAAACAACCAGTTTTGTCTTGTCTCCAAAGTGTCCAGGCCAGGAAAATAGCTGGAAATTAGGAAACTTGACTGGAAGTGTCTGGCGCTGTCAGAAACCAAGCTGAGGTTGTAGACTTTCCTGTGCGTAGACAGAGGGAATATATCCATTAACGTCACTATAAACTCATGTAGGTGAGATGAAAAGAGGAAATGATACTCAACAAGAGACAAATCTCTCAGTAAACACTTCAAAGTTGGTCAATGCTGGAGCTGTTCATGGAACTGGAGTTGAGAATCTTTCCAGTGATCTTTAGGATGCTGAGGTTCTCATTTTCCATGTGTCCAGACAGGAAAGACAGAGAGAACACAGCTGGACAACAGAATACTTACTGTATTATACAAAATACTTAACGTCATTGCTGGAAACAGGCAGGCGTAGACACTGGCTTTGTGGTCAAAGAAATATATTTGTACCATGAAATTGACAGCTGTATTTGTCAGAATATTTCTCCAAAAAAATAAATAAATAATAATATTAATAATATATATATATATATATATATATATTGTGACAATGTCATAGGTCGGTAACTGTAGATTTGACAGTTAAATAATGTCATAAACAATGTATCAGGTTATAAAAAAATACACATATGATACATTAACAAAAAATAGGGAAAAAAAGTAACTTTTAAAATGAAAATAAAATCCAAACAAATATGATGGTTCTGGGAATGACCTTCTCCCTACAAATTATGTGGCACTATTCATATTTCTTTTACTTTACAAAACACTATTTTACTATAAAACTACATCCGTAGTTGTTTAACAGTGCATTTTAGGGTTATTATAGTTAACTAAAACTTAAAAAAAAATGTAAGATCAATTCTAACTGAAATAAAATAAAAATAAAAAATGCAAAAATTATTTAAATTATAAAATTTTAACTTGAAAAGTTTAACTCGATGTACATAAATAACTAAAATAAAAAATACTAAAAACTATGTAGACATGTTTTTACTAATAAAAACAAAAACATGTAACAAAATGACCACAACTTTAAAATAAAAATATAAAACTAAAAACAAAAAAATAATTATTACAATTTTAATTTTTATTAAAGGTGATTTATTAAATGCTCAGTTAACTGGTGGTGATTATCTTTGTTAAAAATGCACAAGTGTTTAGTATTTTAGTATCACAACACTTGTGTATTTTAAACAAAGATAATCACCACCAGTTATGGGCATTTAATAAATGAGCTGACTACAGGGGTGTGTTTGAAATGGCATTCCAGAAAGCAATATGTAAGATTGTTAGAAAAAGAAGTGCCTCTGTGCTTCTGCAGCAGATTTGTTCAGTCGCCCTGCAGATGTAGCATTTTTACATGGTTTGAGAGCAATTGCAAGTCTTGCAAACCTGCATCAGGTAGAGCTGCACAGGTTTGCCTTGACCTGCCCCTGCTGCATAACTTCATACACAATGTCCAAACATGAGCTCTTGCCCTGAGGCCTGACAGATGAGTGGAGCGATGACCGCAGGGGACGTGACAGATTGGGAACGGGTGATAGGGTCATAGTGTGGTTGACAGGCATGGGCACACTGCTGCAGAGCAATTCAAGACCATTCAACTGCATCTGATCAGTTACCGGACATGCCGCAACATGCCATTGTGTTAAAGCATGAATAGAGTTTGGATATTTGACTCTCAATCTTGTTTTCTATTCTCCCATAATTTTTTTTTTTTTTTTAGTAAAATTATGACCATTATTATAAGTGTTTATAAGAATTGTATAATTTGTTTTGATCTATTTTAAATAATGGCAATGGACCCAACATGACTTATTTTATTTTCCATTATTTTATTTCAATTTTATTTAACACACTCGGGTTCACTCATTACGTTTAGAAACTTATTTGTGAGTTGTGATTGTGCAATTGTGAATTATTCTTTTAACATTTTAATTTATTTGACTATTTATCTATATTTTATTTTTTCATTGTTACTCATGACTTTTTTTAAATTGTAATTGTTTTTTTTGTTTGTTTTTTTTTTGGTAGTAAATTGGAGACCAAGTAGACCTTTTTGTCCTGTATGATTTATCAGGTTAATATTTAATAATTATAATATGTAGAATTCAAATTCTTTCATTTTATATTTTATTTGACATTTGGTGTGCTGATTTTATCTTGATAATCTTGACTTTGCAGTCATAGTACATAATCCCATCTCCTCTGATAAACACAAGGTTTACAGAACCGACCTCTCATCTGCTTTTCTGGATTTACTGCATTCCTAAAAGCCAAAGTGTGCTATTAAAGCCAAACTGACCTGCAATCAGCTCTGTATGAGTTCCAGTCCACCGCTGTGTGCGAGCTTGCCCATCACAGAGCTCTATGACCACAGCCAGACAGAAGCCGTCTGGCTTTTACGAGGTTTAAGATTAAAAGATGGCACACTGTTTGATGATATATAGTCTACCAGCTGTTAAGAATTGGACACACTCTCCGTTCAGATGCTGAAGATAGACAACACAGTTATGTAAGACTGGTTTGGCCCACTACCTTCTTACTTGGTCATTTTTTCCAAGTCTTATTTACAGCCTAGTCGTCTAATAGCAGGCAGCTGTCATTTCAACAAGCCAACTTTTTTTTCTAGGCGATTTTCCAAATAGTTTTGTTAACCTTTGTTTTATATTTTTTTATGAGCAATCCTCAGCATTAGCTATGACAGAACCAGTGGTCGAGGTGTTTGTTGGCTTGTTAGCGACTTACACAATAGTTGAATTGTTTTTTGGGGATTGTTTGGAAAGGATGGGTTGGAAAAGTGTGTGTGTGTGTGGGGGGGGCAGCTATACAGGTATATATATTTTGCAAACCCTCCTCAGTGAGTCGTTGCTCCCTTCTTTGTCCCATGAAGCCAGGACTACATGTCCCAAGCTGCTTTGCTTACACCTGAACCTTGTTAGAATCCATATGTGCCACGGTGAACAACTGCTGACACACTAGAACCGCCCGACTTCTGTTTTCTATCAATCTTGGGCGACTAAGGTCTGGCTTGAGTGTCTCTCTCTCTCTCGCTCTCTTGCTGTCTGCACTCTCCCTCCCTTACTCTTTCTCTCCAGAGTCATCGGGCCGCACACAACTCTACCTAAAGTCGTACAAAGAGAGAGAAGCAGGAAGGTAAGGATATCTAGCATCTGAATGCTCGCTTTTGATCCGTCTGGATTATCAGAAATCTGCTTGGCAGATTTTCTGGGGTGGACTAAAACAGTATGAACATATTGCGGATACTCGGCTTGGTAATGTTTGAGATGCTTCCAGTTCGAAGTACATTTTAATTAAATGATATTTAGTTTGTTTGAATTGAATTGAATTGCATGAGCTGGTAGAAGAGATTATTAAGCATGCAAGAATGTTTATGCTGTCCTTAAACAGAGAGAGGTTTTGCAGTACTGGATTTAATTTGGCATTTTCCTGCCAGGAATTGTCATGACACAAATACTGTGTTGCAAAATTCAGTGTGTGTGTGACACCTGCTGCAATTTATTCTTCTTTTAACCATCATGGAATGTTATTTTGTCAGCCAATATTAGAAAAGGACTCTTGCATTGTTCATTTACCAATCAATTTGAATTCAGCATTGCACACAAAGACGGAGGAGGGGGTAACGTTAATGTAACTTGAGATGAACTTGGATCTGCACATCAGAAATGTGCGTCTAATTTGTGTGGGGAGGCCTTTTTGCACTCTTGAGGATGAAGTCATCAATTTCCATGAGAAGAATGTCTCTGGTTTTAATTTATGTCTGAGGTTCACAGTAGAAAGTTCTGTTGTTCTTACACATTTTTTTCCGCGTAATATTATATAACCAAAGAAACCTCTTCTCTTCTCCTTCAGGTTCGATTCATCGAAGTAGTGCTGCCATGTTTGCTCTCGGCTCGTTCTTATTGGCTGGACTGATATGTCAGAGTTTGGGTCAGTATGATTACGAAGACGAATACTACATACCATACGCACCATTGGAGGGAGCATCAACTGCCAATTGTGCCCAGGAGTGCGAATGCCCCCCCAGCTTCCCCACAGCAATGTACTGCAACGACCGCAGCTTGAAGTTCATTCCCATTGTGCCAACAGGAATCAAATACCTCTACCTACAGAACAACTTCATTGAGGAGATCAAGGCTGGCGTGTTCGATAACGTCACCGACCTTCGCTGGCTTGTCCTCGACAACAACATCATCACCAGCGAAAAGATCCAGGCTGGTACCATTGATAAACTGGGCAGCTTGGAGAAGCTCCTCTTCAGTCATAACAAGCTGACCAAACCCCCTGGTCTTCGTACGAAGTCTCTGGATGAGTTGAAGCTGGTTGCCAACCAGCTAAACTCGTTCCCTGCTACCACCTTGTCCGGGATGGAACACCTGACCACCCTTCACCTGTCCAAGAACAAGCTGACTACCGAGAGCCTCACCGGTGCCTTCAAAGGCCTCAAGTCACTCCTTTTGCTGGACGTGAGCGAGAACATGCTCAAGAAACTTCCCTCGGGAGTTCCAGCCTCGCTTTTGATGCTCTACGCCGACAATAACGACATCGACAGCGTCCCTGGTGGCTACCTGGCCAAGCTGCCGCTCCTGCAGTATCTGCGCGTCTCCCACAACAAGCTGGTGGACTCTGGAATCCCTGCAGGTGTGTTCAACGTGTCCTCTCTCCTTGAGCTCGACCTGTCTTTCAACAAGCTGAAGACCATTCCAGAGATCAACGAATCGCTCGAGCACCTGTACCTGCAAGTCAACGAGATAAGCAGTAAGTCTTGTTCTGTGTCCATCTGATCAAGCAACCCATTTTGCATGGTTTTTACTCCATTTCTTCTACTTTTTTAGAGTTTGACCTGACGAATATCTGCAAGTTCAGCTCCCCGGTCAACTACTCGAGACTGAGGACCCTGCGCTTGGATGGAAACAACATCACACACAGCAGTATGCCGGATGACACGGCTAACTGCCTACGCCAGGCCTCAGAGATCATCTTTGAATAGGGTCACATCCCGCCAGTAGTTCATCCAACTAATTAAGGCTATTGCTCTTATTAGACACGCTGAATGACATCTGCACGTCTTTATTCATGATCCTGGCAACCACGTCTGGTAACTTGCACGTTGATGGCAATATTTACTCTCTAACACGTTTGTATGAAAAATGGGCAGCAATAGTCTGGAATCTTGAAAATCTTGCACAATCTTGTATGATATTGTACGAAGAGTAGAAGTTGAATTTGACAAGATATTCCAGCCCAAGGCGTCATCTAACTGACGCTTTTGACCATGCGGCAACATCTGACGCACTTTAGCGTCAATATGAGACGCGGCACCTAGTGGTCTAAACCTACCCGCGTCATGTAACTGACGCCAAAGGTTGCCATGTGCGTCGGATTTAGACGCATGGTCAAAAGCGTCAGTTCAGCCCGTTCTCATCCTTTAGCGTCACATAGAACACTATATGACAAAACGGCGCTATACTACAGTACGCACATGGCACCCGTTATCGTTAATATTCACGCGAACCCAAGGCGTCATAAATCCTTTAGCGTAATATGAGACTACCCTACCCTACCATCACAGCGCGTGTTATATTAACGATAACGGGTGCCATGTGCGTAGAATAGCGCCGTTTTAGCGTTCTATATGACGCCAAAACATGAGAATGCGTTGGTCAGTTAGATGACGCCCTAGGATGAGAATGCGTTGGATATTCAGATCTTAAGAGAAACATATTTGTGCAAATTGTGAATATCCCAGTGTGCACTCTATAAGAAGTTGCACTATATGTCATCTAGTTGCATCTTAATATTTCCGCATGTTTAACACCTTAATCGCTCAAAATTGTAATCATATTATTATTAAGCCTGCCGGTAAGGAAATTAGTTCTGAAAAATATCTAATTGTATATAAAATGGCTAAATATGCAGCGATGTTGAAGGCTATCTAGAATTCAACTGAAACACTAAACTGAAATGAAATATTGCTGGACATTGTGTGAATTTGCTGAGGTTTAGCTAACTGTAAACTAAATCGTATGTGTGTGTTTTTTTTTTAATTTAACTGAGGAATTACAGTGGCAAAATGTTGTATTAATAGCAAAGTAGTAGCAGCTTGAATTTTTGAACACTGCCGACATTTATACCATATTCTACTGTATCTGCATGCAGTTCATCTTTATTTTGTAACTGTAATTGCCTTCACTTCAGTTTTTTGTTGATGTATTCAATACAACGTTTCACATCACCACAATGTTAGTCAAATCATTGAACCACAAGATTACAGTAACTTAGCCGACTATTGTAAAAGTTGTACGTTCCCTCATTTGTTGTTGTTCTGTTTTGTTTTAAAAAATACTAAAGAAGTTTTTTCATCTTTAATTGAATAAATCAGATTTCTTACATATGTGGGATATAAGTCACATGTGATAAATCTATTAATATTATACACAATATTCAAATAATATGATATATTTAGCCAAAATGTTTAATGTCAATAGTAATAATTCTGTAAAGCATCATCACAGGGAATCTTCAGTTGATATTATCAATCTTCGTAAAGTCATTAATCTTATGATTCATAAACATAAGGGCATCAATCTTGATTTTGATTCTTGCCTCTACAAACTAAACACAAAATAGCTTCCTCCACGCATAGGGAAGCAACTCAATATTTTATTATTTTTAACTTGATTGCTGATCTTCTAGCTTGACTCATGTGGATTTCCTTTTCTCAGCCCTGCTGTCTGGGATGGAAGAGCCCGATGTCATGAAAGTTCGTATTTATAGCACGAATGTCATTTCTTGTGCCATTTATATTCCAAAAACAGTTTTTGCGTGCGTTTTTCACGTGCATATGATACACACTTTTTGGCGTGTAATACGCACGAACTAGCCACCCCCCTCCCCCCTAAACCTACCCCAGGGTTTTTTAGTGCGTAGCATAAAACATTTTTGGCGTATAAATGCCACGAGAAATGACATTCGTGGTATAGATACGCATTTTCTAACACAGTCTCATCCCAAAAAGTCATATAACTGACGTCTTGGGACGTTTTTTGACCATACGTCAATATCCGCCTTTTTAGGGCCCCCTTAAACGTCGGTAGATGGCGATCCCGGGCCGTCATACAACTGACGCTTTACCTTTAATGTCAGTTAGGTGACGGGTTAGGTTTAGGGTTAGGTTTAGGTCTGGGGTAGAGTTAGGATCCCATAACCTCATCTACCGACGTTTAAGGGGGCCCTAAAAAGGCGAATATTGACGTATGGTCAAAAGACGTCCCAAAACGTCAGTTATATGACATCTTGGGATGAGACCGGGTTGCATTTTCATGAGACTGTGTTGGATGGAAAGAAACTTCTAGTATGAATCTGTCCTCCATCCCCATCCTTTCTGACCACTCAGCCAGACTCATGGATGGACAAAGTTCTGAGTTTTGTTCAATATAGTCATGATAACATGTAGGAAACATGTTCTCTTGATGTCTCTAGTTGAAGTATAGGCTGTGAATATAAATATAGTGATTGTAAGATGAAAAGGCTTTGTGTAGGGTGTTATTTTGTGGCATATCCACTGACAGTGAACATTTAACTTAATACTGCTTTTGAAATCATTCTATAAAGGGCTTTAGTAAGGATTATTGAAGATATATGTAATATTTGTGTCCATAAATCCCAGATCAAATTACCAAAAATGTCAGAGTATACTGAATTTGATGGGAAACTTGATGAAGTATGCAGTTGTGTAACATAAATACATGGCCGACTACATCTGCTAATGCCATGTTGACATTATGGCATTTGCGCTTTGGGTTTAAGAACGTATTATCACTATTATTATTATCCTTTGACTGTATATTCACTGACCTGATGAAGGCCGACTAGCAAAAAACACAATTTACTTGGGTGTTAAACAAGTACACAACAGCCCTGTGGAACAAATTTCTTGGTACTTGGTCTAACACTTTTATACCACGTGCAGTTTGGATGTTTGCATATTCAGGCAGAGGGCCAGTATTTGAGTTAGTTGTAAACATTCATTCCCTTCCTCGGCTTAGGACATACCTTGGATGAATCATAAAATATCCCAACATTTTCTTTCCTTTACCTCTTCCAACCATCTGCTCCCATCTGTCTCTCAATCCTGAAACACACGTTCATGACAGGCACTTCAGCACAAGTCTAAGCTAGCACTAAAAATGAGTGTTTTATTTAAAACAATAGAATTGGAGCATTCCAGAGGAATGGAGGGTCTGGGGTGACCATCTGATAGTTATACAGAGAGGCATTGTGGGAGTTCTTTTGTCCATGTGTTAGAAACAGATGATGGATAGGCAGTTCTAGCTTTTCATTTGAAATATCTCTGCCACTTTATAGCAACCTGGGCATTTAAGTTCACCACAAGCTGATTTTGCAGGACCAACCACAAGAAAAACAACCTTTTGATTGCTTTGGTTTTTCGAGATTTTGTTGATGAAATGCAGTTTTCGATTATCCCCACCCTCAGTCTTTCGGAAAAAACAGTAATTGTTTTCGCGTGGAACACAAAAAGAGTTCATTTGCACGAAATATTCGTTCACAAAAGGATGAAATGACATTTCGAAACATGCTGATTTACTGTCTTGCTTTATGTTTAATTCCATAACCAGTCAAAGCACATTGCTAGTATACTGTTTCGCTGGCATTGCAAAGATGATGAAACTGAAATGTTGCTGTATCACATGTTTTGTGCAAGTGTTCTTGTCAGCTGTGCAATTGAGGTCTTGCTAGAAAACCACCACCTGTTATTCAGTCTACTAAACACTGGAGCGACTTTGTGGGGGAAGAGACCATTGTGATGTTTCTTAGCTCATCCTCCTACAGCTGATCTCTTGAGAGAGAGGACACACGAGTTTCTTGTTGTTTAGACTATGAAAAAAAAATCTATACAAAGCAAACACAGGTTCCCTGAAGGGATGAAATTGGTTTCTTTGCTTCATGTGATCTCATTGTCAGAGAATTATAAACTTCTTTTATGTTGCTCTGCTCAGAGAAATATATCTTTACAGTTGGCATAAAAGTGAAATTCAATGCCCTAATAAAGGGCATTTATCCTAGCCTGATTTTAGCCTCTGATTTGAACGCTCTGTTTGAAGGGGCGTGTCTGCTGTGGGATTGAGTGTAACCGCCCACTGCTGTGATTGGCTGACTTGCTTGCATTTGAAATAGCTACATATTACATGTGAAACTCTCTCGAATACTTTTACTACAGCTATTAAACGTTTTTACTATTACAGATATCGAGATTACCGAATTGTGAAAAGTTTTTGAAGTATTTAGATTCTCATCACATAAAATGTTGCTGTGATGAGCATTGAGCAGTATGTTGATCGCGAGAATGAAGATCTTAATGCAACAGTTTCTGCACTCTCTCTAATGCTTTCACCAATGCAAACACGATGATGTACGTACAGTAAGAGCTTCGTTGTGCTGTGTGTAACCTGCATCATTGATTTCATAACGAGTTGTCCAGAGTTGCGCTGTGTGGAAAGATTGTTCTTTGATCGCTTTTTGTACACTCTCAGAAAAAAAGGTACAAAAGCTGTCACTGGGGCTGTACCTTTTCAAAAGGTAAACTTTTGTCCATTTTAGGTGCTAATAAGTACATTTCAGGTGCTAATATGTACATTTTAGGTGCTGATATGTACATTTTAGGTGCTAATATGTCCATTTCAGGAGCTAATATTTCCATTTTAGGTCCTAATATGTACATTTTAGATGCTAATATGTACATTTAGGTGCTAATATGTACATTTTAGGTGCCAAGTACATTTTAGGTGATAATATGTACATTTTAGGTGCTAATATGTCCATTCCAGGAGCTAATATGTCCATTTTAGGTGCTAATATGTACCACTAAGGTATCAATATGCAGCCTTTGGGTACAAAAGTGTACCTTTTGAAAAGGTACAGCCCCAGTGACAGCTTTTGTACTTTTTTTTCTGAGAGTGTATAATTTGTTCACAATTTAAATAAGATTATTTTCATCCTAAAGAAACGATGTGAAGTTGATATTTTAGTCACTGGCTTGACTTACTGATGCATAAACATTATCGAACGATTTTGAGAGCAAGATTAACTTACCTGTCTGAATTTGAACAATTAAGCTGCACATCTGAAATTGTTGCTTGGTAACTTAGCTCGATCGATTTATTTTCAGACGTTCATCGAGTTGAGGAAACAGTCGTCAGTGAAATGTTTGGACCGTACAAAACTGGGAGTCGAGTCGGCGCATTTCCAGAGAAAATAAAATGAACCCATTGTTTCTTCAGAGGCTCGGATGAAGGAACTAAAAAATACTTTTGTGTGCATTTGTACATCCGAACACTGATCAACTGCCATGCTTCGCTCGTTTGCAAGCAATGATATCTCTCGAGGAAACAGTCAAATCTCAAAGCTATTTCTCTAGTCACGCCTGCGTGTTCGTACTTCCTGTTCCTAGCTCGTTTTAGGCCTACAATGCTTTTGGGGAAATGCAGCCCTAAACAGGTAAGAGGCAGGTCTGTTATTGAATCGTTCAGATAAACAGTTAATTGAAAAGATTGAACTCAAAATAATTTTTCATGAATTAAAGAAAAAAAAAAAAACTTCTTCTGTGGAGCTTTTTGGGCATGACCAAACATTTGGAGATCTGAATGTGCATGTGTGCTTTGACTGTGTGGGAATTCGTGAGATTTGATGGTGCCAAATACTTAAGAACAGAAATCATTCATCCTCTTTTATTCAAGACAATAGCATCCTTTCAATAGGACAATGCTTAACTCCTTTTCAATTATGCAATAGGATTTGAATCAGTGTCCTACCCAAATGAAAGTACTTTTCTCTTCTCTTCAAATATCTACAACAGGATCCAGATGTTGAAACAGATGTCGCCTGGTTACTACACTGCCCTTTCATTCATTGTGAAGCTATGCACATCTCAAGGAGAGAGAGAGACCTACTGGGATATAGCAAGAGTGCTGGATTAACCCTCTAACATCATTGTAATTTCACCAGTTGTTGCATTCCAGCTTAATTCCACCTTTCACAGGTTGGGACGAGTCTCCATCAGTGCAAAATGACAGCTTGATGATGTCCATTGCCCCAGGACGGTCTAGTTTAATGGGGTAAATGATCTCTCATAGTTGTGAGTGATGGAGATAAGATATATGTCTAATGAAAAGAAAGATTTAAATCTCTCGAAGCCACCTGCAAGTTTCTGGAGGGTGTCATATTCACCATGAGCCCCCAACTCCCGAGACTCCACAGACCCTTACTGCACAAAGAGAAGAGGGTAAGAAAAGAGAAAAATAAGTTCCCAATGCACGCGTGCAGAAAAATAACTCCACATTTATCTGTCAAACATTTACACACACCCTTTTTCAACTTCACCAGCTGATGTCAAAGGTTTGGCCTTGGGGAAGTTACACTGCCTACAATAGTAATCTAATAAGGCTGTGTCTTCTGATGCATGTCCGGACCAGAAAGAAAGAGGGAGAAACTGCAGACTGGACTCAAACTGGAGAGGATAGCAGGCGGACCAAGAGATTGACAAGAGACATCCCCAACAACAGAAACAGACATTTTGCCTCCACCTGCGCAAACCAAAACCAGCTCTATGACTGAGATGAGCAGGTAATGTTTTCATTTATTTATTTATTTATTTTGTATTATTATTCTTATGTGGTGGTGGTGATGCATTTAGGAATTTGGTGGTGGGTTCAAGGGGTTCATGGTTTTTCTCTTGTGAAGTATTGACTTGATTTAAACTCAGTTTTGTAATATTTTCCTTATTTTTATGTTTCTCTGCAGATCTTCATATAAAATAATGAATTTCATATAATTTAATTGGGTAACACTTTATTTTGATGGTCCCTTTTAGATATTCTGTTGACTAAAAGTAACGTTTCACCTATGTCAACTCCCATTAGATTATTAGTAGACTGTCTGGTTTGTATCTGCCAACACTTAATGTGGTTCACCAACATACATTCTATTAATTATAAGTAATTTTGCAAGTACATGACAACTTATTCTACTAACTATAACACCAAACAGTCTACTAATACCAAACTAAAACTCTGAGAGTTAGTTGACATAGGTGCAATGTTACTTTAAGTCAACATGTCAAAATAAAATAAGGTAAAAAATAAAGTATAACCTTTAACTATAATTGTTTAGTTTCTTTTTGATAACCAACAGGCTCACGAACTTGAAATTTATATCTATTTCTTATGAGCTAACATGGAAATGGCTTGTCTAATACTAATAAAAAAATGGCAAAAAAACTTTTTTTAAATTGTACAAATCGCAATACTATTATTCCAGTATATCTGTCATCTCTGAACCATATTCCAACACAGCACAGCATGTTGTTTTTTTTAAGGAAAGTCTCAGATGTTGCTTGTGTAAGCTACATTGTTACAATTATTTCTACTTTATATCGTTTTGTAGTTAAGTGAAGCTCTTTCTAAATAATATTTATATCAAAGAATGTACAAGTGCAGCATTTTGTTGTAACATAACTTCCTGAGACACAATGCCCCAAACAGGAAATTAAATGAGAGCATGTGTTTCTTTTTAGGTGAAGCATAAATGTCCCACAGTTGTCTTCTTGACCATGTTGTCATTTCTCAGACATCATTTCTTTTCAACATCTATGATGGATTTTATCCTTGTTACAGTCAAATATGCTTGTAAATTATTTTAGATAGTAATTAAACTCAAAGGAGTTCAAATGTTGTTTTACAGTCTCAGATTTCAAAAAGTGTTGAGTGAGTTGTTAGGTTATTCTCAAATATTACAATTAGCATTAGCACCGATAGCATAAGCACTCGTTTTGATCATGAGCAATGGATGTGATTACTTAATCCCTGCTACTCAAGACAAAGCAAGACATTACCGGACAGAAAGAAAAAGACTCAAAAATCACATTGGCTGTTGCTCGTTGCTTCTCTCGCATGAGTCAAGACAATGCACTTTCCTGAAGACTGGGTGATTAGAAAACCCAGTCTGAAATTTGTAAGCCGTGTCTAGTCTCACTAAAAGAGCTGCACATGCTATGTTTTGGGGCGTTTGTCGCAGACTAGTCACAAACATAAACGTGTGACAAGGTTTAGTCTTGTATGATCTTGGTTTCAGAGACTCATAGGGTATAGCAAGTCTTTGATATTTCCCTATTGATATTATGTGTTTTGTATTGTTTGTATGCTTGTATTGAAGTCATCTTTGAAAAAAGTTAAACAGATATCCAAGATACAGAGTCCTTTAATAGACTGCTAGATGCAAATTTCTGCCCCAAGAATGACCTCTTGTGGTGTCCTGACACTCCGTGTTTAAATTCTGTAATTGAATTAGGTTGGTGTTTGTACTCTTTGCCCTTAGACCACTGGTTCTTACTTAGAGCTGCACCATCCTTGACACGAGATGTTAATAGACTGGATTACTAATGGTCTCAACTGGAGGATCCCATTGCAGCGGATTACAATGACACAGTAAGGTGTTGTTGTCGTCAGTAGAATTGAGAAGTAATCAGCACTTGGCAGTCAAACAACGACACCATGTGCCAACTTCAAATCCGCCTCTAAATCCAGACTAGTCCCAGACAGCAATCCACGCAGAATCCACATGTACCAGATTTGGCCCAGATCTTGGCCGACTATGTTACTATCTTGGGTGCTCCTGGGGTGCATGTGTTTTGGTGATTGTGCACATATAGCAGATTTTTTCAATACTGATTTTGCAACTCTAGGCATCTACAAAAATAAGGTGGGCCAACTGTCATTTTACAGTCAAACTGGGAATCCTTCTGCAGATTCGAAGATAGATAGATAGATAGACAGACAGACAGATGAAATCTGATCGAGACATTTGTTTACTCAAAAGACGGGAAACAGGTGGTGTTGTGAGGGGAAGAAACGGAAGAATGATCCAGCGTAATATATAGGCCTGTATTAGCCTAATTCTCGAAAAGCTAGGCTGTCCACCGAAGTTCCTCACCATGATTATCCAGCTTCATGAAGACCAACTTGGACAGGTCAGATATAGCAACAACGTCTCGCAGCCCTTCCCTATTGCAAATGGTGTGAAACAGGGCTGTGTTCTTGGTCCCCCACTGTTCACCATTTTGTTCAGCATGATGCTCCAAGAGGACATGGACGGCACTGATGGCGTTTACATTCATATTCGTCTCAACGGGAGCATGTTCAACCTGGGGCGTCTGCAGGCCACACAAAGACCATGGAGCTACTGATCCGGGAGCTGCTGTTTGCTGATGATGCCTTTCTCCTTGCTCGCACAGAGGCAGCTATGCAGTGAATCACGTCCTGTTTCACAAAAACGGCCCAGATCCTTGGCCATTAAGTCAGTGTGAAGAAGTCTGAAGTTCTGCAATAGCCCTCACCACAAATAGAGAACCATCCACCAAGCATCTCCATGGAACAAACAGAACTGAAGGCTGTCCACCATTTCATCTATTCAGTCTGATGCCAAGATCGACAAACAAGTTGACAACAGGCTGGCCGAGGCAAACAGAACATTCAGCCAGCGCAGTCTCATCCCAAGACGTCATATAACTGATGTCTTGGGACGTCTTTTGACCACACGTCAGCATCCGCCGTTTTAGAGTACCCTTTAACATCTGTTAGATGACGTTATCGGATCCTAAACCTACCCCTAAACCTACTCCGTCACCTAACTGACGTTAAAGGTAAAGCATCAGTTGTATGACGTCCCAGGATCGTCATGTAACTGACGTTAAAGGGTACCCTAAAACGGCGGATGTTGACGTATGGTCAAAAGACGTCCCAAGATGTCAGTTATATGACGTCTTGGGATGAGACTGTTAATTCAGCAGATATATGGACATGTCTGGAACAACAACAACCTATACCTGTATACAAAGCTGTTGTGACCACTCTGCTGTATGGCACTGGAAGTCCTGGTTCACGCACCGTCATCACCTGAGACTCAAGCATTTGCATCATCGCTGCCTCCGCACAATCCTCAACATTCGTTGGAGCAACTTTGTCACCAACACTGAAGTCCTTAAGTCAGCGGAGGTTACTAGCATCGAGGCCATGGTCCTTCTTCACAGGGCAGGACACGTCTCCAGGATGTTGGACCACCGCCTACTGCCCTCTGGCTACCGTAACATTGGGGCACCACGGAAGCGATTCCCTGAAGAAATCCCTCACTGCTTGGTGCATCGATCACCATCAGTGGGAAACACAAGCAGCTGTGGCCTGATGGAGCAGTCCCTCTTTGAAGATACCCATAGGGCCAGTATGGAGCACAAAAGGAGAAGAAGGAAGAGCTGTGTCCCCCCCAGACCTTCCTGTCCCGCATAGGCCTCATCAGCCTGTAGAACACGTGGATATCCTTCCTAAATCTTCGTTCGCGAAGCCAAGCCATGATTAGCCTAATTATAACTTCCTTTGACCAACACACCAGTGTCCATCCCCAAAGGATTATTAATCTTGATCTCGAGAGCCTATGATTGGCTAAGGTTGTGTCCAGTGTGTTGTCTGTGATGGGATCATGAGATATCATTGACACTACAAATAGGGGCAGGAGATGGCAAAATAGCTCAGAGTTGAGACACCTGTCCCACAGCAAACGATACAGTTGAAGAGCCCCAAGAAGACAAAGGTAGGTCTCTAGCATTTGTGCAATAATATTTTGTGAAGGATATTGTCAATTTCTTCTACACTATAGCAGAAAGCCTTTCTCCTCCAGAAATGTATACTGTGAGCTATGAGTCATTTTTACATCTGCTTTAATCTAAATGACTTTGTGCTTATTTTGTCTTGGTTTAACATAGAAGTATGCTGCTTAATTTAGGGTACTAAGGATATCAGCTGTTTTTCTCCAAAGCCAGTTTGGAGGTCACGATTTAAAAGTATTTTTCTTACTTTTCAGAGATCTTTACAGGTGAAGCTGGTTTCACCTGAACTGTTCACTAGATATCCAGAGCTTCCCTCTGGTTTAGTGTGAGAACACTGCCCATAGAAAATGATCTCCAGACAGTCGATTATAGAGCTCAGGACCGAAAATTGAAACCAATGCCAGATGAGAGAGAAAGCTCAGCTATGAATATGTGTTAACATATTATTTCTTGAGCTTTCTCTCTCAGTTGGCTGTTTCTTTTATCCTTACAGGATAAGTTTACGCCAACAGAAATATGTGGATGTCAGCAAAGAAACTTTTGAGGGAAACCCATAATAATTGTTTGGGAGAATCAGGGCACATATGCATTAGATGAAGCTCAAACATGCATTTGACAGGTCAAATGGGAATACAACAAACTGAACCTGGCCAATGGATGCCTGATGTGGAGGGCCAGGTGTTGTTAAATTGCCACGATTGTTCACTTTAGAAGTAGTCAGACATGCACATACCTGAAGCCTTATGTTTGCCACTGTCCAAGAGGTAACTGTCTTTTGAATGGAGAGGAGTACACCAGGGTTAAGTCAATTAAGGCTGACCTGGCAGCATATTCTGAGTTTAAGAGGATTACTACTTAAAAGATGAAGACACAGGGAATGATTATCTTAACTAGAGGATGTTCCTAATTTTTTGTCAATGAGTTTATCCACTTAGAGAGAACCTGAGGTAGTTGTAGGGTGGACAGCTAGGATTTTTTTTCCAGACCTTGTGACAAGGGGGCCAACTCATTGAAGGGAGAAACCCATACCAATTTTTGTACCAAGTCCTGTGAACTTTAGTGACTGTCCTGTTTAGTACTAAAATTAAGTGTCTAATTGTATCTAGAGTTATAGTTTTAATATTGTTAAAAGCTAATTTTGCTACTTCTTTTCTGTCTCTATGTTTTTCCAGGTTAAACCTCACCATGGAGTCGCTCATGTTTGCATTTGTAGCCCTACTTCTGGCCAGCCAAGTCTGGTCTGATGAAGTTCCCTACGAGCATATGATCTCTCAGCTCCAGGCATGTCCTAAAGAGTGTCGCTGCCCTCCAAGCTTCCCTAACGCTGTCTACTGTGACAACAAGGGTCTGAAACGCATTCCTGCCATCCCTCCCTATACCTGGTACCTGTACCTCCAGAACAATCTCATCGATGGCCTCTCAACCGATGCTCTGCGCAATGCCACACAGCTAAGGTGGATCAATCTCAACCGCAACAAAATCACAAGTGAAGGCTTGGAGGTTGATGCTCTGAAGGCTATGTCTAACCTTGTACACCTCTACATGGAAGACAACTTGCTGACTTCCATTCCATCTCCTCTGCCTGTCAAATTAGAGCAGTTACGGCTGTCCCGAAACAGAATCTCAAAGATCCCAGCCGGTGTCTTCTCTGGGATGGACCATCTAACCTTGCTGGATCTGCAAAGCAACAAGCTTCAGGATGATGCAGTGACTGAGGTCAGTCTGAAAGGCCTCAACAACTTGATCCAGATTAATTTAGCAAAGAATCATCTCAACAGCATGCCCCTCGGCCTACCACCCACAACTACACAGATCTTTTTGGATGGCAACAACATTGAGAGGATTCCAGTTGAGTACTTCAAGGGTCTTCCGAAAGTGGCGTCTCTCAGGCTCAACCGCAATAAGCTGGCTAATGGAGGTATCCCAAAAAACGTGTTTAACTTTTCCAGCATCCTGGATCTACAGCTTTCTCACAACCAGCTCACAGAAGTACCCGTTATCTCTTCTGGCCTGGAGCACCTGCATCTGGATCACAATAAGATCAAGAGTAAGTCCATTACATTGTTTTTTCGGAAACATTTAGGAATTAGTTTATACAGACAAGTCTAAAAAGTACCACAATTCATCCTTTTGCTTTTGGAGTTTGGATGCACCCTTAATTGTATTGTACCAGCCTGTTTGTAACTTTATCAGTAATCTATATTTTCTGTCATTTTCATAGGCGTGAATAGCTCTGACATCTGTCCACCTGATGCACACGATGATTACCTTGGGGACAACAGCCCACGTCTCCGTTACCTTCGCCTTGATGGTAATGAGATCAAACCCCCCATTCCACGAGAGCTGATGATGTGTTTCCGTCTCCTCAGGGCTATTGTCATATGAAGGTGCAAGACCATCTAGATACTCCTGTCCATTTCATCTACCAGAAATGAAAATGCATGTAAACTAAAACACTTGAAAATGGTCCAATAAAGGACTATCTTTTGGGAAAGTCGGTAAAATATTGAAAACTGCACACTGCTGAAAAGCCAGAATTGGAATGAATTTCCATGCTGGTCCAGATTGACTTATGCTTGTTTGTACTGAACTAGTGCTGGTCTTGCTAGTGGGTAAGTGAAACTAAGCTGATAAAACTGTTTTACTAGCATGATCTTTCTGATGGAGCTTTTGGCCAAGAAAGCACATCTAGTTAAGCTGGTTAAAAAGCTGAGTGAGGATACCAGTATCCAAAATATGAGATATTCTGGGGGTCTGCTGTTATGATCTTTTCAGCAGGGTTGATATCCATCACTCTTAGAAGAAATGGTTCTATTTAGAACCAGAAATGGTTCCATCCCCCGCTTCATATATGGAACTCCAAAACGGTTCTATATAGAACCATGTTTTTTGGTAAAAGGTTCTATTGGCCAAGTACAGGGTTCTACAGTATAACCTTTTAGGGGTTCCAAATACATTGCGCTGATAGAATCTTTTAAGGTTCTATATAGAACCTTTTCTTCTAAGAGTGATGGTTCATATATGCATTTGTGAATAGTTTTTCATGGCTGTATTAGAAAACCACTGTGCCTTCCTTAATTCCATGCATATGGGAAATTAGCAGGCTAAGCTCCTAAATATAATTGTCCTCATTTGCATGTAATGTAATTTCCCCATCATGTGCAGATGTTTTTTAATTTTTTTATTTCAAACAAATCGATCTTAGTAGGTGTACCATTACCCAAAAACTTTTACCTCACCACACAATTCTGGGGTGTTTTTGGACAGAAGAGTTGTGGTCTAATTATGGAGCCAAATTTTCTGGTAGTGAACTTAGTACTTTGCAGTGTTTTATTTGAATTTTATTGAATGCATGGTAACTCTCAGTAACAGTACCAACACAAGTTTTAAATTAGAGAGATTAGAGAAATGCCTCTGTTGTAGTGATTGACATGTACTGATATAAGTTTACTACTACTTTTTAAAAATTTCTTTACATATTTGTACAATCAATATTTTAATATTCAATCAATATTTTGTGTGACATTCATTCTATAGATTGAGCACATTTTATAGATTTATTCACTGTCATTAATTGTAGTGTTACATACTGAATATTTAAATTTAGCATGTGACAATGGTACTTCAGTGAACCTTCTTGATTTTTAAGATTTATTTTCCTCTAGGGTATAAAATAATGTGAATATAATTTTTTAACGCACAAATGTGACAATTATTTTTCACGTTTTCATTTATTATTCTTTGCAGAAAAATGACAGGAATTAGGATTGACAAAAGGGAAAATCTAAGATGAGATAACTTTTGTTTGATGTTCCTGATTAAACTGGTTTTAATGGTCCAGCATTGTCTCTGCACTGATTCATTCTATATTCATGTACACATAAAAAGATGTTGGTTACTGAAAATTCAGAGAACTTTAAGAACAATGACCTGAATGGTCCAAATCAAGCAGAGCAGCCAGGCTATATATATATATATATATATATATATATATATATATATTCTAACTTGTGTTTAGACTTGTAACTTGTGTGCGATCTATTTTAAAAAGCTCACAATTTTAGCTTTTGCTAAACATTTAGTGTTAGCAATTCCATTTTTTGAAGATGGTTTGTTTAATAAGATTTTCAGATGAATTGCGAAACTTCTCATGAGAATATGGCGTGTGAGAACTTAGCACATATTTATGATTCAAGAGATTTGCTGTTACAAACGTAGCACAAAAAATAGGAACTCTTTCTTTTAAATATTTATACATGTATGACAGAGAGGAAGAGCAAACGTGAGTGCACAGTATATGAAACAATGGCTGCATTTATACTGCAGACCTAATGGTCGCATCAGTTACATTGACTTTAGACATAACTGACTGTGTTACATTAAATCCCCCACTTCACAGTGCAGGCCTGTGCTGCTCAAATTGATCGTGCAAGTAAATGGATTTGCTTGGCGCTGCTCAGTGGGTTTGCATGGCTACTGGTGCATGCCGTATAATTCAACTAAGCACATCTCAACTAAAACAGGCTGCAAATAGTTGATATGTTTGCCCACCCGTTAAACATCACAACTAATCAAACAAAGCGAGATGCGGTATGTGCCATTTGTTGTTGCTTGACAGCTCTAGGCCTTAACGGACTAATACTGGATTTTTATTTCATGTGACTCAGCAGAAATATGATTACCGAGGCACTTGTATGCCACTTCCTAATAGGTTAGCAGGTTGCAGTGTGATGCATCTAGGTAGTAAGCAGAGGTCTGAGTTTTATCACGAGCCCTGGCGCAGAGCAGAATGGAGGCCTTTACTCTTCTCAGCAGAGGAGCCTTACAGAGGGCCCATTGTGAGCTGGGGCCCTGCAGATCCCTACATGAAAGCAGAGTAAGCCTCGCGCTCACCTCAGGAAAAGGAAGACAAATATCTCATAGTTAGGACTGAATAACTTATGTGTCTCTTTGGGAAACAAAAAAGAAAGTTGGTTGTAAGGGATTAAAGGATTTTCGCAGTTGGGGGTCTGTCAGCGTGCAAATTGTGTGTCAGTTCAGTGTGTGTGTGTGTTGCAGTGTGGTATGGGGTGGGCGCTGCTGTAGATGTGACCAAAACTCAATTTCTCCCTTTTCTCAGTCTCATTTCTTACCTTCACACACACAGGTAGGTAGGGCACACAGGTCTGGGAGTGTGTGCGTCACATACCCAGAAGCATCCACATACACTCACATTCTCACTGTGAGTGACCTGTTGCCATTGGCCAGGCCCACCAACCCTCTGCCTGTCCGATCTGAAGAACAGGGCCATTTGGGAAAGGAGGAGAAAGAGGTAAGGGTTCTTCTGTGTGTTCGTCTTAATGCTGGTGCTGTGCTTTAGAGCGGGGATCGGACACAAGGGCTTCCCCTTCTGCTTCTGAGCCTCAGTGGTACTTGGCACTTGTGACTCTACTGAGCCTTTCATTGATTCTTATTGATTTTTTGTCTCGTATATGACTGGCTTTATTGAAAATCTATTTGTAATTCTTGTAATAATGCACATTTGCGCAGTCACAAAAATTCAAATACACACAACCGACTTTACTGAGACTTGGATTGCTGGCTTGATGGTATAATACTTGTATCCTCCATGAATGTTCTTATAATATTGACCGTGATTTAAAAAACTTAAATCTGGCAAACAGGTGGCAATGATGGCAATTCATTTGTGTTCTGTTAAATTGCTCAGTTTTCCAGGTTCATTTCTGGTGTGATGATGTTTCTGCCTAGGTTTTAAGAGGATAGTTGATCTTGTGAAGCTTTACAAATCTAAAAGTATTTGCAGAAAATGTGATGAAGAGCTGTAAATAAAGTTACAGACTTTTGATGTGTTATACATTGTTTAAGGTCAAAGGCCGTATTACAGAAACTTCCTGTTTTAAATCTTCAAGTTTGATAAGTTATAACGGAAATTGCCAGGGTTACTAAACAGATAAGATATGTCTCTAAAATGTGTTTAGTTAAGCTACAGAGTTTGTATATTTTTGCATTTTGACTTATTGGAAGATAAAAAGTAATACATTTGCCGATATTGGCTGCACCACTAGAAGAAGAAATAGTAGAATCAATGACTGCTGTTGGGCAGAGCCAAAAACAACATTGGGATAGTTAGTTCTAACACACACACACACACACACACTCGCACAAGGTGTACACACTGCAAACACTGCCAGGAGTGTGTAAAAGCCGAGCTCTGTGTTCAGTATAGTCCCTCTTTCAGCATTTCCCTGTTGAAGCTGTCAGGCATTGGTACACTACAGCTTTAATGAGAGAGGGGTTTTTTTCATAGTTACATACGGAACTCGATATTGCTACTATTTAATATCTATTCATGATATGATGGCAAGTGTTGATTGGCTGTCAGAAGCCCACCGGGAACTGATATATGTTTAAAAATGCAGCGGTTTCTAGAGAGCAGCAATGCCCCTTTTACTGAGTTACGTGGATGTGTGTGCATGAGAGAGAGAGAGAGAGAGAGAGAGAGATAGTAACTCACTGCCATGCTGTCCACAAACCTCGGTGGAATTTCGAACTTGAGTGTAGAGTCAGACACTCATAAAGGGGCTCTGTAAGGTTCTCCCTCTCTTTCTCTCTCTTGCTTCGTTCTCTCCGTCTCACTCTGAGGACCAGAACTAGTTCTGCCCATCAAGTGCACCTTTCCACTCCAGTTGGTCATTGCTTTCCTCTGAGCCTCTTATCATTCAATATATATATATATATGAAGAGTTCAGATGCAAAAGCCTCTAAATGCCATTTGAAATTTTCTTCTTTAATGATGATTTTTATCAAACTTGTATATTTAAGTTCAGTAATTTCACTTAAATAACAATTAATAGGTAATTATCATTGCCATTTAAGTGAAATCACTGAACTTGCATATACAAGCTTGATAAAAATCATCATTCTAGAAGAAAATTTCAAATGGCACTTAGAGGCTTTTGCATCTGAACGCTTCATATATATATATATATACATCTACTGTTGGACAAAACATAAAAACTATAACATTATAGGTTATATTAAACTATATTATGAGAAAGAATACCACGCAATGCATGTGGGATTGAGATTAAGAAAATGAGGATGAGAAAGTATTTGAGAACTGATAATACTTCAGTTATTAAATATTTCACAAATCTTTATCATAGACACCATTAAAATTTTAGAGTTTTGGTCACTGTTTTTTAAAAAAAAAAAATACTATAGGACCTTGTATAGGACCTTGTAGAATTTTCGACCAAAATCAGCACAGAAGATGTAAAAAAAAAAGGTCTGCAGATTCTCTCTGAGCAAGCTGATGACTAGCTGGAAATTGAACAATGTGAAAAAAACCATGTTTTATTGTCTTCCCATAAGCATGAATTTGAGATAGATCATTTACCTATCCTAATGGACCCTGATGAAAAAGAAGTTTATTCAAGTGTACCATTAGTATACTTCTTTTCCATGAGGGGAACCATTTAGAACCTTTATTCAAAGATAAATAACTTTTTAAAAAAAAATGTTATGGGTAAATTTTTTGTTCACAATGTGTGTTATGTTTTTGTTGTGTGTGTGAAAATGTGTAAAAATGCTATATGTGTCATAATTCTGTTTAAAAAGAAACCTGTATGATGTCAGCCATCTCACCTCTGACCTTTAAACACACAAAGCAGTCACTGAGTGAATTCAAGATGGCCGCCGGGTAAGGTGGTGGGTTCTTGGCCCTTGTAAGTGAGCTAAAGACTTTAGAGGCTTCTATTTCAGTCTGTACCCTCTTAATGAACACTTCTCCAATCTTACAAAGCTCAATTGTCTTTATTCCTATGGGGGAAAAACTATGCAGAGACTGTAAATGCAAGAGAGGTAACTGCTGATTGGAAATCTAAATTGTCATGGACATGTCTCCTGTTTACTTCTCTATTGCTGCTTCTCTACATGAGCATTTTAAGATCTCGCTAGACATTAATCAATCTGACTCTGTGTAGCAGGAAGATGGTAACGCTGAGGTTGACGTGGGGACTCCTGGTCCTGTGTGTGGTGGCAGCCTCTCCCCCCAGATACGCCCGACAAGCAGAACTAGACAACTATGACGACAACAACAACGTGGATATAGACCTGAATAAGGAGGGCGGCGATTTTTATGAATATTACGATGAAATTGATGAAACACAGGTAAGAGAGTGATTCAAGGTTTCATAAATGATTATCCTGACATGTTAATATGCTCATGTCTTTGACCTCAATAAGTGAGATTTTGGGTTGACCCTATTTTGCATTTCGTTTCAAACAAGCAAGTCTTAGTTTTGTATCAAGTCTAATTTATATCTGGACCCTGATTACGAATGCCCTCTTTGCATATTCATTAGTTCCCTCCAGCCTGTTGAGATTGCTAATGCTCAAGCATTGGACTCAGTTCTAATTGTCATGCAGGAATGTTTTGCTTCAGGGTGTTTGACAAGTTTTCATTTGCTCTGCTGGTCCAAATGTTCCTGGGGATAATCGTATCCAGCTATGTTAGTCTTTGGTTTATGATTTTCATTTAGAAACTGGTTTTAACCCAGCTGCTGTGCTTCAGGGTCGGTCATCGAGGGCATGTTGGCCTGTATTTACTTATCCTCTCTGATTACAGATGACTTTTCGGCTGTTCATACTAATGTTAGTCCCGTCTTCTTTATAAGAACCATCATTTTCAGTAAATTGCCTTTTTATGATGCAAACTCAATTTGTGACATTTGCATTCAAAGATTGTTTTTTTGCTCTTGTACTAAGAACTACTCGTGCAGAGGCATATTGATGCAACCAAGTTCAGTGTGTCAGACTGATTTATATTTATTTCTTTAATATAACACTTTTCTTACACAACATCATCTGTATAATGGCCAAAGCAGATGTTGTTGAACGTGAAACTGAATTTTCCACTGGCACAGCCTTGTTGAATGAGAGGCAGACACTGGCATTTTTATAGTACTGAAGTTCACTCATAATCAATAGTTGTACAACACTAGTAACAGATTATTTCACTTAAGTGGCCGTTTTTTTTCTGGATGTACATTTAAATCATCAATAGTTGCTCAGAGCATCTAAATTTGCTAATGCCTACTCACTTTTTAGTTGTCATTTTCAAAATTACTTTTGTATCTGCATCCAGAGAGAAAATATTTTTATTTTAAAGGGAAGTTTTAGTTATGAACATGAATTTGCGAATGTCTGGTATTAATTTTACCCATCTTTACATGTTTTATTAAATTAAATGTGGATGTTACAACATTTCTGGCCAATAAAGCAGTTGCAAACGACATTAAGTAATGTATTCAGTAATAAATATGATATAACGATGAAAACAACAACCAGTTTATCATCTTCAGCATGGAAGAAAGATAGGCTAAAACTATGCTTGACTGCCACAAGCCATTATGTTTTTTTAGAAGCATCACATCGAAGCCAAAAAACTTAACTTGATCCTGATGTTAATGTTATGAAGTTAAACTAAACCCACAATCAAAAGCACACGTGTGAGTTACAACACATTTTCATTGTGCAAGGTGCTTTTGTTTTCAGCTCTTCAGGACATTATGAAAGTTTCATACTTTGTATAACCATTAAAAAAAACAATAAAACTTTTCACATGATGAGAAACAACAGATATTCACCCAGTTTCACAACAGTAGTTGATTTAGATTGCTCGTAAAACTTTTAATGTAGCTTGCACAACTTGAGTGAATCTTAAGACTCTTTCTGTATAGTTTGGCTCTTGGGGTAAAAGTTTTAAGTTGAGGTTACTTATACATGTAAGAGTGCTTGTAGGTTTTGTCTGTGTGAATTAATGTATTAACAAGGACATAAAATGTGTGTTTTACTCTCTCACATAAGTTGCTGTCAAAAAGTTGCTGCTGATGCTGTGTGAATCTTGTGCTCTAAAAGTCGAACTTAATACACATGACTGTTTTACAGGTTTCTAAAAAGGCATATAATGCGTAGTTTGCATTGTAGTTACATCCATGCCTATTAAATGATTACTTTGTCCTATATTTCACCATCATGATCATTCCCAGCTGATGAAAAAATCAAATTAGCTTTCAGTTGAACCTAATGACCCCTTACAGCTATAACAGGATAAAACAAATACACTGCTAAACTTCACCAACAGAAAGATTTTGAATACTTTCAAACTCTTACACAATATAAATTCCCTCAAAAAATCATCTTTTGTCTACCCTTTTATTTATTGCTTCAGAAAAGAACAATCAATGTCAGCACAAGCTTGTGAGTCGCATGCCTGTCGTAGAAAAGATTTTGGTTGTGGTTCCAGAAAGCTTTCATGCATCCTGGTATCTGAAATGAGTTAATGTCACTGTTTATTGCTGAACACGTTGTTGCTTAGTCATACTTTTAGCCTTTGGCATTGCATGTTTGACTAGTTTGGTGTATGAAAAGCAAGCATATTCTAAGAAAGGCCTCTCTAAGACATTGTTTTACAGGCTCTCATCATCAGTAGGTTTTGGCCATGTGTCTTCACACACTGAATTATTAGTGTAATGCATTTTATGCTTTTTTTTTTATCTCATTTTATGTTCAAGTCGACCACGCTGTGGGACAAATGCCGTCTCTGGAGTTAATACAGCACAAATGTGCAGAAATATGGATTTTCTGCTACCATTTATGTCTTGGTTCCACGAGGACCATTTCTAGAGAATAGCAGCTGTTTGCAGATGAGACTGTGAATGGCTTCACAGCTCCCCACTCTGGATTGTAGCGGAATCAAATACAAAAAGAGAGAGAACTGGTCAACATCACAACATATGAAGAGTTCAGATGCAAAAGCCTCTAAATGCCATTTGAAATTTTCTTCTTAAATGATGATTTTTATCAAACTTGTATATTTAAGTTCAGTAATTTCACTTAAATAACAATTAATAGGTAATTATCATTGCTATTTAAGTGAAATCACTTAACTTAAATATACAAGCTTGATAAAAATGATCATTCTAGAAGAAAATTTCAAATGGCACTTAGAGGCTTTTGCATCTGAACTCTTCATATGCAGATTTTGAATAGGTTTTAAAAATCAGCACATCAATATGACCTGTAATTTGTCCCACACCTTACAACAATTAGCAATTGTATGGAAGAGGGTGAATTTGAATGCTTTGATTGAATAGGTCCAATACCCAGTAAAAAGCCCATTACTCTTTCAAAGGGACAGCCTTTTCCTGACTCACACCTTTTACTGAACCTTGGAATTGTTTCTCTTACAATCGAATATCTGCAAGAGTTTATGCTTTAGTAGGACACAGAAATCTAATGTATAAATTGTTTGTATTGGGACATCCGTACACAGTTTTAAAACTCATTTCGGTATAGCAAAAGGGTGTCCAATCCAGCTCAAGGAGGGCCAACGTCATGCCGACTTCAGCCCCTTAAGACCTTGATTAGCATATTCAGTTGTGTTTAATTTAAGTTGTAGCTAGACTCTGCAAAAAGGTGGCCCTGTAAGATCAGTATTGGGTACCTTAACAGATTGAGATAATTATCTTTTACAGCACTCTTTTTGACACAGCACTTTCTGTCCTTTAAATCATTGGCCGTTCAGACTGATCTAATGAAGTAGCGTGTGTCTGACGCGCCAATTCGTATTTTCATTTTTGGCGTGCTATCAACACGCATAATCGCTTTTCAGCGTGTTTATGAACGCCGTTGACTTAAAGGAGAACTCCGGCGCAAAATGAACCTTTGGTCTAATTACACATTGTTATCTAGTCGTTATCTGAGATTTGTTTTCATGATTGCCGGATGTAAATAGTTTTATCTCTAAAAACAGTTTAGCCTATAACGCTAGTATATAGGGCATAGAGTAATGACAAATAAAAATCGCTTGTTATTACCACTAACAAGGCTCAAAATAGCCCCACAGTGACACTTGGATCGGCATTCGTAGATCGACTGGTAGAGACTATTTTTCAAAGATGGCTTCTTCCTGTATTTGCGAAGTTGACTGTATGTATAAAATATCTTCTTATTAAACTATATGGACACTGACAAAGTTCTCAATGCTTCAGTTTGAATGTAGGGACCCTTATTATGCTACCGTGTTACTGTGGGGCTATTTTGAGCCTTGTTAGTGGTAATAACAAGTGTCATTACTCTATATGCCCTATATACTAGCATTATAGGCTAAACTGTTTTTAGAGATAAAACTATTTACATTCGGCAACCATGAAAACAAATCTCAGATAACGGTTGACTAGGTAACAATGTGTAATTAGACCAAAGGTTCAATTTGCGCCGGAGTTCTCCTTTAATGTTATTACTGTATATATATAAATATATGACTTACCTCAACCCCTTCCCTAAACCTAACCGTCACTGGGGTTAATGGCATTTATGACTGTTCCCTTACCATCCTAGGTAACAAATATCACTCCCCAGATGTAGATCTGCATTTTGCTTCATTTCGCTCGGACATTTGACGGCGTGTACAGACACGCGGAATCACTCGGACGTTAATGGCATAGACATACACGCATAGACGCGGATACACGTGGATAGCTCAAAATGCGTAGAGATAACACGCCACTTGACTCGAAAGTGGCGTGTATGTTTACGCAAAAGTCATGATGCCATGTTGGGCCATTTGAGAAAGCCATGTTTTGGTTTGTAATATGACAAAAATGAGTATAGTATACTGACCTGAATTCTTCTTACAGACTGACACCTTGGTCCCTGATGAGGACATTGATCCTTCAAATGGTGCCTCGTTTGAAGAGGAAGAAGAGGGGGAGAATGTGGAGCATGAAGAACAAGAAGAACGGAGGACAGTTGAGGAGAATGAACATAAGGAATTACCCATTCAGCCTCAGCTTATTCCATCAGGCTCTGGGGAGTCAGGGACTCTGATGGGCCCTAGTGCTCAGGGAGGTTTGTACCATGCATGTATAAATGCACACACAACTAATAGTCATGACTAGCCTTCCAACCATTTCATGCTGTTGTTCCATTTAACTGGCAATCCGATTGGTTAAATGAGTTTTAATAATTCTTGAACTTTTTATGTGAATCATTCTTATGCTTTTTATGTGCATCATAACCAGTAAATCACTCATAGTCTTTACTGAACCAGTCCATATGGTTCTAAGTGTAATTCTAATTCTAACAACTGTTCTAACACCTAACCTTGTCTTGAACAAGAGGAGGAGCTTCGTCGGACGCCCATTGACACCCTTCAGATTTCTGGGGACATTTCGGGTTCTGGTGACTTGGGCTCTGGAGACTTGCTCGATAAGAAAGCTTCTGGTTCTGGAGAGCCTTTGGGCTCTGGAGGTTCTGGGACCTCTGGTGACATTTCAGGTTCTGTGGAGTCAGGGGACCTTGTTTCTGGAGTCTCTGAGCTTTCTGGTTCAGACTTAATATTGATCTCAGGTGGAGGTCAGTACTCAGGACTTTGGTTTACTTGATATACTGTGAGAAATAAATGTGCAAAAATAGAATCGTTAAGGGCACAACAGGTTGTCACTGGGGTAGTATGCTTTAAGGTATAACCTGTGTACCTTTGGCAACCTTGTACCTTATCTATACATAAAAGGTGCATATTAATACTTTAAGAATAGTAATATGTAATCTTAAGGTATCCTACTGTGAATATTTTAGGGGTAAATAAGTTACAAAGATGTCCCTTCAATGGTACTCGAACTGTGAGAAGCTGTTGTTCCCCTAAAGGTACAATTATTGCACACTTTTTTGTAAGTGAAGCTTAAGGGGGTTCTTGATTACTTCAACATAGTATTTATTTCTTTGTTATATCTGGGTGAGGTGGTGTCCAATGTATGGTATATACCCGTTAGACTGCAGTGGGGAGGGATATCCTAAATATTTGAAAGCAAGTAACCATGATCTGGAATTCACAACCATTTATATTTTTGTATTGGTTACAATCTTGATTCAAAAATGGCTACCTCATTATCATTGCCAGCATTGTTGCCATGCTGTTATCTATCATCTGCTGTTGAGGAGGCTAATTTCCTTTTTGCCACCCCACCTTGTCTCTTACAAGAGGAGGAGCTCCACCCGATCCTTGAAACCCTTCCACACGAAGCCTCTGGGGATTATGGGGAGTCTGGGATCTCTTGGGTGTCTGGAGCCTCTGGGTTACCAGAGGTGTCAGGGGATCCTTTGGCCTCTGGAGTACCTGAGGTGTCTGGAGAATCTGGGGCATCTGGGGTACCTGAGGATTCAGGAGAGCCTTTGGCCTCTGGAGTACCTGAGGTGTCTGGAGAATCTGGGGCATCTGGGGTACCTGAGGTCTCAGGAGAACCTGGGGTACCAGAGGTGTCAGGGGATCCTTGGGCCTCTGGAGTACCTGAGGTGTCAGGAGAATCTGGGGCATCTGGGGTACCTGAGGATTCAGGAGAGCCTTCGGCCTCTGGGGTACCTGAGGAGTCAGGCGAGTCTGGGTTACATGAGGTGTCAGGAGAGCCTGGGGCCTCTGGAGTACCAGAGGTATCAGGAGAGACTGGAGCCTCTGGTGTGCCTGATGTGTCTGGAGAGCCTGGGATTTCTGGGGTGCCTGAAGTGTCTGGAGAGCCTGGGATCTCTGGGGTGCCTGATGTGTCTGGAGAGCCTGGGATCTCTGGGGTGCCTGATGTGTCTGGAGAGCCTGGGATTTCTGGGGTGCTTGTAGTGTCTGGAGGGCCTGGGATCTCTGGGGTGCCTGAGGTCTTTAAAAAGCTTGAGCCCATTGAATTGTTTGAAGAGTCTGGCATCCCTGAACTGGAAACTGGAGAGCCTGTGATCTCTTTGGAGTCAGGAGAGTCTGGGGTGACTGAGGCCCCAGACGTCACCACTGAAATATCCATTCCTGACCTATATAAAGGTCAGTACAATGATATCAATACCTTGCACTTCTATGGCTTAGATTTATGGATTTGGAAATATGACAGTTGTTAGGGATCTTTTTTATCAAGGATAGTTTAGACTAGATTAACCAAAAATATGACAACTATTGAACTTATTGTTGCACTCATCAATGCCAGCATTTTCTACAAATGTTATTCCCACTGGGAAACCCATGTAACCGGCTGATATTGGTTACCTGTGTGTTCATTATAACAATAATAATGCATTATAACTTCTCAATGTCATTATTGCTCACTGTCATGTTCCATTTTTCATCTGTTCATGTGCTAATCTGTCTTCTAACACCTTAATGTTATTGTGTTTAACAAGTGGAGGAAATACTCTTAACAACCTTGACCACTCCCCAGGAGGGGACTGGGGGTGATATAGGGTCAGGGTTACTACCTGATATTGACACAGACACAACAGGTCAGTATTTCACTTGTATATAGTGTTAGGCTAACTGATTAAGTTCTGTTGTTTACCAGAGATACCTACATATCACTATTCATTTGTGTAATATATTATACTGTAGGAGTGTCCAATCCTGCTCCTAGAAGGCCACCTTCCTGCAGAGTTTAGCTCCAACATGCTTGATCCTGAAGACCTTGATTAGTTCAGGTGTGTTTAATCGAGGACGGAGCTAAAATCCTGCACTAAGGTGGCCCTTCAAGAGTAGGATCCTTATGTACTGTATGTAGCACATTCTCATGTGACTTTGTGGCTTTGCAGTCTGATACAAAAGTGTGTACTTGTCTATCAATAAGGCTGTTGCTATATGCAACTTCTGTGTTTTAATATGTGTTTGTCTTCTGAATATCACCTGCTGGTTTGGCGGTAAGGTATGGCTACCTGTATGCTGTGCACCTGTCTGGTCGGATCTGTGTACTGTGATGACCTTAAGCTGGACCGTGTTCCTCCCCTCGCCAAAGAAACCACTCATTTCTATGCCCGCTACAATAAAATTGCCAGGATCAGCAAGTCTGACTTCGCCAACTTGAGTATGTGTTTCATTAATTGGAAAGCCAAACTGTTTTAAAGTTAATACGAAATCAAAATGGACAAAAAATTATAATATAGAGTGCCGAAGTGATGACGTCACTTTGTAGGACAACTCGGAAGCTAGCGGCGCATGGGTTCCCTCGGTCGAAAAGCAATGCATTTTCCCCATAGACTTATGGAAAATCGCAAAAAATAAGATCTGTGTTTAACAAAAGGTTGTGACCCTTACATGTTTTGTCTAGCAAGATAATCTTTACAATTTAATCCAAAATGTATACATTTTGAAGCCTATATAAAGACTGTGTTCAGTCATATATCAAAACGTGAAAATATTTAGAGGCTTTGTTCACCACAGACCTTATTTCAGGCGATTTAGCAAAAACCCATTCAAAAATCCCATAGACTTTAGAGCGAGGGAACCAGTAGTGCTAAAATGCTAACTCACTTCCGCGTTTTGGCCTACAGAGGGACGTTGTAACTTCGGCACTCTATTAAGCCCCGCCCTACAGTTTTCTAGTTGAATAGTTTCATTTGAAAACGCTTCACAGTACAGAAGTACATTTTTTTTTTTTTGGACAGCAGTTTGTCTAACAATCTTAATAGCGTTAACAACATTTGATTTATTTAGCTTAATGCTAAAATATAACTTTGATGTTGTCATAAATTTTACCGAATGGCTTTTTGTCTTTTTTTTTGCCATACAGATAAATTAAAGAGGATCGATCTGACCAGCAACAGCATTTCCAGGATTGATGATGATGCTTTCTTTGGCCTTCCTGCTCTCCAAGAGTTGATCTTACGAGAAAACAGTATAAGACAACTTCCTGCTCTGCCACCCTCTATGTCTCTTATTGATGCCTGTCACAACCAGTTGGGCAGCACTGGCATCCAGAGAGAAGCTTTCAAGGTGAGAGAAGCAATAAGAGTCAAAATGTGAAAAAAGTTTAACAAAGCATAGCCATTAGCACTTTCTTTGCTGTGCTTTCCTTGAACCTGTTATAGCCTACAATAGGGAACAGCTTACATAAAAAACAGACAGTAGAAAAGCTGATGGTGGTCCGGTCCCAACGGGAAGGTCTGCTATTGCTCATACCGAGAGGTGTTGAATGCACCTTAGCTAATTTTGTTTGACAGGATTGTCTTCAACTCATGTTTTCGGTTTTCAGGACATGCCAGGGCTACTTTACCTTTACTTGACTGACAACAACATAGACCACATCCCAGTTCCTTTGCCTGACAGTCTGCGCTCCCTGCACCTACAGGTACCTGTACTCCCACCTCACTAGCGCCACACTGTGGACATCTATGGCACTTGTCACCTAACTGAAATGGTAACATTTATGTATAGATTCTAATTTAAAGGGATACTCCACCCAAAAAATTCTGCCATCATCATTTACTCACCCTCAAGTTGTTGCAAACCTTTATGAGTGAACACAAAGGATGATATTTTAAAGAGCGATTGGAACCAAACATTTGTTTGGCACCATTGACTTCCATATCATTCTTCATTCTCATACAGGTTTGCTGCAACAACTTGAGGGTGAGTAAATGATGACAGAATTTTCATTTTTTTGGGTGGAGTATCCTTTTAAACTAGAAATTATGCTATTTGAGAACATCAGGAATATCAGGAGAAAATAATAACCAAAACCAAGTATTCAATTTATAGTCAATCTTTCAGGTAATCCGCAAAGTGCTCTTTAATTAATATGGACATCTTTCCTATAGTAAAATTATGAATTATCACCCAAAATGTAAACATTAAATAAAATAAAAAATACAATAATGTACATCTAAAATGTTCCATTTTATCATTCAGAATAACAATATCCAGATGATGCACGAGGACACCTTCTGCAATCCACATGATTTAAATTACATCCGCAATGCTCTAGAGGACGTTCGCCTGGACGGTAATCCCATCAACCTCAGCAGAACCCCACAGGCCTACATATGTTTGCCACGTATCCCTGTTGGTGCCCTTATTTAAGCCGGAAAATGCACACTCAAACGCACACATGCAAAACTCACACGTATGCACATGCATCAAAACTCCTCTGTGCGTACCTCTCTCTCTCTTTTTTTTTTTTAACTTTGGGCTCAAGCAAACACTTGGATATGAATGGCTGTCTTTAAAAGAGGTTGGCATAAATACATAAACCTACACTCTCACAGGAGTTCTGGTGGACACTTCCAACTCTACGCTGCTTGTGTTCCTACCTTTTTACACAGTACACACTTTTCATAATGCAGATTTGTAGTCGTATCTGGATTAATGACGCTTTAGAGAAACAGAGAAACATCCATGCATAACTGAAAGTTTTTTATTTATCAAATAGTGGAAAACAAGATGTCATTAATTTACAAATGCAAATCTGAACACAACAAAAACCTTCGCTGTACTGGTTGCCTGTTCGGGGCTAGCTGCAATAGCCAGCCCAAATTGTTTAAATATGTTTGTTTTGTAAATTAAATATTGTTAATATTCATATAGAATTTAACAAATGTTTATCATAATTAGCATAAGCTGGTGCTCACTGAACTTCTTGAAAGGTAAATTTGACTAATGCAATAAAAGCATTCTATCAATGAATTTGTTGTAAAGTCTGTACTGTAATTTAAATATATGTAAGCTGAGTCTTTTTTTTCTACAAGAACTGCAATATTTTGGTATATCACATCTCAATCTGTTGTATTGGCTGCTGAGGGGTTTGAAAATGATTGGGGGGAGGGTGGGGGTAAATATTAGCTCAGCATTGTGTGTTTTGTATGGAAATAATCACACCTGAATAAAGATTTCTGATGACCTCTCCAAAACAGAGGTAACGTTTTCATTGTTAGCTTAGAGAAAACCGACGTTCAAAGTGCTCTTTTAAACAATAGATACTATATAAATCAATCACTGTAACACAGAACAATCCACTTCTGGTAACAGTTTTACTTCAAACAGAACGTGTACAAAAATAATGACATTTACATAATGGGTCCCGTTCAGAACAACTAGTCCTATTTTAGAAGTTCTCAATGAGCTTTTCAAACAGGTTGAGGAATTTCTGCCTCCTCTCCAATGAGGCCGGTTCCAACACTAAGGGGATAGAGGTGTCAGTCCCTTCTGAATTGTCGTTCAGATTAGCCGGCTGCTCCACCTTTTCCACCCCACGTTGCTGCTCAAGGAAGGCGCGCTCTCGCTCAAGCTTTGCCCTTTCTCTGTCAAGAATCGCTCTTTCCTTTTCCAGCTGAGCTCGGATGTACTCCACAGAGGCCCTATCTCTCTCCACAGCGGCTTTCTCTCTCTCTAGGGAGGCCCTGTCTCGGTCCAGTGCTGCAAGTTCTCGCTCCACTCCTGCTCTTTCTCGGTCTAAAACCATCTTCTCCCGCTCCAGGACCATCCGCTCGTATTCAATAGCGGCTTTGTCGCTCTCCAGAATGGCCCTCTCGTGCTCCATCTCATCCCTGTCTCGGTCTAGATCTGTCCTGTCTCGCCCCATTTCCTCAGACATCATGTCATCCTCTTCGACAAACAGCTCGATCTCGCTTCTGTTCGGCTCACGCGCCCTCTTGCTCCTCCTGCGCGTGGTGTTGTTCGGCCGATACTCGCTGTCATCGCCCACAGAAGAAGTGTCTACGGTGACTTCGCTTCCCGCGAGTCTACCCTCCATGGCGTCATCCATGAGGGAGAACCACGGCCAGTTGGTGGGGTTCACTGAGACGCCAGGTGGGGGATTCTTCATTTCCTGATGCACACAAGGTACACGGACACAAAGGTTTGTGAGCACAGAGGGCAAGATCATGCAGATTAGTATGTTTACTTGTGTGTATAAAAAAAAATATAATATGAATTTATACATTTCATATAAATGACATTCTGATGTTTATATTTATTCAAATGTAATTTTGATTATTTTGTGTGTAACTTTAATGTCATGTGTGTGTATGTATCATGCTACTACCATACATTTTAAATAGTTATTGAGATTTTTACTATGTAAATATATAATTCGTCATTCTTAAATGTAACTACATTCTGATGTATAATATTAAAATGTCATTAAATAAAGTAACACACAAAATGAACTAAATGCTATGTTTAGGTATAAAATACATTCATTGTATTTACATACTTTTCAGATACGTTATTTAGATATGTATTATATATTGTTTGTCATCATTAAATTTAATGGCATTCCATTGTTTAATATTTAAATGTAATTTAGGGAATTTTATGTGTTTGTGTCGCATTGTCTGAAGATTGAAGTGTCTTCATGGTGAGCTTCTAAGCAATATCCAAAATGCACAGGACCGCTGAACACTCATAACATGGCATAAGCATACCTTATACTTCATCTTTAGGTTTTCCCATTTCCTCCTTGCCTGGCTGGCAGAAATTTCCCTTTGCAGACCAAGCTCTTTCAAGATGGCCCTATAGCAGATTACAAATGCAGATTTCACTGATTGCTGCAGGCTGCTGGCATAAACATGTAATGTATACGTATTTCTTGGTGCAAAGACTTGAATGGCTATGCATAGTGTTGGTGTATAACGTTATATTGTTTTACCTATAAGCCAGAGTTGAAGAATTTCTCTTTCCAGTGAAAAGTGAGTCGTTGGTCACACGCAACTTCACGAATCTAACAAATTCTTCATTTGACACTTGATGCACATACACATTAAGACACATGCAGATATTAATATCGGTGAGACACGTGATTTGTATAATACAAGCATCCAATTTACGTGGGCAACTGAATGCTAAACTGCTAAAATTGGACAGTTAATTAAATGCAACGGGACTTTAAATGCATACAGTTAATCGCTACTCACTCTTATAAATGAATTCTGCATGATCTGGGCCATCCTTAATGTCCTCGGAGGGACTCTGTACAGTGTAAAGTTCGTGGTCCATACTTGCGTCTGTTGTCTTTGAGTCATCAAGTGCGCTACTCATGGCGCTAGTGCACAAGAGAAGGGCACTAGAAGAGAAAATGGAGGGTTGCGTTTATTCCTTCTGCTATTAATTCACGGCGGTCAGAGTCGATACATACCGCCACCTACTGGAGTACTGTGATATCTCAATGTAAAATGTCAGGAAAAATAGAGATTAGGAAAAATGTGTAAATTAGTTCGCTAGAAAGCTTTAAAATGTGAAATTGATTATGAAACATAGGTACAGTTGGCCCTTGTTAACTAAAGCACCACAATGTGTTCATTTATAAAGTGATTCATTTCGGATGTCGTGGTCTCTCGTGACATGTCTACTTGATGAGCAGCACGAGCTCTAATCTAGTGGCGAAATCCCTGAAATGCTGTAAAACAAAAAAAAAGCCCTAATTTTTCGTGAATACTTATGCAAACTTATTTCCTAGTGTCTACTGCTGAGTCTCTTGGTTTCTTCTTTATTTATTTGTTTTGTTTTATTATTATTTAGTTATTTTTATTGCTATTTTTTTCTTTTACAATGGCATACTCCATGTTCAATGTTGTAAGATTGTCTAAAGATGGTTGTGATGTGCCTTGTTGTATGTTTGATATAAGATTCAATAAAAAAAAAAAACTAATCTAGTGGCGAGATCTGATGTTGCACATTCATTGTCTAAATAAATGTCCCATAATGTTAAATTAGATTCGACCTAAAAGGCGCAATGAGCTCGATACTCACTAAGAGGACCCGTTGTGCTGTCTTTTATTGTTACATTGTCACTTGTCTTATTTATAAAACTCGCGTCCCGAAACTGTTTGACTAATACTGGGGGAGCATTCATGCCAATACGCCCTTCGATACGGGCAATCATGACGGACAATTACTTGGAAAAGGGATGTTTTTTTTTAACACAAGAACAAACACATTTTACATTTTGAACAACAAACACATTTTCTGAAGAAGAGATGAATGCAAGTAAAGATGTATTTCACAAATAGATTAATTTTTCGTAAGTTTCTCAAAGATGGCAGCAGAGAGCTTCAAGAGGAGAGACTGCGCATTTTGGGTGGCCTGGGGTCGCCGACATTTTGGTGAGGTCGTTAAGGTACCTCGCTGCTTTTGTTTTGGAAAAATTAAATGTGTGGGTGATGTTCTTCAAGATATTTTCCACAAGATCTGTTGTTTTTTTTTTACTACGTTCCGAACCACTGATTCGGAACAAAGGATTCGATATGGTTTCGAAGCTCCAAGAAGGAGCGATTCAAAAGAGGCCATCACTATTTGTACTTGTAGACAACTTTTTAATATATAAATATAGCTTTTTGATTTTACAGCTACGGACTTTCGCACGTGGAATTGCTTGAACTTGAGCACAGCTATCAGACTGACTAACCCAATGTAAATGATTAACAAAGAACATGATCAGATGTTTATCTCACTGAATGCGTTTTTGTTTTAAAACGTGGTAGTGTAACGGGGAAAAAAACAATGTTTTGATGGTTTAAAAGTAACGTTCATGTTATGTGTGGCTTTGTATACCTATTTTGTTTTGTTTGTGTGTTTATAAAGTTTCCGGTTGCTCTTCTTCATGTTTAAATATGTTGCAATGTTTTGCTGATAAGTCCCCAGTGGGGCACTGTGTTCAAATCAATGGTCTCATGATCACCGCCGAATAAGACGAGACGAAAGCTGATTGGTTGAAAACGAAAAACGTCACTTCCGCAGGTTCGTTAAGTACGTAAGTCGCACGTTCCTTGGACACGTTTGTCATTCGTTTGTTGAACGTCAAGGAGAAAGCAGCGTTTGATTTTTGGATCCTTTTTCAAAATTTTTTCATTCCATTTTACTGTTATATCTCAATCACTCGGTGTTTTTGTATCTCTTGCATCTAGGCAACAAAGACTGTGTGTTTTTTGGGGTGTAATGTGTCTTGAAGTTATGACAATGAACGAAAACTACCAGAAGGACACCGAGACCGCGCCAGTTCATAAGAAGAAATGGTCAAAATCAAAGAGGAAAACATTTTTGCGTGCAAAAATCAGCGAAAGGAGGCGACGGGTCCGCGCCTGGTCAGTCAAGAGACCGCAGCTGTGTCTGGACCGTGTCGACGATACAGTAACAAGGAATAAAACACCGATTGCCATGGCACCAAGAAACACAACCCAGTATTTAATGGACTTGGTCTACGCTGAACGATTAGATGTTTCATTGGAGACATGTGACGTAAGCCATGATTTCTCAATGCAGAGTCAACATGTCCATTTTGATGAGAGCGTTTTCTCATTGTCGGACTCTGATTACGACAGATCTTTGGCCTTTCAACAGCGAGACTTCGAGGACGTGTTCTTCAGGAATGAAATCTGACGTGTTTCCGAAACCTGAGTTGATTTCGTCGGAACAAGACGACGACCTGGCAGCTGTGAAACCATAGACAGACCGTAATATGTGCGTGAAATGCCAATAGTTTTATTGTTAACCTTGCACTATATAAATGTGTGGTAGTATCGAACAGTGTTTTATTGAAGCCAAGGCGTTCAACAGAATTCTTTGAGTTGCATGTTACGAGTTGAATTTGGTTTCATTTGTCGGCTCTCCTTGTCTCACAGCATTGCGCAGACTCCAACTCAGGGAGGCGGAACACTCTGCGTCACAGCTACGCGATGACGTGTACGCCACGCCCCGCCTCCAGTATGGTCACAACCACGTGGCCTGCAGGTAAACCCGCTCCACCCTTAATGTACGCGGTGTTAGAGCGTTGCAGTAACCTGATGTCGCAATGTCATTTCTGAGCAAATGTGCATGCATTGTTCTGCCAACGGATGCATGTGTTTTGAGAGACTTTTACAGGTTGCTGATCCTCCTCGACGGATCTCAGCTGCCTGTGCAACCCACCCAGGGCCTTGGGACAAAGCCACATGGCTGCCTGGTCATCACTGCTGGGTAACTGTGGTAAATGTTTGAATGTGAGATCACACAAGTGCACTCAGATCTTCATCTCATGTGATGCGATCTTATTTTGTGAACTGTTTGTAAATATTATTAATTTTCAATAATTGTATTCATTATTAAAACGCACATCTGATTTACATGTGGATTTTGTTTCTTGTTTATTATACATTGTATGAGTTTCATTCAAATAAATGGGACTGGAAAATCCCATGCACATTGCCTATAATAGCAATTTTCAATTTACATAAAGGTTTTTGTTGTATTAAAATGTAAGCACACAAAGGCCTAATGGTGGTATGTGACTAGGCTTTCATTGATTAAAAAGAACTGGTTTTCAGCTTCGTTTCTGCTAGAGTACTCTAGAATATTAAAGGGATACTCCACCCAAAAATGAATTGTCATCATCTCGCCATCAAGTTGTTGCAAACTTGTATGAGTTTCTTTCTTCTGCTGAACACAAAGGAAGATATTTTGAATAACAATGGGCTATATGCACGCATAAATTCCGCATTTGATGCAAGGATGCTCGTCCATTTCCGGTTGTGGAGATTAAAGCAAAAATGGGATTATGGCAGAGTCTTCAAAATTTACTGTCCTCCCGTCTTTGAAACGAAACGTACATAGGTTTAGATGTAATCTTATATATAGTTATGTTTACTTAATATAATTTTTAAAAGAAGCATAAACACAACGAGGGGTGTCTGTTTTATCTGTTTCTGTGACTAACGTTTCGATAGTATAACCATGGAGTATAAAATTCAATATATATTCTCGGTTTTGCATTGGACTCTACGATCGGCGGAAGTTATCGAGGATCCTTAAACCGTCACCGGAAATACCGCCGTGCTTAGAGCCCATTGCAACCAAACGGTTGTTTGGCACCATTGACTTCCATAGCAGAGAAAAAATATACTATGTGAGTCAATGGTGCCATAGTTCCAATCTTTCTTCAAAATATCTATCTTTGTGATTATCAGAAGAAACTCGTGCAAGTTTGCAACAACTTGAAGGTGAGTAAATAATAAAGAACTTCCATTTTTGGGTGGAGTATTGTAAACTGGTCAAAATGTGTAGAACATTTCGTTCCCTCTGCCCTAACTACCCTTTTTAAGCATATTTCACTTATGGAATCACAATTAATTTGTTTTAAAGCTTAAAAAATGTGCCAGTTAATATTAAACGTGTGGGGTCTTTAGAATGTTGTCTTGCACAATTGGGGCCCATTGAGCTTGAGGACTGCTGATGGAGAGAATATACAAGATGCATGTTCGTGAAGTGAGTAAGTTTCTTGTGTTAGAGTAAGGATTTAGCTTAAAATTATGTTTTTTCCCCTTTAGTGTAGGTTAAGCTATTTACTCTGCATAGGCATGTTAAAAACAATGGGGCTAATTGTGTAATGTCAAAGTCCCCCTGTAGTCAATTTAGCCCCCCACACCCACACACTAGTAGTGTGTAGGGGCTTTTTTGCCTTAGTATACAAGGTTCTATGAATATGCAAATTGTCCCCGCCCTCACACCACCTCAGATCCACTCATTGACGATCACACTGTAGTTTGAAGGAGAAAATACACAGCGATGATGTTATGTATCTGCATTCTGCACATAGTTTGTGTTCGTATTTAAAAACTCCATATAGGCATATAAACATTAATAAAATCTTGTTTTTCACCATGGGGACTTTGAACTGGCCTGATAGTACAGCCAAAATCTGTGTAAAGTTTGCTAATATTTTTTGAATAAAGACATACATTTGTTGTAACAATGATCTGCCATATTCAGTAAAACTTTAAATCATCTGCTGAAACATCAGATCAAATAATACATAAGAATTAATGTACTGAGCTCAGGACTCGTGTTTGTAGTGACAACAGTGTCTTCAGTTTACATAAATGACTGCACAAGTCTAAATCCAAAAGGAGATAGAGGTAGGACGCCTTGAAAATGTTTGAAAATCAACATGAACTGAAATCTATTTCAAGCTCATTTTCGGATCTATGTTTGCCTATTCTTGATCAAAGTTTTTTATAGCTGGGTTTTAAATGTCTGCACAAAGCAGTACATCAAATAAAATGTTAACAACTGGATCAGCTCTTCTGTTAATTGACTCTATATGATTGTTTTGAGCACAGGAACATTGTGTTCCTTTTTCTCACCGAACAGGGCGTGTTTTTAATTTATTTTATAAACCATGTGGCAAACAGGTGCACTTGCCTAACCAGTTTACACCACAAGGTGGCCCTAAATTACCACAGTAGAGTAAAATCCAACCACCAGAGCTCTAGGAAGGCTGACAAGAGCAACGTGTTGATAATCCTACTGCCACATTTAGAATAGTGCATGGCATCTGTGAGGGGCATGAAGCAATGGAGGAAAGCAGGGCAGGAAAAACCTCTCAAATTACACTTGTCAAGGAGGACACAAACCACAAAAGAAGCAATTCAAACAAGGTAAAGCCTGTCTCAATTTATCCAGGGCCTGTTTTCACAGAAAGGGCTTTGATTAAGCCAGGATAATGTTTAGTTCATTCAGGACCGTCAGTTCATTCAGAAGAAACAAAAACATTGCTGTTGTGTATTTTGAGACAAAACAATGTTCACTGACATAGGCTATCTTAAAATAAGAAAGGTTGCTTTCAGTTAAAACACCTCAAACATGCAATTTTGTCCGGCACTTTCTTAAGGCACGTCTGTAAATCCGAGGGTATGTATCTCAACTCCTGCTTTACTTTAATAAGCCAAACTTTAGGTTTCGACTTGTCTTTTTATGAGTGTTTCTCCCACTCTGACAATGCTAATGTGTCAGCTCAGTTGCCCCGTGGTCCATCTGCCAAGACAAGAGTAGGCTAATAGATGAAACAACTCGTCCCTGGCCCACTGTGTGCTGTCGATGAGTATACAAGGCTTGTGTATTATGATTGATATGAAGCCCTCCAGCTAGGCCGCACTGCCAGTCTATTGATTAGTCACCAGCCTGGCCTCATGGAAGGGCCTGTCCCCCGCTCATCCATCATACACATTTTCTCCCCTTTTAGACAAGTTACCAGGATAAGCTTCTACTTGAAGGAGCAGGTTCAGCCATTTAAGACCATATCTGTAATCTAAGATTTTAGTAAATGGTACACTTGCTCTAGGTGTGATAAGGTTGTAGGTAATTCATGTTGGTCTGGGTTTCATGAGATTTTAAGCCAAATCTAATCTAAATTGGCCATTATCAGTTATCTCTCTTTAATGTGATTCAGTCCATTTACTTCACATTAAAACTAGTGGATTTGTAAAGCTTTATATTTTTCAATTACGTGTTCTTTTATTTATTTTGTAAGAAAAGGCATTTTCAATAGCTTAAAATCTCAGGAAGCCCAGCAATGACCTAAAATATTAAAATCTGCAAAAGATTTTTGCAATGAAAAATATTTCAAACAAAACAACAGTGAACTGAAGTGTGTGTAATATATATATATATATATATGTATGTATGTATGTATGTATGTATGTATATATTTGTTGAGCTGTTCTATAGAAGACCGGCTCTTGAATCAGCAAGGCTGTATATAACTAAATCAGTTGTTCATAATCACACCATTACTGTCTGTTTTCCAACCTTGTATTTCTCGCCTCAGGTTATGTGTTTATCGGACTGTTCTGGCAAATGTTATGGAGAAAGCATGTGAATCAGCTGTTTGGTGATGGATGAATGGACCAGCCTTTTGGCCTTATAGACAAATCAGCAGTTCAAGAAGATAAAGGTAAAGCCCTTGAAAGGAATTTGTTTGTTTTTCATTATTTTTGTGCAATCAAAAAAAAAGGCAACACAATCCTTAAGCAGTTTGTTCTCCATTTCATTTTCTGCAGTTTATTTAAAGGGCAGAGTAGATTCATTTAAATAATTTGCTAAATGAAGGTTGAATTGATAAATGATTAACACTCAAACGGAATTCCCATTGTTGAAGGGTTTCTGTAAATAAAATTAAAGTATTGCTTAAATGATGCCCATTATTTCTACTACATGCACGTGTATAGATGTAGAAAAACAGCACTTTGACCTTCACAGAGACAGGTGCCTGTGGCGTTGTGGTTGGACACACCCACGGAGTGGACTCTGTTCAGCCGAAAGAAAAGGTCACAGAAATGTCGTGCAGTCATGTCCTTGTAAGTTTGTTCAGACCTGATAAAAGCAAAACTGCTGCTCTACTTTTCAACATCCTAATAACTTCACACTATTTAAACTATGTTGTGATGACTCCAGTAACAAATTTGCGTTGTTCATTAAACATTATTTCATTATTATATTTCCACAATATGCCACAGTATATTCCACAGATTCCACAGTAATCTGAAGTATCTTATCTTACATTTATTATCTGGTGTTGTGCTGATTTTGGCTGAATTTGCCCATTGACCGAATTAGAATAGCATTCTGGCATGGAACTCTTACTATTTCTTCCCCTCAAGTATTTAGAAATGTAATTTATTCCTTCGATGGTAGAGCTGAATTTTCAGCATCATTCAGCATCCATTCTTCTTTCTAAATTGGACTTTTTTTCTACTATGTTTTTCCATCAAATAAATAGAGACGTCGTTCAAAAACATGAATATTTTTGTAAATATTCCAAACGTTTGACTGCTATTGTAGATGTATTAATGTATCACTGATATAGAATAGGTGTGGAGTGGGGTGAGCGCCAAAAACTCAATGGTCAAGGGTCTGTAGTTTCTTCTACTCTGAGATGCAGGTGTGAAAAATGACTAATCTAATCTGTCAAATGACAAATGGATATTGAGTTGAATGCTTTGAGCTTACTATTTTGCCTTGACCCAGTTGAGGCCCTAAAGCCTGCTCACTGGGGCCATTTTAATGAATTTCTGTACCGGAAATAGGCCACGGGTGAGGGGGGCAGGGGCTTTGACGTGAGCGTGTGCACCTCCGGGAGCATCCCTCTCCTTCAACCTCGCCTCATTAGTCTAACTGGGCAGTTGCAGAGCTGTTGTGTGTCACGTTTATTTCGGTCCCCCTAAACTCCAAAGTGCTCCCTCAACTTATCTTCCTGTATTCTCCATTTCATCTCTCGCCACCCAAGAGACGAGGTGCTAGAAATGCGGTTCGCCCCTGCTCCGTCGTCATCAAGGAGACAGTTTGGCAAGGAGGAATCGGACACTGATGCGGTCGCAAACTATGTCAAGGACGCAAAAACCTGCTACAGTTCACCTGTACAACATCTGAGTGCACAAATGCAGAGAGGAATTGACCCACTAAACCAACAACTCTCTGCACTCTTCCTTACATTTAAGGTGTAGTTCACCCCAAAATCAAAACTTTGCTATTATTTACTCACTGTTATTTTTTGTTTCATTAGTACAACCCTAATTAATTCAATGTTGTTTGCATACAATGACATTTCATAAAATAAATCACTATAAACTGTTTGATTTGTTTTCTTCAAGTCTTCTGATGGATTTCTGTGAGGAAAAGACCCAAAATAAATGTATAGAACACTAGGTTGGGGTGATTTAAAAAATTTTTAAGGACATTTATTCTGAAATTAAATTGAATAAAGGGGACAGTAAAGGCATAACATTACAAAATATTTTCCTTTATTCAAATAAATTATGTTCTTTTGAACATTTTATTAATCAAATAGCCCTGTTTTCCTTGTTTTATTTTTTAAAAAAACTAGTTTTCATCATTAAGAAAGAAAAAAAATTTGAGCTGTAAATCAGAATTTCAGAATGATTTCTGAATATACATGTTATTTTGAATTGTAATTATATTTCACAAAATGTAAAATGATTTACAGCATTTTTCTATCAAATAAATTGGTGAGCTAATGAAATGTCTTTTTCTGTATCTTAATCATTAATCATAATCATAAGTTACTTAATTTCAGTCTGTTTTCTCACACAAAGCTATTGAAAGTGCTTTTACAGTACTTTTTTGTTCTTTAAGAAGCTCGACGGCTCAGAAAAATAAATAAACATATACATGTTAGTGAGGACATGAGTCAGAATAAAAAAAATTTTGGGGTGAACTATTCCTTGTGTAGTAATGTGAAAAAATTTAGCAAATGTCCAAAATTCGATCTAGATGTCATTGCATACACATCACATCATTTTCATTGGTTTAGCCTGGCCCAAACCTGTAATCTGCCTGTCATCCAATCGCTAAAAGCCCTTTGAAAGAGTTGAAAGAGCTCAGACAAGGGTCCTACTGTTCAGCAGAAGACACTGCTCTGTTGATAAAATCAGACACATACTGGTTGATCTGTTGTCTTCAGAATACTTTGTGTTGGTGAAATGAAATTTGAATTAAAGAAGCAGCAGTTTGTATGAAGCAGAAGCTGCTGATTTGAATGAAGCTATTGAAACGGAATCAGAGTTTTAGATATCAGTCCGTCCCCATTCATATAGGAGCTGTACTCATCTATAAGGAGGGGTCCACATACTTTTGTTTTCATGTGTCATTTCAAGTCTATGAACGTACCTCCTCTTAGTGTTATTGTGAAGACCAAGATGCTCTCGTCATAACATTCATCACACTGATGTGATCCAAAAACTACTGCTCACTAGCCACCAACACGTATACCTGCACAGTGCTACCATTAATGTTCCCTTCTTAGAAACAAACGGGAGGAAAAGTCAACCGTAGTCTTCCCAGATTCATTCCATCGCACACTCGTAGGAGTTTCCGTCAGGCAGAATGAAAGGGATGCTGGCATGGAAGGTCTAAAAACAGCACTTTGTTGAGAGACAGGCAGCAGCTTGATCAGGTCAAACAAGGTGACTCTCTGTAGTGTGTGTTCATGGCTCTGATACCTCCCTGTATTTTGGCACATGTAAATTCGATGGATGGGCAACTTCAGGATTTAGTTGGTTTTCAGTGCAAGCAGAGAGATGTCCTGGGGTGTGGACAAGACCTGCTTTATTTTGGTCTTTGGTGGATAATGATGCAAACACAATGACTATTGCAAACTTTATTCATTTATTCAATTTTAGTTGTATTCAATTTCATTTTATTTAAATTTGAGATTTCTATTTGAGTTGAATAGACAAGAAAAATGTTGGCCTGTTTTGTTTTTCGCTGTTGTTTCGTCTTGTTTACCTTTTATTTACTTTATAATTCTATTTTATTATTATTCCTTTTTATTTTATTTAAATGTAAGATTTCGATTTTAGTTGAATAGACATCCATGGGATACTTTTTGTTGTTGTTAGTTTTGCTTTGTTTTCGGTTTTTGTTTTGCTTTCATTTTATTTAATTTGAATTCTAGAGTTATTCCTTTTTATTTTATTTAAATGTGAGATTTGTAGACCTATTTTTTGTCCATGTGATCATAGTTTTGATTTTGGGCCTGTTTTGATTTAGTTTTTAGTTCTGGGCCTGTTTTGTTTTGCTTTCAATCATATTGTAGTATTATTCCTTTTTTATTCGATTCAAATGTGAGATATGTGTTTTGAGTCGAATAGACCTATTTCTTTTCCAAGTATTTTATCCAAATGTGAGATTTGTTTTTCAGCCCGTGTGTGATTCAATTTCATAAGGATGACTTCACTCGTGTTGCAGAAATCCTCATTTAAACGTTGCTTTGAATTAAAGAGTCCGCTAAATAAATAAATATAAATGTAAATGTCAAAAATAAATAGCCTTTTCATTTGCACTCTAAATGCGCCGTGACTGAGAATTAGGAGAAATGTCAAAGTTTTCAAGATCACAACCTTAGAATGGACAAACTGGCAGTGTTTTGTCTAATGTTCATTTTGAAAGGAAAATAAAGTATAAATAGCCCCATCTCAGACCTCGGAGTCTCTGTATGCGGTGTGATTCATATCTCGTTAGAGAAGTCAGTTTCGTTAACCTCTCTGTAATTACCCAATGCGCAGCTCCGGCCCACAGCACACACAGCATTGGCAAACTGAAGCCAATGTGCGTCAGTCAGACACCAGTCCGACTTCAGATCTCTCAGCTGATTACTCCTACTCCATATTACTAATTCTACGTCTCAAGTTTAGTGGTCTTCTTAACTGACGTGTACAGCAACCCTGAAAGGATCCGAAGCTTGTCCTTGTCCACAGGGCTACTTAAAAGCTGCAGTCATTTGTCAAATAATACAATATGAATCCCTGAATGTGTGTGTTTCTGTGACCTTCTACGTTTTTTCGTCTGGTTTCTGGGATCTGTCTTGGTGATGTGCATAAGACTTTTTTTTTCCTGTCCCTCCCTACTGTTCTCTTTCCATTCGGGGACATTTCAGAGCCTTGGGAACGGTTTCCATGGCGACCGTAACTGCAGACAAGGAGAGTGTGCTGAGACAGGGATGTGAACGCACTTGCACTCTTGTCTCATGTGGAGCGCTGCTTTGCTCCCTTCCTTCCATCTCATTTGTTAAATGAGATGCTATATTTGTTTGTTTTTGAAGTTGAGGTTTTTTTTTTCTTGGTTCACATCATCAAGCTTACTAGGCTGCAGGTTGCGATTAAAGCATATTATACTACTTTTAAATACTTTTTTGGTACATTTTTATCATATTCAACATGTGAAATGTAAGATTTTGCTTCATCTATTAAAAATGAAAATTCATACATCCATCCATATATCCATCATCCATCCATCCATTCATCCATCATACATCCATCCATCATCCATCCATCATACATCCATCATCCATCCATCATTCATCCATCCACCCACCCATCCATCCATCAATCCATCATACATCAATACATACATCCATCCATCATTCATACGTCCATCCGTCCGTCCATCCATCATACATCCATCGATCATACATCCGTCTTTCATCCATCCATCCATCACACATCCATCCGTCCATACGTCCATCCATCCATCCATCCATCCATACATCCAACCATCCATCATTCATCCATACATCCATCATCCATCCATCCATCCATCCATCATACATCCATACGTCCGTCCATCCATCCATCCATCCATCCATCCATCCATCATACATCCATCCGTCCGTCCGTCTGTCCATCCATCCATCCATCATTCATCAATACATCCATCATCCATCCATCCATCCATACATACATCCATACATCCATCATCCATCCATCCTTCCGTCCGTTCATCCGTCCATCATCCATCCATCATACATCATCCATTCATCCATCCATCATACATCCATCATCCATCCATCATCCATCCATCATCCATCCATCATCCATCCATCATTCATCCATCCACCCACCCATCCATCCATCAATCCATCATACATCAATACATACATCCATCCATCATTCATACGTCCATCCGTCCGTCCATCCATCATACATCCATCGATCATACATCCGTCTTTCATCCATCCATCCATCACACATCCATCCGTCCATACGTCCATACGTCCATCCATCCATCCATCCATCCATACATCCAACCATCCATCATTCATCAATACATCCATACATCCATCATCCATCCATCCATCATACATCCATACGTCCGTCCATCCATCCATCCATCATACATCCATCCATCCATCCATCATCCATCCATCATACATCCATCCGTCCGTCCGTCCGTCTGTCCATCCATCCATCCATCATTCATCAATACATCCATCATCCATCCCATCCATACATACATCCATACATCCATCCATCCTTCCGTCCGTTCATCCATCCATCATTCATACGTCCATCCGTCCGTCCATCCATCATACATCCATCGATCATACATCCGTCTTTCATCCATCCATCCATCACACATCCATCCGTCCATACGTCCATCCATCCATCCATCCATCCATACATCCAACCATCCATCATTCATCCATACATCCATCATCCATCCATCCATCCATCCATCATACATCCATACGTCCGTCCATCCATCCATCCATCCATCCATCCATCCATCATACATCCATCCGTCCGTCCGTCCGTCTGTCCATCCATCCATCCATCATTCATCAATACATCCATCATCCATCCATCCATCCATACATACATCCATACATCCATCATCCATCCATCCTTCCGTCCGTTCATCCGTCCATCATCCATCCATCATACATCATCCATTCATCCATCCATCATACATCCATCATCCATCCATCATCCATCCATCATCCATCCATCATTCATCCATCCACCCACCCATCCATCCATCAATCCATCATACATCAATACATACATCCATCCATCATTCATACGTCCATCCGTCCGTCCATCCATCATACATCCATCGATCATACATCCGTCTTTCATCCATCCATCCATCACACATCCATCCGTCCATACGTCCATACGTCCATCCATCCATCCATCCATCCATACATCCAACCATCCATCATTCATCAATACATCCATACATCCATCATCCATCCATCCATCATACATCCATACGTCCGTCCATCCATCCATCCATCATACATCCATCCATCCATCCATCATCCATCCATCATACATCCATCCGTCCGTCCGTCTGTCCATCCATCCATCCATCATTCATCAATACATCCATCATCCATCCCATCCATACATACATCCATACATCCATCCATCCTTCCGTCCGTTCATCCGTCCATCATCCATCCATCATACATCATCCATCCATCCGTCCATCCATACGTCCATACATCCATCACACATCCATACATCCATACGTACTTCCGTCCATCCATCCATCAATACATCCATACATCCATCATCCATTCATCCATACATCCATACATCCGTCCGTCCATCATCCGTCCATCCATCCATCCGTCCGTCTGTCCGTCCGTCCATACATCCATACATCCATCACACATCCATACGTCCATCCATCCATCCATCCATCATGCATCCATATGTCCATCCATCCATCCATCCATCCATACATACATACCTCAATTTTGAGTTTATAGCAAATCTGAAAGTATGAATTGTGAGAAATAAACTTGTATACAACATTGTCTCTGCGTAAACTACAAAAACGTGCATTTGTGAGAACAGTGACTTCATGTGTATTACGTGTTCAGCTATAGCCTCATAGAGTTTTGTTACAGTGACATCGCCAACTACTGGCCTGGCTGCACAATACAGCTTTTTTAGTCATTTTCTTGTATCTGTGTGATTTTGACAACATCGTTGTCTGTTCATTCGTTTTCTTAGATGAAGTAAAGTTGGGATCAGAGAGCAATCGATCACTCCACACCAGTAACCTTAATCTGGATTTAAGACAGATTATGCAGCACCCTCAGGGGAGATATGTATATATTTTTTAAAAAGGTTAATGCAGGTCCAGGCACCATTTGTATCTGAGGAAATGTTCCATTGCCTTTTAGAAATGAGAAAAATCTGATTTTATTTCTAGCTACAGGAATGAAAGCCTTTTACATACCCAAATACATATACATGTATTACTTGGTGTGTGCCTGTTCAGTTAATTTGACCATGACCCTTTGGATGGTTGTGACATCCCAAGGCTTCATAACTCGTCATAATATAGCTTGAGCTATTGTTGAGCGCTCAGTGAATCTTCATTGTAAATCAATTTGTTTTGATATGTTGGAGAAGGGAAATGTGGAGATCTTTGTGTACGCAGATGCTGTATGCCACTGCTATTTCATCCTGTTTGCAGCAGGTGAAGTGAGGAGTAATTGGCTTCTGTCAATACTGGCTTGTGAGTTTTAGCAGCAGCTATTCAAGACGGAAAAGAGGTCGATGCGGAGAGAAAGAGAGAGACAAGGACAGAGCGGTTCACTCCCACCCACCTCAAAGCTGCCATTTCTCACATCTGCAAACCCGCAGTAAATGGCCTCCTTTAACGCTTTTCTGCCTCAACACACTGGCATCAACAGATATTTCCTTCTTTTCACGTTGCTCTATTGCATGTGAAAAATTGTTGAGTAGAGAAAATACTTTCCGGCACAAGGTTCGTCAAAGTGTTGCTTTTAATACGGAATGTGTATTTAATGATAATCTAGTTTTATATCTATAAATCTATATATTATTAATACATTCTAATTTCCACATTTAGTATACAATTATTAATTAAATCATTATTGGTAAAAAAAAAACACATTATCAAAGACACTGTAAAAAAGTTGCTGCCTTAAACTTTTAAGTTCAATCAACTTGGATGTTTGAGTTTTGTCATTTTTGTATAACTAAACGATATGTTGACATAACTAATTGATCATATTTTTTTACAGTGCTACTGAGATACAGTACACTCTCAGAAAAAAGGTACAAGGTAAGCTGTCATTGGGGCTGTACCTTTTCAAAAGGTAAACTTTTGTACATTTCAGGTGCTAATATGTACATTTTAGGTGCTAATATTTACATTTTAAGTGTTAATATGAACAATTTAGGTGCTAATATGTACATTTTAAGTGTTAATATGTACATTTTAGGTGCTAATGTACATTTTAAGTGTTGATATGTACATTTTAGGTGCTAATATGTCCATTTCATGAGCTAATATGTCCATTTTAGATGGTAATATGTACATTTTAGGTGTTAATATGTACATTTTAGGTGCTAATATGTACCACTAAGGTACCAATATGCTAGCCTGGCTGCGCCCTCCTACGCACTTCCGCTCAATTTCATTTTACTTCAGTAACTACGTCTGGGATCGCTCCATATCCTTAGGTTTCCAGAAATCAATTTTTTGTAGGACCAATCAGCGAATAGAGGGAGTGGCTGAGAAAGATGACGTTGATGTAAACTTTAATAGTGAACCCGCCTACAAGGAAGGAAACGTTTCTCAATGGAGCGGTTCCAGACTCTATGTGGAAATGAAATGAACTAAAGTCTGGTTGAACCAGGCTACCAATATGCAGCCTTTGGGTACAAAAGTGTACCTTTTGAAAAGGTACAGCCCCAGTGACTCTCTGAGTTTTCTGAGAGTGTAATGTCACTCTGTGACAAAGTTGCAATTACAAGAAACAGATGCAAGACATTATTGCCTTATAACTTTTATTAGGATTTTTTACTCTGAGGCAAAACAGCCTTTCATATTTATTTATTTATTTATTTAGAATATTTTTATATTCTTATGTGTGCAGCACTTTGAGCTGCATTTTATTTAAGTAATGTGCTATTTTATTATTATTAATAATATAATCTCATGACTGCAAAGGTCCTAGAGCCATATAGTGTGAATGAGTCTTTTTGCCGGTCAGTTTTATCTCTGCTAAGAGTGCCTCTTCAAATTATTAAAAAGAGAAATATGGAAAAGTGTGGCTGTGGCAGATGTATTCAAACACATGCTCTCATCTAAACATGCGTGTAATCAGTGCATTGGACATTTAACTATTGGACGAGGAAGCAGAATTTTAATTGCTTTTAATGACTCCAATTTCGTTTCTATTCTTCTTTTGCAAAATTATGTTACTAGACTGGCAGCATTTGATGCTTTTTCTTTAGTTTGTAAGACAATTGAAATCTAGGCTGGGGTTTTGATTTCCTGTCAATTAGTATCCCAGAAAGTAGTTCACTTTAAAAAAAAAACTTTTGCTGATAATTTACTCACCCCCAAGTCATCCAAGATGTCCATGTCATTCTTTCTTCAGTTGAAAAGAAATTAAGGTTTTTGATGAAAACATTCCAGGATTTTCTCCATATAACGGACTTTATTGGGAACCAAACGGCTCAAGGTCCAAATGAGAGTTTCAGTGCAGCTTCAAAGGGCTTTAAACGATTACAGGTGATGAATAAGGGTCTTATCTAGAACCCTTCGAGTCATGACTCGAAAAAAGATTTGTTCATTTTGATGAACGAGTTCGAACAGGAGAGTCACGAACGCTCATCACAGAACAGAGCAAGGCGAGCAATTGTGCTTATAAAACTTCAACTTATTTTTTAAATGAGCAATCGTTTCACTAGATAAGACCCTTATTCATCGTCTGGTGTCGTTTAAAGCCCTTTGAAGCTGCACTAAAACTCTCATTTGGACCTTGAACCAATTGGTTCCCATTGAAGTGCATTATATGGAGAAAATCCTGGAATGTTTTCATCAAAAACCTTAATTTCTTTTCGACTGAAGAAAGAATGACATGGACATCTTGGATGACATGGGGGTGAGTAAACTTGTCCTTTAATATTTGTAAATACTACAACTTTAATTCCACTTTTAAATCAGATTTAAAATTAGAATTTTTTGGTCTGTGCCATGTGCTTCATTTGAGTTTTCTGATGCCATTGTGACAGTTTTTGTGCTTGGCATCTCAGTATGTTAATGAAATAGATTGGTATGTTTTCTTACACCAATCGTGCCAATTCATACCTCAAGGGATGTTATTTTTGGCATTTGGAAATAGCCAACTCTCTCTGACGGCAGAGCACCGACATCTCTGAGGACACTTACGCATTTACTCTCATGACTAGCCTGGCGATTTGCGACTGGGCGACATCAAGGACACACACCATGCACTGAAAAACTCTGAAGCAGATTTCTTTTGCTCTTGTTCTGCTCCTCTCTCTCAAGAGCGTTTTCCTTTTCATCACGTTCCAGCCTCCAGGGGGCATATTTTACCCTTAATGTCCTCAACTAACAGGTGTCCCACATGCCCTAAAAATACAATACGCCTGTTGCGTGCAGGAAAATCTTAGACTAGAGCCACTGGGGTCTCACATTTCCACACCGGTGCTTTCCATTGCACTAATGCATTGTGAGTCCATGTAGCATGGTGGACCCTGAGAGATGTTTTAATTTTGTTTTTGTCTGGAGGAGAATTTTGAGCCATGGGTTTCATTGAAAATACATAAGAACACCCCTTGGCCTTTGTGTGGCTTATTGCTTTGTTTTCTTACTTTAGAGTTGTCTGCTTATTTAGTACCTTTCAAAAAAAAAAAAAGAGGTGAGGTTAGTTCTGGTAAAATATGTGCTGTGATAATTTATTTATGTTTGTCTATTATTAGTTACAAACTATAAACTAAAAAAAATGCTTAAATGTGTGTAAATATTACTTTTTTACTTGATGGTACAGCATTTTACAATCAATTTATAAACAGACATTTTTCAAAATCACATGAAACCAATATGCCATTTGTAAGGATTACAATGATACTCATTTCCTGAAAAAAATGTGCATATTTGTTGTCTTAATTAACAGAACACTACTATTTGACCTAGTGTATCATTCCCAGTCCTCAAACTCACCACTGACATCTAATTTTGAATGAAACATGATTTTTTTTTGCTGCTGGACTGCTGTTTCTATCCAGTCTGATCCCTCTGATCCTTCTGTTTTCCTTTGCGTCAAGAGGTTGCCCTTTCCTCTATGAGAGTGCTTTCACACCCTTGACTCAAATGCGAGTATGTGTAACGCCGTGATTGTGGATCGTATCTCATCCTGTACGTTGCATGAAAGCATGACAGATTATCCAAGGTGAGAAGTGCTAACAGTCCTCGCACCCTCATTTAAAGTCATCCAGGGAATGCCTGACTGAAAATGCAGGTTCTTCTGGAGTGATGGAAATGGAACGGCAGATAGAGTAGTAATATCACTCTCATTAAACTATATCTGCAACCCTGCCCCCTAATGCTATTCTAATGAGAACCCTAGAGAACCCTCAGAGTGAGACCACCGCAGACCTGCTCAGGTTCTTTCCAGGGGGTCGTGTCTAAATCCATGTTTTGATCAGTGCAGTTATTGATTCGAAATCTCATCACCGATGAGACAATGTGTTTACGTGTACATAAAAGAAACACTGACAACTATCAAAAAACAACGATCAATGTGTTTGCATGAGATTTTGAAAGATTTCTTTTCTTACGTCAGACCGTGAAGATGTTGAAATGTTGTGAAATCCAGCAATAATGACTTTGTATGACCTTTTGCCATTAATTAAAACAGCCTACACTCTTATATTAAAGGAGAACTCTGGCGCAAAATGAACCTTTGGTCTAATAAAACATTGGTACCTAGTCAACCGTTCTTTGAGATTTGTTTTCATGATAATCGAATGTAAAGAGTTTTATCTCTAAAAACTGTTTATGCTAGTAATGGGGGCGTAATGAGGGTCCATACATGCAAAACAAAGTATTGAGAACTTTGTAAGTGTACAGAGCGTTTAATAAGAAGATACTTTATAAAGACAGTCCACTTTGTGTATACAGACAGGAGCCATCTTGGAAAACAGTCACGACAAGTCAAACAACGAACGTCGTGCTGAGTGAGCTGAACTGTATGAATGTTGTTCGGGGATCGACTTATCGAGACTATTTTCTAAGATGGCTCCTGTCTGTATACACGAATAACGTATCTTCTTATTAAACGATCTGTACACTTACAAAGTTCTCAATGCTTCGTTTTGCATGTTATGTTACTGTGTTAGTGTGGGGCTATTTTGAGCCTTGTTAGTGGTATAAACTAGCGATTTCTTTTTACTTAGTAAATGCCCCCATTACTAGCATTATACGCTAAACAGTTTTTAGAGATAAAACTCTTTACATTCGATTATCATGAAAGCAAATCTCAGAGAACGATTGACTAGGTACTGATGTTTTATTAGACCAAATGTTAATTTTTCTTGAATATTTTTAAACTATTTAATTATGGAAAAAACATGGAAGATTCGATAGTGAATATAAAGATCTTTGTGCTGTGATATGGATGGATAGAAAATCATGGAAAGTGTCATGTGATACCTTTTTTTCTAGATATGTGTAAAGGTCTAAATGTGTTTAATCTCACTAAAATATTAAAAGTCATGGAAATCCAACAGTCCAAAGGTGTGGGGATCCTCATAGATGTTGCTGCATAATTATTACGAATAATTGGTGTAAGATTGTGCACATAAACACACTCACCGAACGGATTCTAAGACGGAGGTATGGTTTTCTCTCATTGACACATCAGCCATGTTGATTCGCTATTCCTCCATTCTGTCATCCCTTCCTCACAGACTCAAAGGATTATACAATGGAGAATTTCAAATCAAAATGGGATTTTCTCACTGATACTGCACACACACACAACTCCCTGGATGATGACGTAATCCAGTCATGGGCTGGTCCAGACCGGTTAGGCCATCTTGTTCTCTATAGTGACATGCAACTTGTTGTGCTTTCGCATTCCCCACATCTCCTACATTGCTCAAAGGACACAAACACGCACATTTGAAGGCTGCAGGCAGTATTCTCTTTGGCTTGAAATTCTCTGTGGATGACAAAGGTTGCCATTGCATTTCTCATATAAAGAGAATACAGTGTCTCTTCTGGTTTGATCATCCAACTACAAGTACTACAGCAATTCTGCTGCCAGCAACAGTCCTGCGGGGTAGATCCGGGAGGATGCCTGGCACAAATAGTATCAGGAAAACACCTAGGGCAGCAACAATCAATGAAATCGATAAAGAAAACCGCCAACAACAACATTTTTTATCAATAAATGTGTGGTTTAGTTTGACCTTATTGATAGTTTTGTGACTTTCCTAACACTTTACTATCGTGTTTTGATCATTTGGAAAGCAGTTCAGCCCCCCCATACAATATTTAGCGTACAATTTTTTTATATCCTTCAGTTTAAACATTTTTTTTGGAGGAAAACATTGAGTAAGATGTAAGATGTATCCCCTTGTTGATGCAGTGAGATGCACACATTTATCGAACTAAATAGGAATAGATTAAAACAACAAATTTCCCGATCAATTAATTCATGGTTTTGTTTTTCGTTTTTGATCATTTATGTTTTCCTTATGCAGTGAGATCAAATTAATCAAATAAATAATTGACATAATGATTACTAAAATTAATATTTTTTTATTTATTAACACATATTTTAAGACATTTTCACAGGAATATTTATTTTTCCCTATTTTTTTTTCAAGGTTTATGTGTTCAGAAGTACCTGCAAATGAAAGTAACGCTTGTCTGAGCTCTGTTGCTGAGTTTGTAGAGCGTGGCCAATTCAGACGTGAAGATGAGTGAGTGAACAATGTATCAAATGAATGAAAGGCACTCTGAGGCAAACCGTGTATGACAGCGGGCAATTTTGAGTGCGCTTTGGCATGCCAGGCTCCTCGATTTTCTGCTTTCCACCCAAGACCGTCCCTACTTTTTTACGCTAGACCTTGAATTAAGTCAGCTTGGGAAAACCATTTTGTTAACTGAAGGTAAAATCAATACTCTTCTCTTTCTGTGATCCCGGCTGGACGCAGACAGTGGTAAAGGCAAGGCTTGACTAGATGAGTTTTAAATTCTCACTCTTGTATGATATAAATCCATTTGATGCCTTTGAAGCCAAGGTACAAACCTATCTCGTCTCCCCAGGCTCTGTTTTGGTCTGCCGCTTCGTCCATCTGTCCATGTGTACTAGAGGTCAACAATCAGTAACCACATGCCCAAACATATGGCGTGGCAAAGCACCACAAGGTGGCGCTGTAACCCAGCCCCTCTCTGGGAGCAAAGTGTTTATTCCCCATCACACTCCTCTCAACAAAATGTTCTCTGTATCCTATTGATAGGCTGCTGGATTGTGCTCTTCGAATGTCACACCATCTGCCTTGGCATGTTTTAGCTTTGTGTGTGTGTGCGTGCATGTGGTGTTGTGAATATTTCATGTCCGCTCTGGCTCAGTGCAGGTTGGCTCCAACAATCTCTTTAATACACCCGTGTGGCTCTAGTTACAGAGTCACACTCTCAAGCACACTTAGTAATATACATGTAAGCTCAAAGGCACTCGCACAGACACACTCGCCAGTGCTCATACTGTTAGACATGCTCTTAAACGATGGTTCGTTTCTGGAGGAGTGTTTTACATTACTGAATGTAAGATCCTACGCTAGCATTTTACACCTCCAAGGATCCGTTCTATTTCTCGGTGACGCTAAATTAAGCTCAAAGTGTGACTCATCTTTTCCTTAAAGTCACTATCTACCTTTCTGTCGTCCTCATGTAGCTCACCTTTAAAAAGGACAAATGACAAAACCAGGACTTGTCATCGTTTGTTACTGTTGTTGCTGTTTGTTAAGAGTAAATGGAATAAATAGAGCTACACTGACAGATACATAGATGGTCTCCCTTTAAAACCCCTATTTTTTTCAAATAACTAATAATTTTGCTGACACCAGTTGATACATCTTTCATCCTGCATTTGCTCATGCATGTCAGTTCCTCGTCTAAGTCTTTTTAGTAGAGAAATGGTGATCTGGATTGGGTCTCCTAGCTAGCTAATGTGTGAATGCACACATATCTCTCCTTGATTTCAACACCTGAGACACTGTCGTATGGGTGCAGTATTGGACACGCTGATGGTCATATTTAAGGTTCACCAACACATTCTCATCCTAGGGCATCACTAACTGACGCTTTTGACCAAGCGTCTAAATCCGACGCACATGGCAACCTTTAGCTTCAGTTAGATGACGCTCATCCTAGGGCGTCACTAAAGGCGCTTTTCCACTGCATAGTACGGTTCGGTTCGGTACGGCTCACTTTGGCGCTTTTCCACTGCATGGTACGGTAGTGTTGGGCGATATGCTCCATTTTCATATCGTCCTATCGTCAGCCTGTGAGATCGGCGATACACGATAGTAGCGTGAGGGGGCGGGGCTAACATTTGGTTATTAACTTGATTATTTAGCCTACTCATTAATTTGCTTGTTTTATTAGCCTACTTCGATTTATATACGAGAATCTTTTTTCTATTTTGCTAGCAAAGGTGGAGTGTTTATTAATAGGATCAGGTTATTTCTTACTTGTGCACCGCTGGTTTTTGAATATAAAGTAGGTTGGTAGGAGGTAAAATGGAGCAAGACCAAATGTGAGTTTGCTAAAATAATCACTGCAAGTCAAAAGTTTGGGTCTTTCCACATTACTGTTTTTATTGTATTATCAAATGAAGGCAGCCTTTGTGACCTTTCAAAAAGATTATTATTATATTCTAAAATTAGAATCATTATGTTAAAATTCTAATATAATTGTGTATATATATACTTATATATACACACAGTATTTGATAGATTTTGATTTCGTGTTGACTCAAACTGTCATGTTGTCATTGATTGATCTACCTGGGATGATCTTCTTCTGCTGGTCTGTGTTTTTCACTTAATGACATCAAATTAGACCCACTTCCTGTGTCACCTCTGTTCTGTACAGACTCACAGCTCTGCTCACACACGATTAAACCCAGACTATCATTGCCCCCTTTAAACACTCGGCTTGTGTCATCCTGTACTCAAGAGACCCAAAACAGTCTGAAACCGATTTGATTGATGTGTTCACGTCCGTGGATGTAATTTCTAATGATTTCCTGTGCAATCGAGTACCCTGCATTTAAATAGTGAGGCCATTTCATCATTCCTCTCTCACTCAACAGCTCCACTAATAAAGTTATTACATGCTTAACATGATGAAAATGTCAGGTCATGTTATGGGGCAAACCTCACACTGGATCGGTGATGAGTGAGTATATGGACAAGTGTCCAAGAGTGTTTTTTTTATTTTTTTATATAGTTTACTTTACCTTTCCAACACATGTTCCATTATCAGTTTCCTATTGAAGCTCGTTTCCGCCACAGAATTAACAGTCTAAAAGTTTTTATCTCATATTTCTTCTTGCAATTGTTTATACAGTTTATTTTTTTAAATATAAAGGATATAAACTCGCAATTGCAAGAAATACGGTGCAAATTGTGAGATATAAACTTGCAGTTGTGAGAAAAAAAAAGGTCAGACAGACACATCTCTTGTCTTTATAAAACATTGATATCCTGATGATAGCAAAAAAAAAGAAAAAAAAGAAGAAGAATCAAGTTTTTCCTCTGCCACCCATCATTAGGCACAGCCATTAGAGAGCTGGAGCGATAACATCAGAGCTGCCATGTTTTGGTCAAAACACACATTCATTTAGCTGAAGTCTACTAGGTAGGACAATAATGAGTTATCTTCGAAGAACAGTAGATGTGGAGCAAAATCTTCCTTCTTTCCAACGCAGTTTCATCCCAAGGCGTCATCTAACTGACAATTTTGACCATGCTTCAATATCCGATGCTTAAGGCACCCTTTAGCGTCAGTTATTTTATTTTATATATGTGGTATGTGGTGTCTCTCAAATGCAATTTGTGTTTATATTTTTAATTATTTATTATTTTTAATTATTATTCTTTTAATTAAAAAAACTCTATGTACGTTTTTAAAGACTTTATCTAACAAGGCGTAATTTAATTTCGGGCTTGATTTATACACATTATTATGGAAGCTTGTTTCCGCCACTGAATATAAAAATAAAATAAATAATTGTGACTTTTTATCTCACAATTCTGACTTTTTTTCTCACAATTGCGAGTTTACATCTCACAATTCTGACTTTATGACGCATAATTGCAAGTTTATATGTCGAAATTCTGACATCTTTTCTCAGAATTGTGAGATATAAACTCGCAATTGCGACTTAACAGGCCAATTCTATGGGGAAAAAAAGACTAACTTTTTTTCCCCCTCAGAATAGTTTAAATCTCACAATTCTTACTTTATATCTCACAATTCTGACTTTATATCATGCATTTCTGACTTTATAACACGCAATTGCGTCTTTAAATCTTGCAATTCTGACTTTATATCTCGCAATTCTGACTTTATAACTCGCAATTCTGACTTTATATCTTTCAATTCTGACTTTATATCTCGCAATTGCTACTTTATATCTCGCAATTCTGACTTTATATCTCTCAATTCTGACTTTATATCTCGCAATTGCTACTTTATATCTCGCAATTCTGACTTTATATCTCTCAATTCTGACTTTATATCTCTCAATTCTGACTTTATATCTCGCAATTGCTACTTTATATCTCGCAATTCTGACTTTATATCTCTCAATTCTGACTTTATATCATGCATTTCTGACTTTATAACACGCAATTGCGTCTTTAAATCTTGCAATTCTGACTTTATAACTCGCAATTCTGACTTTATATCTCTCAATTCTGACTTTATATCTTGCAATTCTGACTTTATAACTCGCAATTCTGACTTTATAACTTGCAATTCTGACTTTATATCTCTCAATTCTGACTTTATATCTTGCAATTCTGACTTTATATCTCGCAATTTTGACTTTATATCTCACAATTGCTACTTTATATCTCGCAATTCTGACTTTATAACTCGCAATTCTGACTATATCTCTCAATTCTGACTTTATATCTCGCAATTGCTACTTTATATCTCGCAATTCTGACTTTATAACTCACAATTCTGACTTTATATCTCGCAATTGCTACTTTATATCTCGCAATTCTGACTTTATAACTCGCAATTCTGACTTTATATCTCTCAATTCTGACTTTATATCTCGCAATTGCTACTTTATATCTCGCAATTCTGACTTTATATCTCTCAATTCTGACTTTATATCTCGCAATTGCTACTTTATATCTCGCAATTCTGACTTTATAACTCGCAATTCTGACTTTATATCTCGCAATTGCTACTTTATATCTCGCAATTCTGACTTTATAACTCGCAATTCTGACTTTATATCTCTCAATTCTGACTTTATATCTCGCAATTGCTACTTTATATCACGCAATTCTGACTTTATATCTCGCAATTCTGACTTTATATCTCGCAATTGCGACTTTATATCACGCAATGCTGACTTTATATCTCGCAATTCTGAGAAATAATATCGAAATTGCGAGAAGTAAACTCGCAATTGTGAGAAAAAAAGTCAGAATTGTGAGATAAAGTCGCAATTGCCTTTTATATTTTTCATTCTATGGCGGAAACAAGCTTCCATACATTATTATTGTTTATGTTTTTAAATAATTATTATTTTATTACAAAAATAATAATTTTAATCCTTAATGTTTAAAGATTTCATTTGTACCTAAAAGGGATTCATTTGTATTTATAATTTATATTTTATGTTTATATTTGTATTTATATATAATATCATTGTTTAGTGTATTAATGTATGTTTTAAATTATTAATTAAGCCCTTTTAGAGACAATTTACATCTTTAAAGATATTAGGTCCATTTAAATACAACTTAATCCATTTTAAAGGGATGTTTTACAGAGCATTTGACACCATGTCTGAACATCCAGCCTTCTGGGTGGCACGATTGTTGTGGAATGTTCCAACCTCCATGGAGCACAAAGGTGAAAAGAAACATATTTTCAAACACTTACAAGTACATCTATTTTTACCGTCAGAATTGGGGGGGATCTCCTATCCGCCCTGTCATTGCATGGTAAAACCCCCTCATGCCCCCTTTCTCCGTGAGTCCGGAGCTAAGTTTGGATGTTGCTAAGTCCCACTTGGAAACTGAATGCCCCTCTTTGTCCCAGAGAGCAGGATGTCTCGCATATGACATTTGGAAGGAGAGGGAAGCAGGCAGGGGGCAACGTCCAGTGTAGGGTTACTCTGTCTGGCAGCTGAGAGCCACAGAAATATGAGAGCCGTGGTGTGTATGTGTGCGCTTATGCACATGTACGTGGCTCATCATCAGACACCCAGGTCTTTTATGAATTATTCAGTGTTGTCAATTTAACTCATTAATTTAGTTCAATCATGTACTCAATGGTCAATGATATGGAAATAATTTCATTCTAAAACCTCTTGTAGTGCTGTATGGTTATATCTGTCTTTGAATCTTCATTGTGCTTCTCTCACCAAGTTTTATTATTAAATATTACATCATATAGTTTATTTAATAAAAAAGTCTTCGCAGGCTAATTTCAAGGAAAGGTTATCCCCCCACCCCTATAATCTCCATAATATTGTTATGAGATTAATATTTATTAAGTTGAGTCATTTGAAACAAAACTATTTAAGAGATTAACACATCCCTGAAACAAATGACATTCAAATGACTTTTTTTTTAAGGTCTTGCAGCGGACTCTGGCTTTAGTAACAATGGAAATGGTGTCAGAAATATAATCTGATTGTGGAAAGATGACATAATGCTTGTCCAACTATAGAGATGCCAGAGCAAACGTCACAACTGTGCTCAACCTATGCGCAAGCAGATATATCCATATGCCTCTCAGATTCCTTTCTGCATTTACCTCCAGCTTCCCTCCATTGCAAATGTGTTGAAAAGTCGTCAAGGTTCAACTCTGTGCTTAAGGATAAAAAGCAGACTTCCACAGGCTTGCCATTTATAAAGCTGATAAGCCTTGATGACTTTACAGTGTATGGTTTTGGCTATATAGTTTGAGCCAATGCAAACTGGAGTTTGTGACCTTTAAAAGAATCATGCAATAATTCTTACAGGGATGGGAGGAAGATGTTGTTGAATAAGAAAGGAAGTACAGCAGTTTTAGGGGCAAGTCAGAAATTATAAGGAGTTGGACTTGGCATTGCCTTGTGCTCTGATAACATCAGTGCCGACACAGCATTCTGGGAAGCATTTTAGCAAACGCGCTTGAGTTGGCCTGCCGACCAAAAATGTGAGGACAATTAGTGCAGTACTATGCATATTTTTTTTTAAAAGGAGTTTACCTAAAAACTTACTTACCACTATAGTCATTACAAACATGTATGACTTTCTTTGTTCTGAACACAAATCTGAAGAACTTTTTCCATATGAGGGAAGTGGGGACTTGAGCAGTCAAGATCCAAATATACAATAAAAGCACCATAAATGTTTTAAAAATTAGTTTCCAAAATTTAAAATGGCCATTTGGCATTACAAACCTGTACGACTTTCTCCTTTGGAACACATCTGAAGAATGTTTTATGATGGAAGTGAATGGGGACTGTGTCATTCAAGCTCCAAAAAAAGCCCTATATAAGTATCAAAAAAGGAGTCCATATGACTTATGCTTGACTTAAGACTTCTGAAACTTAGGCGTACATACTTATTTGAGGAGAAAACTCAAATTTCAGTCATTTTGCAGTGAAAATGTAGCACTCAAATCATATGCTGTCATTATATTATAAGCAAATAATGATTTTGTAATATTGAACCATAACATCTAATGGGTTTTAGAAGATTTATAATCTTAAAACAAACAAACAGCCAGGATATTTATCAGAGACATACATTTTGTGTTCTGTGTGTGATTTAGATCAACACGAAAGCGATGACATCATTTTCCCTTTTTTTGGTGAAATATCCCTTTAAATTAGCATTTGTAGTAAATGTATATGGTATCTATGGATGTTCCATTTGTCCCCTGTGGACAGGGCGTTAGCATGATGCTGCTACCTGATTTTTTTGGCTTTTGTCTTTTTATTTATCTCCATCAATCTTTCGACCTTGTTCCTCTCCACCCTTGTCTACGTATCTGTCTTATGTAGCAGTAGGAGACTGATGAGTCCACCTGGACTCCCTGGTGTGTGAGATGTCCCTGTGAGAGTGATACACAACGTCGAATCTGCCTCACTAAGTGTGTGTTTGGAGTCAAAGGCACAATCCTCACTGCTGTGCCGACAGATGGTCACACTACAGGAACAACATTCTGTTGTGTCTCCAATGGTGAGAAAGAGAATGAAAAAAGGCAAATTTGGGGTGTTTTTGTCCTTTCCTGAAAGAGAGAAACAACCACATTGTCCGACCTAGGGTACACACAGTGTGGTTAACAAACCTCATAACAACGACAGGCTACCTTTTTTGTCTTTTTTCTATAATAAAAAGGGTTTTTAGTTGATGTTCACACAGGTGTCCTTGCATTATAACCACAAGTGTAGTTCATCACATTAATTCACTGAAAAACAAACAAAATTTAGACCACAAAAACGTCAGTTGTGGTTGCCATGCACTGAAAACTGTGAATGTGAGAATGTTTCTGGTACACAAAGACAAAACACCATCAAGGTAACACAGATGACACTTAAATAATGCAATAAACATAAAGTAAATAACAGAAAATGTAACATGAAAGCCTAATGTATATTATTTATAGTTTTGATATAAAATATATAATCATGTGTGATGTCACGCTGGGACTTTGGAAATGTCCTTTTACTGTTTTCCACTGTAAATTATAATCTATATACTGTATAGACTGTAATGTGTGTGTACATATACATTTACAATGTATAAAGTATGTACAGTTATACACTTATTTAACTAATTAACAAGCTTCTGTTTTGTAGTGTTTTTTTCTTCTTCCAGACATCATCCAAACACTTTTTATTAACAAACTTATTCTTGTGAAATGTTTTGCTAAAAGTGAGCTTGTGCTACATTTCTTTAAAATAAACTAAATTAAACTTTATTTGATATTTTGCTATATAATTCAGTGACATTCATACTTTTTAAAGTGTCTAAATGTATTTCGGGGCCACTGTGTGAACTTGAGTAATTTTTTACTTGAGACACATCCTGTTTTGTGTCTGTATTTCCACAAATACACAAATTGCAACAGCATGTGTCCTCAAATGCCTTTTGGTACTTCCCTAAGTGCTTAAATATACACGGCTTGAGTCTGAACTATCTCCCTTCCAAGCCTTTGGTTGCGTTGGAGAGGCTTGATTGGTTGTAGAGGATTCCATCTGCAGTGATATCATCAGTGGCGAGTTGGTCATTACATGATGTTTTATTAACAAAGTTTGGGAGGAGCACGTTCAGTTAATTAACACGAGTGGAGTTCACTCAGCAATCAATGATAAAAGGTGTATATAGATTCAGCATTCTCACCTCACCCCATTGATAGTTTAGCAGCAGTTAATAGCTTCTTGGTTCCCCACTCTGCTATCATGTCTCAACGACCAAGCTCTTCATCCGACGAAGAAGTATGTATCGCCAGGGATGTGCCTTCGCATTCCGCCGAGCCCTCGACTAGTCACCTTTGGCTAAGCCACACCCTAGAATGTAGATTGACCAATCACAGCACAGCAAAGAACGAGCTCCCACAGAGGTCGGACACTTTTTCACAGCGCTCCATTGACTTTCAACACAGGCGTCTCATATTTTTGGTCTCGGCAGGCTATTACCGTCGTAGTTTTATCCAAAATATGGTTAAATGTTGTGCCACAGATACGCGTTTCCCAGAGAGGTTGGAGGGGGGTGTCCGTTTTTTTCCCTTCCCAAAACCGGTTTAATCTTTGGATTAAACTGTGTGGATGTCCTCAGTCAGCTAAACCCCACAAAGATCAACAAGCACATCTTTTTTACTTCTTACCTTACTGTGAGTGTGAATTTATACTAGTTAGACCGTTTTATAATGTTTTAGGTTGTGATTTCGGTTCTCATACCGGTTGTTGACACGCTAGCATACGCTAATAAATATAACGTTATACTCGTGTAGTTCATTTGCTTTGTAATAACGATTATAGAAGTGAGACCTACCCAGCTTTGCATGAACAGTGTTGCTCCCTGATATTGTTAGTCCCAGCCTCCATCTCGATTAGTAGGAAATGTGGTGGTTAATTTTTTGACTGTGACCGGTAACGTTATGCTTTTGCGTCTATTTTGGATGCCTTGTTGTTTCTTGCGTTTCACCTGTGTGTCTTGAATATAGCCTTCAAACGTATATTGCAGCCCCTTTTGCCTACTTCTATCGGACACTTTATTTGCTGCTTTATTAAGGTTTGATAACATTTCAGCTGGAAGCTGTTACAGCATAAGCCATGCAGAGCGCAGATGAAGTTTGACGGATGTAGCAACAGTAACTAAGGGGGGCGGGGCTTAGCCAAAGGTGAATTCCTCCTCAGCCCATTCTCATTCCAAGGCGTCATCTAACTGATCCAGTAAGCTTTTGTCCCTCAGTGGATGCAGTGCGAACTTTTCCGGTAGAGCACTTATGTTTTTTTTTTTCATCCAGCGACACAGTGTGAGAGAATCTCCCGGTTGAGTACTTATTTTTCTCTTTTCCAGTTTCCTCTGTCTGTCCAGTGAGCTTTTGGTCCCACAGCGGATACAGTGAGAACTTTCCTGGTAGAGCACTTACGTTTTCTCTTTTGTCCAGTGACGCAGTGTAAGAAAATCTCCCGGTTGAGTCCTCATTTTCCTCTCTTTTTGGTTTGTCCTTAAGTCCAGCGAGCATTGGTCTCACAGCGGATACAGTGAGAACTTTCCCGGTAGAGCACTTAAGTTTTCTCTTTTGTCCAGCGACGCATTGTGAGAAAATCTCCCGGTTAAGTCCTCATTTTCCTCTCTTTTTGGTTTGTCCTTAAGTCCAGCGAGCATTGGTCTCACAGCGGATACAGTGAGAACTTTCCCGGTAGAGCACTTAAGTTTTCTCTTTTGTCCAGCGACGCAGTGTAAGAAAATCTCCCGGTTGAGTCCTCATTTTCCTCTCTTTTTGGTTTGTCCTTAAGTCCAGCGAGCATTGGTCCCACAGCGGATACAGTGAGTACTTTCCTGGTAGAGCACTTAAGTTTTCTCTTTTGTCCAGCGACGCATTGTGAGAAAATCTCCCGGTTGAGTCCTCATTTTCCTCTCTTTTTGGTTTGTCCTTCAGTCCAGCGAGCATTGGTCTCACAGCGGACGCAACGAGAACTTCCCGCAAACACTGGTCTCACAGCGGTTGCAATAAGAATCTTCCAGTAAGCATAGGCCGGAATTGTCACTCAACCGTCAGTGGGTAAGGTCCGTCGGCCACGAGCTGCACTCCTGGTTGAGCATCCAGCCCCCTTCTCGAGATGCTAGCCCGCCACACTCGGCACTCATTTGGGGGGGGGGTCTTTAGTCCGGCGGCTGTCCTCTGGGTTCGGGCCAAACTCCCAGCTCGGAGCCTTCCCCCCGGACAGCACGCCAAATACACATTAAATCTTATCCACACTAATTATATGTAAGTGTGAACTCGTGAAGTGACCTTAGAAACATTCAAAATAGGGATGAGCGATGCCACAAAATCCAATAAGGCCATTATCAAATGTTTGAATGAACATTAATGATCTGATAAGCATTATATAATGTCATAATGATAATGTGGGTTAATGTTTCACTTTAAGTATCACAGATAAATTCTAGCTTCTTATATTAAGAGTCACTGGGTCTGTAAAACTTTTTAACCATGCAGCCTGAATTAGCAGACCCTTCTTATTGCATTCCTTTGACCTTCCTTATATTAATTTTGCAAATAAGTGGATTTTCTTAATCTAATTATAGTCGTCGTGCAGGTTTTAATAAGCCTTTTATCTGAGTGGCGTTGCCTGTCATTCGCTGAGGCACAACTCTATATCTCCCGTTTCAGCCTCATTCTCTTTGTCAGACACACAGCATTAACCTGGTTTGCTTGCAGTGTATTATAAGTAGGTCAAGCTTGAGGTCAAGTAATGTTGCATTTTGCTTTCAAATCATGCAGGGCTTTTCACCGGGATAAAAGCATGCAGGCATTTATTGCCGGTGAAGAGACTGAATTTTGTATTGAATGATTTAAATTAAATATGATTCCCCGTCTTTATGGTCGAGGGAACATCATGCCCCACGAATGCCCTTGTGTATGTCATCCAGCCTGATTTTTGTGGTCTCAGGGCTGTGTCTTAAAGCAGCTGCTTTTATAGAAACTTTCTTTGCATCTTTCTGACATGATGGCAGTCTCATATGTTTCATGTTATTTTATATCTTTATTCAGTACTGAAAAATATCATTAGGAAAAAGATCCAGAACTGTAACCACCATGTGTTCAGATTATTGGTCAATCTTTATTGGTTTTTCATTGGCCAATTTCTAAAACATGAAGTCAGTTCCTCTGCTTTAATTGCTAACATGTTTATATCAGGCTATAATATCATATTTTAATATAAATATCATATAATAAAATGTTTATTTTCTTTGAGGTTGATAATGCTATGCCGTGTTATTTATTTGTGTAAATAAACCAGTGATTTTAAATAATTATATTAACGAATATTAATGTAATTATTATTATAGTTATAAATACAAATTGTTTTAGTTATTCTTTTTTAAAATATTAATTGCAAATATTATAATGGTGTGTACATATTTAGACTATAAGAAAAACTATGTGGTAATGTGGTTGTGTGCAAAATGTTAGACATGACTTAATATTATGTTTTTAGTCATTTAAATAATAAACAATATTTTTTTTACTGCAATGATTCGATATTCTTAAACTTTTGCTCTTAATACCCCTCTAATCTTAAATTTTTTGATTAAATCAATGTTCCATATAGTTTAAATAATTTCATTCAATATATCCAATATTTGTGCTTCTCTTTGCTTAACAGACTACCTATTTCATTTTAGAGTATGTTTTGCACGCTTTGTGGCTATTTTTGTCAAAAAAAAACAACCTTTTTGAAAGATCTCTTTTTTCCATTTTCCAGTACCCACGACTTGCGTAGTCTTGCTTTTGTTGCATGTGCACGATGAATGAGTCAATGAACCGGAGTCGTGGCCAGTCATTATAAACAGTGAGAGCGCACCTCTGAAATAACACCACAATCACTTTCTTCTAAGTGCATTCAGAAATGCACTTTTGACAATCTCTCACTCCCATACTTCCTGTACATTTTAAATGTGCTCACTGCTGTCGATGCAAGCTCCTTATAAAGGTTTTGCTTATTAGCAGGAAATAGCTTACCTTTCAGTTTTATGCTCTAATCACCCTGTGTATTACCATATTCAAATGCACTGAATACATTGCACATGCGCGAATGCTTTTTATTTGTAGGCTGTACTGAAAAAAATGTTATGCCATCATAAACCAATCCTTCATTTTTGTGCACCGCACTAGTAGATAAAGACCAATATCTCACTCATTTACAGCGCTTGTCTATAATGAACATGGTTGCCAACAGCGGTCAGCCTCACTGAGTTAATGTTGTAGCCGCTCATCTCTCGTTCTACTTTCCAAACAGCCTGTGCATCTGGGAGCTGCTCTATATATTATTATTGGGCTCCAAGTTTTATTATTGTAAACCCCCCTAGTGAGCCAATGAAAGGCCAACCACCATCCTCATGTCTGCCACATCTTCTATGTGACCGACCGTCGTTACATCCTGGTTTATAATGTGTATTCTGCATGATGCATTTATTTTTTTATGGTGTGGCTCTCTATATACACATTCAATCATGTGGATCATGGATATGGTGGCTGTACTGGACTAGTTTGTCTATATGCACAGATTGTATTATATTGTTATTCAGTATATCAATATTTTATATATATATATATATATATATATATATATAACTATATATGTTATATATTATGATATATAACTGTTTAGCTCATTTTAGGAAGTTAATATACTGAATACCAATTTATGGCATCTATTTATGACTCACTAAGCATCTAAAAAGCTTTTCACACCAACAACCCATGTGATCTGTGGTGTTTCAGTTGCAGTGAGATCCTTCCCTGTTCAATTACAATTCATCATCTTTGCAAGCCACACAGGCAGACCAGCTATCCATGACTGACATCTCACAGCAAGCATTACATAACAGCCTAAAACATCACAGTCAGTTTCATGTTTCACATAATCTGGCATAAGATTAAAATGTTTGCCACGCTATACACAAATAAATTATGACAGCGGCATTTGTGTCTCTTAGATGAGTCTGATAGGTTTGACAGCTTATGCATTCACAAAACTGGTCTGTGATGCAATTATATTGCAAGAAATTGGAAGAAGAAAATGACTTGGACTTATTTTCCAGTTCCCATTTACTGTTCTCAGAGATTGCTGCTCTAATTTTGGCTATAATATAATGTAATTTAATAATAGTTTTCTATTCATTTTTTTTAAGGTCAAGAATTCTTACCTTATGGGTATAGAGGCCAAAATTCAGGCAGATACAATTTTTGATATATTTAAAGAACCATGAAATCAAAATCGATTTTGCACTACTTATTATAAATGATTTGTTTGTTTTAATATATTTTTTTTAATTCGTGTGCAATAATGGCAAACCATAACCATCCAATCAATTCCAGATGGACAAAATCAAGTCTCACTCTACTTCTTGTTCTACCCTATCTCACGACCAATTCGTACAAATTCGTTTTTGTACGATTTGTACGAATTTGTACGATTTGTCTAAACCCACGTGACGGTTATGTTTAGGGGCGGGGTCAGGGGTAGGTCATTCGTACGAATTCATACGAATTGTCTAATTCGTAAAATATGTACGATTTAGCAAAATCATACTAATTCTTACGAGTGAGGTCGTACGAATTGTTACGAATTAGCCACTAGGCTTGCCGCGATAGACGGTGTTGACGGTGTTACCGGTTTTAAGCCCCATCACCGGTGACATCACTTTCCCACCGTGACACCGCGATGTCTTGACTTTTTTTTTTTAAGTATTCGTTTTTGCTAAAATATTTATTTGAATTAATTAAAAATAATAATTTTCAATTATTTAGTTCTGAAGAGAGCATTATAATTAAAAATGAACTGCGCAACGCGTGCCGTCACGTCACAGATCAGCAAGCATCAGGATTCCATTTAGCACGTGTGGAGACGAGAACGAGTCAAATTACAGAAAAGCAAGATAATGGCGGAAGATTTGGTGTCAAAACGCAATGCAAAAGCGCCTGTTAGGCAATATTTTGGCCAATATATATTAATGTTAATAAATGCCAATTTATAGTGTTTTACTTTTTTTTTAGAGTGCTGTCATTTATGTAGGCTAAGGTCCTTTTTAAAGTTTTTATTTTATATTCGTCTCTTTTTATTTGGTTTTATCTTATTTAAACTTTGTTTAATTTATTTAGGCCTATTTTGTTTTCTTATTCGTTAATAAACGTTTTATTTTTTTTGGGCCCACAGTTTGCCGATTTTCACTTTTTTCAGCCTATGCATGGGGTTATTTTTATTCGTTCGTTATGCTAATAAAAGTTCTGTCTATATTTTATTCGTTTATCATTCTAATAAAAGTGCTGTCTAAATAAAAGTTTATTGTCAGCGAGTTGTTTTTTTTTGTTTTTGTTTTTTGTCCATTCCAGCAATTGACGCTGAATTGCAATTGACGCTTATTTCGAAAGTGAAAGTATGTCATTTATGTAGGCTAAGGTCCGTTTTGAAGTTTTTATTTTATATTCGTCTCTTTTTAATTGGTTTTATCTCATTTAAACTTTGTGTAATTTATTTAGGCCTATTTTATTTTCTTATTCGTTAATAAACGTTTTATGGTTCTTATTTGTTTGGGCCCACATTTTGCCGATTTTCACTTTTTTCAGCCTATGCATGGGGTTATTTTTATTCGTTCGTTATGCTAATGAAAGTCTATAAATAAAAGTTTTATTATCAGCGAGTTGTTTTTTTTGTCCATTCAAGCAATTGACGCTTATTTCGAAAGTGAAAGTATAAGCGCACGCATTTAAAAGCTATTTAACCCCCCCGCCCTGCCCTCCACGGTGACACCGGGATTACCGGTGTTGTCACACGTCGATTAACCGGTGGGACATTTTCCTCACCGCGGCAACCCTATTAGCCACCTCGTAAAATTCGTACGAATTCCCATGAGATCGGATTGTCTTTGAGAAGCCGTTTCACGTCACAATAGGGAAGAAAAGAGTTTCGTAACTTCTGTTTCATGCCGACTTTAAACTAGTTAGGTACTTGTCAAGCAAAGTTTTGTTGGATAATAGTTCATTTAAGGGGGCATTTACACGACATGGTTTTCAATTAAAAAAACGTTTGCATTTTATATGCGTTTTGGTGCTTCATTTACATGACAACAGTGTTTTAGGGACCTAAAAACACACTTTTGAAAATGGGTTTCAAAGTGCAACATCTCCATGTAAACTACAAAAACGCGAATTTATGAAAACAGTTTCATGTGCATGAATATGACCTGTTCAGTCTATAGGTACCTAGTCAGAGCCGATCAGCCCTATATATACACATAGGGCCCCCCAAATTACTCAAGGCCCCGCCTCCCCCTCGTGGCAAAGAGCGTCAATCAAATTTACAACATGGATGTGAAAATTTAGCGGAACTATCAGCCCGTTCTCATCCCAAGATGTCATATACTGACACTTTTGCCAATGTGTATACATCCAACGCACATTGCACCCTTTAGCGTCAATATGAGACGCAGATATATATATGGGCCAGAAGGCGCCTCCTAGTGGTCTAACCCTAACCCTACCCCAGACCTAAACCTACCCATACTCTGTGCATGTTATATTGACGCTAAAGGGTGCCATGTGCGTTGGATGTATACGCATTGGCAAAAGTGTTAGTATATGACGCCTTGGGATGAGAATGCATTGGAACTATCCTTCTGCTCACGAAAAGAGAGGAAATAAACACCACGAGAGTGAATTTCGGGAACACCAATCAATCAGGTAGACTTGTGTTCTCTCCTCTCCAAGTTTGATGCCAGCAAAGAACAGTAAAGTGAAGTCTCTCTCTAGTCTGTCTGTCTATCTACTGGGCAGTGCATCTTTTGGTCTGTCTGTGTCTTGCTTGCTAATGCCGGCCACTTCCAGGGCTGTCTTCTGTGACTTTGTGTCTGACAAAATAAAGTGAACTATTTATTAAGTGTCAGTTTAGTTACAACTCTGCAATAAAGCATGATGGAAAGCAATGCATTGATATTGACTATTGAATTATAGGCTATATTGCATTTAAAATTTTGATTGTCTGGACACACTGGTCAATATGGAGGCACATCCCTCAGTAAATAATAACCATCAAGTATTGTTTTTATCATTTAAAATACAGTGACATGCTATGGCAAGCCATTTTAGCTTTTGCAGGATGCATTTTTGATATCCATAATTTAATTTGTACTATTTAAAATGTGAATTCTTGATATTAAGAATGTACTTTAGTAACAATGTCTATTTCTGATATCATGAATTACATTTTCATAGTATTAGTTAAAGGAGGTAGGATTGTAGTGGGAACACTGGGGTGTCAGGTGACTGTGTGGCAATGGCAAATGGTTTATATGGCTCCTGGGTCAGGTAGGAGGCCCCTTAACAGAATTTTGCTTCGGGCCCCAGTGAGGTCAGGATCGGCTCTGCACGTATTGTTTCTTTAAAATTGACATTGCCAACTTTATCAAATTTTTGCGACCTTGAGCAACAGAAAGGCGCTATATAAATGAAACTACTTCTTCTTCCTGAATACTATTCTACTGGCATGAATATTACAAACGAAATTGTTGTTTTGGTTGTTTTGACAACATGTTTATCTGTACTCAAAACTTTTCAAAAATGCAAAGAAAAAACTTTTCCATTTTCAGTACATTGTTGTAGTGTAAACATACTGTACTAAGTTGTCTAATAGTTCAAACAGCTAAAGATTTGTGCGTAACCACTAGGGTTGGGTATCGTTCGAATTTAAACGATTCTGATTCCGATTCCTTGTTTCGATTCCGGTTCCTAACGATTCTCGATTCCGATTCTGAGGCAGGGTCAAAAAAGTTTAGCTAACCTTGCTAACCAATGGTATTTCTGAAGGAAATAATCCTTTCTGAAGGAAATACTCCTTTTGTAACAAATTTAGCATTTTGCCGAGATTTCGTTATTTTTAGAAAAGTGAAGCCACACTTTGGACCACCGACGTAAGCTACTCATGTTCGACTCGCGCGGTTATGCCAACACTTCCGGTAGACGCTTCTTCCTTGGTGTTGTTCAGCGGTTTCTTCTTCCGCTCGGCGGACTGTGAATATCGAAACTAAGAATCGAAATTTTAACTTTTGAACGATTCCGGGAAAAATGAAAAGTTAGTCCCGGTTCCAATCGATACTCGATTCTCGATACCCAACCCTAGTAACCACAGCATACTGTAGTTGTGGAAAATGCCATATCACTTCCTTTCTCCTTCACAAAGCCTGAGCTGGGGAAGAGAGGTGTAGTACGCCTGGCATCTGAACAGATGGCACTGCCATGTTAAGAGAAGTGCCCCCAATTCAACTGTGGCTCAGAAAACTAATTATGCACATGTCAAAGGAAGCAAAGCGGCAATGCTGTGGCATTTAGACATCACAGGCTCATACAATAGCCCCGTTTATCCTCTCCGCTTGAGCGCAGAGATGATTCTGCAATTAAAATGTTACTCATTAAATAGAGGAAAAAATTAAACTGTCGTTAAGTGTTTTCAATTTGCCAAACCTGTTCCGTGTCTCATGTGATTTCAGCGCTGTTGACCACCCTGTTGGAGGAGGGGTCAGTCGTGCTACATGAAAAATTAAATAAAGAGGTAAAAAAAATAAAATAAAATAAAAATAGATAAACAAAAGAGTTTGGATGAATAATTTTAAAAAAGCAACAGGGGACAGTAGGCAGGGGCAAGGTTATGGTGATTACCTGAAATTAATTTCTAATGTGTTTATGCTGTGGATTTTAATGTGCAAATGCCAAATGTAGTCTCTTGTATGGTCGTGTGGTGATTACAGAATGCAATTAGAGAGGATAAAGGCAGGTGATGGCTGAGTATTTATAGTCTAACTAAATTAGTGTGGCAGCAGCATGCAAGAAGAAAATGAAAGGGAGTAGCTTACATACACATCAGCCACATCATTCTTTTCTTCCAGTTCCCAGACGTATTATTGTATTATCTGACATGTATATTATCAAAAACTGCAAGCTTTTACATATAACTGTTGTGTATAGAAAGACAGGGACAATTTTATGACACACACACACACACACACACATACACATATATATGAAGAGTTCAGATGCAAAAGCCTCTAAATGCCATTTGAAATTTTCTTCTTTAATGATGATTTTTATCAAGCTTGTATATTTAAGTTCAGTAATTTCACTTAAATAACAATTAATAGGTAATTATCATAGCCATTTAAGTGAAATTACTGAACTTAAATATACAAGCTTGATAAAAATGATCATTCTAGAAGAAAATTTCAAATGGCACTTAGAGGCTTTTGCATCTGAACTCTTCATATAGGTTCAAAGATAGGGATAGGGTAATGTAAGGGGATTTAATGTACAGTATTACAATTATGTCTATGGAAAGTCCCCATAAAACTTGAAAATCCAACGCGTGTTTATATATGTATATGAGAAATTTGTCCCAAAGTCATACTGACTTTAGTTTTCGTAGTGATGCGTGTGAGTACTGTGCTGTTGGCTTAATGGTAAACACATTGTGGCTTTTGTTCAGTGTTCTGTCATCAGGAACTGGTATGAAGCTTTCACGTGAACCGCCTGTGTGATAAACTGGACAAATTTGTGTCTGGTTTTGTTCCACAGACTGTGTGTGCACAGTGCAAGGCCCAAGGCCAGAGGAAACAACAAACACGTCTGTTTTCTACCCTCTCCCTCTCTCTCGCTCTCTCTCATCAGCCCATCTGTCTACCTTTGTCAGTGTGTGTGTATGAGTGTGTGTGCCGTGCAGGTGGAGGTGACTGCCAGACAGAGGGACGGCAGGTGTGCAAACTGAGCTCTAACACACACACACACACACACACACATTGTCTCTCATACACACACAGACAGAAACACCTCATTGTCTAGAGGTGTTCTGTTTCCTACCCCTCACATATGTCAGTGTTCCTGGCTTAAGCCACCCAAAACAAAACCACCCTAGTTAAGATCAGACCACTCTTTAAAAGTTTCCATTGCATCCTTTGAAAATTGACCTGCATTTTATTATGGGTTGCATGGTGGGGAAAAAAATGTGTGTATGTAGAAGATGCACATTTGCACACACGTCCAACAGCGAATGTGCAGGTTTGTCATTATTATAAATTAGGGCTGTGCAAAAATTAATTGCGATTAATCGCATCCAAAATAAAAGCCTGTGTTTACATAATATATTTGTGTGTGCTGTATATAATTATTTTGTATATATAAATACACACACATGCGTGTATATATTTAAGAAAATGTGTTATTCATATATAAAATATTTATATAATTATATTATGTATTTATATATATATACAGAATTTGAGCGCAAATAATTCTTAAATATATACATGCATGCATAGGTATTTATATATACAAAATAATTATATACAGCACACACAAATATATTATGTAAACACAGACTTTTATTTTGGATGCGATTAATCGCAATTAGTTTTTGCACAGCCCTATAATAAATGTAACATATTTGTTTAAAATGTCATTCCCACCACAACCTTTATGCATTGTGTTTAATATTCTGTGGTGGAACGTGGAAGTGGTATTATAAAAATATTTTTTCATGGCTAGCATTTTATGCATCCTAAATACACACAATTGATTTTTAAATATTTATATCTCAAACATGCTCTTAACTAGACACTGTCATCTCCTTTGTAACTTGGTACATATTAGGGACAAAAATGTTGGTTGTAAAAACTGACATTGTTTTCACGCAATAAATACTGAAATGGTTTTATGGTTATTTCTCTCCATTTACTTTTTAAAAAATGGATAAGGAGCATGCAATGGTTCTCTCACTTTCAAGGCGTTCTTGACCACAGCTTTCAAAACTCCTTCCAAAAATAGCGAACTGAGCCCAAATACTTTTTTTCAGCTTCGGGCAATCTTGGCTGAAAACCTCTGTCAAAGTGGAAAATGGACTTAAAATCTTTCAGTTCAAAATTGGGTTTAACATGGCTCTGAACTTGGCCTGAGGTGTCTTGGGGCATAGCAGAAAACTGTGTGACTCATCCAAGCATACATTTTGCTTTGAGTCAAGTTACTATTATTCATATAGCACTTCACACAATACAGATCGTTTCAAAGCAGCAAAATTATTCATTTTATGCGGCTGTTGTTCAGCTGAACTCAGTTCATTGTAAAGATCATCAATTATTAAATTAGTTCAACAACACTGTATAATTAGCATTGTAGCATTTGTGAAATTGCTGTGTTTTTTCTTTCCATAAATCTATTTTGAGTCTCGTACGCTGAAGTGGAAAATGTCTTGGTGCTCTTAATTGGTCTATACAGAAGGAAGTGCAAAATAAGGACGCAGAAAGTACAACTGATGTAACATTGGAAGACATGGCAACCCAAGATGCCCAAGGCTGCAGGCTACTTGCTCTGCCTCTCTTAGCCCGGCCATGAAGTGGAAAGAAGGGCAGAGGAAGCTAATGAGGTGTGCTACATAGCAAACATCTGCTCACCCAATATATCACAGTAATTTAATGCCAGAGACACTCATTCAAACAACATTTGCTTGGCAGGCTGGGTCTGATCATATGAAAGACGTATGTTTCCATAAAGCTGAAGTGCGTAATTTTTTTTTTCCAATGCTAAAATAATTCTTATCACAGCTTAATCGAACCAACCAATAGTGTGCAGCAGTCAGGTTCTGGAAGTAAAAACATTTTTAGGTGAATTGATTTTTCAACTTATTTTTTTAAATAATCACGTTTAACAGTAGAATTACTGGTGAAATTACCAATGATTCTGCAATGAAATCTCCACCAGTCAGAGAATCACAACAGGCAAACACAAAAACAGTCAGATACTGGAAGTAAAAACACATTTTTCTGTGGGAACCTTATAAAACTTGAAATATAGACCTATTGTGAGCTCTGAGGTCATTAATCGATGATATATATGCATCAATTCAATGTATTTTTAAAATAGTTGCGTTCAACAGCGGAATTTGTGGTGTAAAACTAAATTACCCTCGATGCCTTAAAGGGTTAGTTCACTTTGAAATTAATTTTTGATATGTTTTAGCTTACCTCAAGGGCATCCAAGATGTAGGTGTCTTTGTTTCCACAGTATTTTCAATTTTGACTTTTTTCAGTCAAACCGTTATTGTCTGTAAGTCATATAATGGAGGTCTATGGTCACCACCTCAAAGAGCATGCACAGAGAAGTCCAAATTAAACATGATTTAATGACTCGTAAATGTAAGTACACATTGATGGCCTAAGACACGAAACGAGCGGTTTGTGTGAGAAAACTAACAGTATTTATATCGTTTGTATATCGTCTTATATTTGTATTTTTATCGTTTTACGGTAATAACTTATATTGTTCATGAACGTGTTTCCATAATGATTCAATCATAAGTAAGCACATAAAACAGTTCAACATGGAGATGGATGGAAACAAAAAACGAAGTTTTCTACCACCCCCGTTTCCCCCTCACACACACACATAAGTGTGTAATTTACTCAAATGCATTTCCGCTCACATATTTTAAATGACTTGCAGATTTATAACTTTATTACCTCGTTATGACTGTAACAAAAGATGTGTGTGGCTGATGCTGATGCTCCTTTGGTTTTGAACAGCTCGTGCAAACGTGCATGAGCGCGCAGACCTCTGGTTGCAGTTTTGCTTATCGCCAGAGGGGGCGTAGTTCTGCAAAAACTCAGACTTGCGTTTTGCACCTTAAGAAAATTCCACCAATCAGCAAGTCACGGCAAAACAAATCGCATCAGAAAAGCAAATCGTCCTCTGAATCACAGTGAGCGATGTAATCAAGTCTCATAATGCTTTGACAATAAATGAATGGAAAAAATACTTCCGAAACAATGCCGCTGAAAAAGTGGGTGAGCACTAAAGTTGTGCAAAAGAAAACTTTAGCACCCGCCCACTCCCATGAAGCACTTTGAATGACATAGAGTCAGTATTTTTTCTCTATATCTGATAACTCTTTAATGAAGACTATAATCATGTATAGGAAAAATACTACTAAGACTTCTGAAAAAGTGGGTAGGGTGTGTTTGGGCAGGCAAATTAGTCATTCAGTTTTGCCCCGTATAATGTTTTCTACCAAAGATTAGCACTTGGTTAACAAGGAAACCCTGAGAGGAAATCGTAAGCATTTGATGTGTGAAGAAAACAAAGCAAACGTGCTCATTGTTAGACACACACTCATAGTGTTTGAAGTATGTGGAAGAAGCAGAATTTTCCAAAGAGCCGTAAACTACAGAAAAGGGCCTATAGTGCGACGAAATGATGAAAAGTGAACGAATACAACAGCTTGTTTGGAGCAAGAGATGGAAATAGATTGGGTGACAGAAACAGGAAGAGAGATAGAGAATGAAAGAGAGGCAGATGAGTAAATTGCTGTTCGACTTGCGGGAGAGAGGCCCTCTTCTGACTCCCACTTGTGTATAGACTCTTTCTGCAGGAGGTAATTAACGTATGACAGGAGAGCGATACCCTCTCTCTTACTCACAGACTGAGGGGGTCTGGAGAGCCGAGGCTGGCATCCCCAATGTGTCATGTGCTTAATGAAGATGTCCTTGAGGCCTTGTGTCCTCACCAACACTCGCTTGCCAAGATGCCTCCATATTTATCATCTCACACTGCTAGGCGTGTACTTACTGATCCAATCCTAGTTTGCTATTGAAAAGTTTGGGTGGGAGATTTGTAAGGGATATCCATGTGAGAAATATATCTATGAAAAATATGGGTTTCCCAAAGACACCATATTTCTGATTTAAAGGGATACTCCACTTTTTTTTTTTTTTTGGAAATAGGCTCATTTTACCACCCCCCCAGAGTTAAACAGTTGGGTTTTACCGTTTTCAAATGCATTCAGACGATTTTCTGATATTTAGAAGAATATCAGTAACCAGACAGTTTCTGGTCTCATTGACTTCCATAGCAGGAAAATATATACTATGAAGTCAATGAGACCAGAAACTGTCTGGTTACGATATTCTTCTAAATATCAGAAAATTGGCTGAATACATTCGAAAACGGTAAAACCCAACTGTTTAACTCTGGGGGAGTGGTAAAATGAGTAGGGCTGCAACTAACGATTATTTTGATAATCGATTAATCGGACGATTATTTTTTCGATTAATCGATTAATCGGATAAAAAAAATTATTCCATTTTTTTGTTTATTATAACTAAATAAAACCCTAAAAACCCACACTCTTTTGTGTGTTGAACAATCTTCTTAATACAGACAACTTCATTATATAGAAAAACAACAAATAAAAAAAAATATATGACCATAACCTATGACAAAATTCACAAAAATGCTATTGTAAACTAGATTAGTGGATAACTCAGAAAAACTTAGCCTAGAAAAATCACAAGTGCACAATAATTTTATAAAATCTGAACATTTAGTGAAAAAAACATTCCTTAGTGGGGAAAAAAAATAAGAGACAATAAGTGTTGCACTAACTCTGGTAAAACGTACACATTGCTCTTTGTATTGTTATACATTCATGAAAAACATCGTAAAAATCAGAAGCACAGCTGTTTAGTGAGGAAGCAATATTGACTGTGTATTATACAGTATCTTTGCAATAGTTTATTAAGCCTTTTCTTTTAACAGTTTTAAATTTCAGTTAGGCTACTGTGCACGTGAAGAACAATTATAGTGCGCCGAGTCTACTCTAGTGTTGTGATCTAACAGACACTCAGTAGAAAGTGATTAAGTTACAGCAATAAAAGTCTAGCAAGATAGTCATTATTACGAAACCATAGACCTTTATCTACGGATCAATTATAATAATAACATTGAATCATCTTGGAAAGAGTTTCATCATGTTAACTGTTGTAACGCGACGCGCTGTTTGAACACCGAATAGAGAATGACTGACAGCCGCAGTGGAGGGAAAAGCTTTATTTAATGACTTAAATATACATTTCTATCTCACATTATACTACAGTATGGCTTCATAAAGTATACACGATTAACGCAGGTCACCTATTTTGGTTTCAAAATGGCGAATTTGCCGAAAGGTGAATGATTTTCGTGTATGCTGCATATTGATAGCGGTTTCCTGATGCCCGCAAATTAGTTCAAACTCACGGAATCAAGAGTGCGCATGCGAGACAGAAGATAATGTGCTCCAAACCGTCCGTGTTGCGCACAGGCCGGCGAGGGAGAGAGACTGCGTGTGTGCCTCATGAACCGCATGTGAGAAGCGCATGTGAGAAGCGCATGTAGCATGTAAACAATCCCCGTGACGTAATCAGACCAACTAATCGATAATGACATTCGTTGACAACGATTTTCATAATCGATTATAATCGATTTTATCGATTAGTTGTTGCAGCCCTAAAAATGAGCCTATTTCCCCAAAAAAAAAAAAAAAATGAAGTATCCCTTTAAGAGACAACGCTTCCGGGGTCTTGAGTTTCGTTTTGAGGAAATTAACCCTGCTTTGTTGCTAAGGAGTTACAGAGTTATGGAGCTGCTGATTTGAAAAATATATATACATTTTTGCTGTAATTCTAAATTTATCTAAAAAAAATGTGATAATTGCAACTTTATATCTCAGTGTGACTTTAAAATGTAAGTTGCATTTAAATTTAAGGTGACGCAGTTACATTGTGCTTACTTAAATAAATGTAAGCACATTAAGTAATATTAAGGGTAACACTTTATTTTGATAGTCCACTTTAGACATTCAACTAACTATACGTAACTTTGACATGTAGTTGAAAAGTTACTTATAGTTAGTAGAATGTCTAAAGTGACTATCGAAATAAAGTGTAACCATATTATGTATTTTCTATAGAGTTACATGGTTTGGTTTTACTGTTAATTTGCTTTGTAAGTACTTTAATATCTAACTTCATCACCTTAAAATAAAGTGTTACCAAAATTTAGCTCACAATCTTTTTTTTATGATTTACTATGAGGCAGCTTCCATACTTAAAGTTTACACAGAATCCAGATTAACTCATTTGAAGGGAACATCAGTGTGTGTGTGTGTGTGTGTGTGTGTTTGTGTTGATTCACATTTACACACTTGACAGAGCATTCAATGCTTCAGTCATGTCTTTATGGAGTCATGGCTGGGTGTGTGTTGGTGTGAAGTTTTGATCTGATTCACACAATCACAAATATTCTAATTTGCTAATGAGCTCAGATACACACTGTGTGTTTTTGTACCTTGTTGTGTGTGGGAAGATGTGAGATTACTCCTTCCTCTCTGTCTTAAGCTAAATTTGCCCTCTCATCCCCTCCAGCGATAACACTGGCTTCATTATGTAATTAACACTGTTGACACTCACACCAGCTCACCAGACACCAAACCCATATCAACTACACTGTCTAAAGTGAGTCATATGTACATTGTCCTAGATGTGTTAGAAAGATCAGGTCATGCCTTTTGTCCGAGTCTATCGGAAAGTTAGTCCGGTGTTATGTGTCTGGTGTTAATCTGTGTTCATCTCCTTTCCCTTCGAGGTAACTGAGCACTCATCACTAATTTCCTGTATGAGTGTGTGTTTGTGAAATGCAGTTCTGTTTTCAAGGTATCCAAGTGCCTTGTGTTGGGGTCAAGCAGTTCAGGGTGAGTGGGGAAACATGGGATGTGGAGAGCAGTCACAGATATCTGACTATGCATTTTCAGTGGCTGCTGATAGCAGCTTAAAGGTTTATACTGTAATAAGGAGCCTTTGAGGTTGGTTAATCATGCTTTGATTTGGACTTTAACATTTTTTGAAGAGTACACTTGGACAAGTGTGTTTGTGTATGTATGTATTGCTGTTGTTGTTTTTGATTTGGTCATTTCAATACATTTTACTAATATTTTGATTCAAAAGTATTGGATCATTAAGATTTTTTGGGGGGGAAAATGCTTTTGAAAGAAGTCTGTTATGCACCCATACACATACACTACTTTTTTTCAGCTCTATCTGTATAGATCTGCCATGACTGGGCTAATTTATGTATACTATCACTGGCGTAGGAACTGGGGGGGACGTGTGCCCCCCTAGGGTTGCCGCGGTGAGGAAAATTTCCCACCGGTTAATCGACGTGTGACAACACCGGTAATCCCGGTGTCACCGTGGAGGGCAGGGCGGGGGGGTTAAATAGCTTTTAAATGCGTGCGCGTTATACTTTCACTTTCGAAATAAGCGTCAATTGCTTGAATGGACAAAAAAAAAACAACTCGCTGATAATAAAACTTTTATTTATAGACTTTTATTAGCATAACGAACGAATAAAAATAACCCCATGCATAGGCTGAAAAAAGTGAAAATCGGCAAACTGTGGGCCCAAAAAAAATAAAACGTTTATTAACGAATAAGAAAACAAAATAGGCCTAAATAAATTAAACAAAGTTTAAATAAGATAAAACCAAATAAAAAGAGACGAATATAAAATAAAAACTTTAAAAAGGACCTTAGCCTACATAAATGACAGCACTCTAAAAAAAAGTAAAACATTATAAATTGGCATTTATTAACATTAATATATATTGGCCAAAATATTGCCAAACAGGCGCTTTTGCATTGCGTTTTGACACCAAATCTTCCGCCATTATCTTGCTTTTCTGTAATTTGACTCGTTCTCGTCTCCACATGTGCTAAATGGAATCCTGATGCTTGCTGATCTGTGACGTGACGGCACGCGTTGCGCAGTTCATTTTTAATTATAATGCTCTCTTCACAACTAAATAATTGAAAATTATTATTTTTAATTAATTCAAATAAATATTTTAGCAAAAACGAATACTTTAAAAAAAAAAAGTCAAGACATCGCGGTGTCACGGTGGGAAAGTGATGTCACCGGTGATGGGGCTTAAAACCGGTAACACCGTCAACACCGTCTATCGCGGCAAGCCTACCGCAGGAACACAAACTGTACATTTGGAACTTTTATTTTTAACGCGCGACAAAGAAGATATCCGGTTTTGTCAGCAAGTCAAACCCAGAGTGATAGTTAAACCCTTAAACCCGGTTAAACCTTCCCATTTCATGTTTGAATAATCACCATTCGCTTCATTTATTTCACTCATCGGAGCATCTGATTGGTGGAGAGAAGTTAACATTAAAGTCCCCGTGAACCGGAAGTTGCAAACGATTTTTCTCCAGTGCTGTGACGTATTTCCAAGTGAAACGGAATATTGAACAGAGGGCAGGGTTTTACTCTAGCGCTCCTCCTCTCCATCTCTCTCTCATAGCAAACTAACGGTTTTAGGGAAATGGTTAAGCGTTTCCCCACCCAAACTGTGAAGCCTACGTCATCAGAAAAAGAAACCATTCCAGACCGGAAGTAACTTTTCTTTTTTTTAAATAAAGATTACTAAGGTAAAACATTTTTTTAATATATATTCACTTGCACGGATTAATTGTTCACCACAAGACTAGTAATATGCGCTAACAAAGTAAATAGGTTCAATTTTGATTTCACGGGGACTTTAAACTACGCACCAGCTTTGAACTGGAACCACATGATATATCTAATCATGTTACTTATAATATCACATACCTTTTTGCAGTTTGAATAAATAATAAACACAGCAGTTTGAACTCTTCTCCTCTTTATTATATCACACATCATCAGATCACTAACTCCAAGACCGTGACCGTACTAAGTGCGCACGACCCATCTACGGCAAGCCCCGAGGGGAAAAACACATTGCATACACGCATACAATGAGCGCTAGTACATCATACCGGTATTATAGACTTTGTTGGATTATGTCATTTACAATCCAAAAAAGTCTGTTTCAATAATAATAATAAATATTTTGAGGACAGTTACACTGTATTGACACAGTTTTTTTTTTAGTTTTCAACAATGATTGTCATTATTGAACCCTTGCTCTTATTTTGTGTCTGATTTCTCAGTTTTGTCATTATTTTAGCAAATAATTTATTTTCATATATTTTGAGACGTTTGTTTTAAGAAGTTTCAAAGAGTTAGTAAAAGAGTAAAGTAAAAGTTAAAACTTTTTTATTTAAGTATGCATATTTTTTTATTAAGTATTTATTTTGTATTAACACTGCATTCATTTATAATGTATCATTATTGCGTGACATTTGTGTCAATAATCGTCAAGCACTGGTGACTTCGCGTAGTGGGAGGGGGCCCCAAATCAGACCACCACTGCAAGTACCACATCACCAAACTGTATGTTGGTGGGATAGACGTTGATTCATAGTGGCCAATATGTCCCCCCCAATGTCAAAGACATTCCTACGCCCTTGTATACTATATTGTACTGCAGCAGCAAAGGCAATATCTAATATTAAGGTTGACCTTATTCATTATATTCCTGTCAAATCTACACCATTGCAGTTCATCTGTAGGGATTTATTTTATGTAGGTGAGTGTGTGTGTGTGTGTGTGTGAGGGCCCACTGATTTACATGTCCTGTAAGCTTGATTGCCGCTTTATTTTTGCGCTGTGTAGTGAAGTCCCATGCTTGAGTGTGTAAAACGCCCCTGATTTGCAGTGCTTTATTTCATAGAATTTTCTATATGCATGCATAATGGAAGTTTATTCTCAGATCTGATTCCCTACATATTTCAGATGCACTGGCTTAAAAATAGCACCATTTCTGTGTGTATTTAGCTCAGCATGGCTCACGCTCTCTCTCTTTCTCTCTCTCTCTCTCTCTCTTGATTCCTCTGCTTTCATCTCTCACTCGATTTCTCTGCTGTCTTCTCCCACTTGCTTGTAACTCTTCTGACTTGACAATAATTGAATAGCTTGAAAAAAATAGATGGGTCAATCTATCAGTGGTGGAAGAAGTACTGAATTTCAGTACTTAAGTAAAAGTACAAATAACCAGATGAATATTTACTTTAGTAAAATTAGAAGTAACACAATGACAACCATACTTAAGTAAAAAGTAAAAAGTACCTGATTTTAAATGTACTATAAGTATTGAAAGTAAAAGTACTTGCATAACAATTTATTCTCTTAATGTCTATTTTTTTCTAATGATTAATAAAACATTTAATTCTAACTCGTTCCAACTACTCCTATAATGATGTTCAATAATCATGGAAAAAAATTGTTGTCACCATTTCTGAAACAAGCTTGCAATTAGGCAATATGCACATCATGCTTATCCTTACTATATATTAATAACTATGTTTGGCAGTAAACGCGATTAATTTATGGTGTAATTCTGAACCTCTTGGCTTGCCATAGGCTAATCCTAACCAAATGTATAGGCCTATTACACACGGTGCGTTTCCTATGCACATAAAAAAAAAAATTCGCGTATAATTTGCACTATAAACACACTGCGTGGGAGACACATTTAGTGTGACCGGGTTGATATATCTACAGTATGGCAACCAAACGTCACTGGTGAGACAAACGTACAACGAACGGATGGTCAGATTATGTTTTGGCAGGGGAAAAACTGATCAGAAAATGTAATGAAAAAGTAACAGATGTTGTAGAAATGTAGTGGAGTAGAAAGTATAATAATTGCTGCAAAATGTAACGAAGTAAAAGTAAAAAGTATGCACTATTTATTCTACTTAAGTAAAGTAAAGATGCGTGAAAAATGTACTTAAGTAAAGTAACAAAGTATTTGTACTTCGTTACATTCCACCACTGCAATCTATAAATTGTCTTTTTCACTTTGAAATGATTAGGGAAATTTCTGTAAAAAAAAAAATTATCAGACAGTGAGCATTTTGAGAATTTTACTTCAAAGTTTTACCTCGAAGTTTTTTTTCCCTCTCAAAAATCAGTTGTTTACTGTACAAAATCAATAACAGGGTTAAGAATTAAAAAGCATCCCTTATTATTATTTATTTATTTATTTATTTATTTTTGAGGTGATTTGACAACAACTTGTCTTAGAAGAGATATTATTCTTGAAATGTCAGACTTACTTGACACATAATCTGGGGGTACAACTTGTAATAAATATTCTAATAAACAAACAATTTTCTACATCTCTCACAGCTTGATCTCTTCAGTTAAATCCACAGCATCTTTCACTTTGAAGTGTTTTAGGATTTTTGAAGTCTCTAAGCTCCTCGACTCTACAGCCCTTTTAATGTTCCAGACAACTAACATGCCTTAGGACTACTTTACTACAAGCTTCATGAGAGCCATCAAGGCAACTTAATTCACATTATTGTACTTGACAGCCATGGATGTGACTCACTAAACAGTGTAATACTTCAGTATTCACTTGATTTTCAGTGGGAACTTGCATCACGCATGTGGCGTATTTTTTTTTCAGCTGTGATGTGATGTAATAACCTATTTCTACGATTTTTTTCTTTGTTTTTTAAGGCAGGAGAATACGAAAAAAGATAGGCAAAGAGAAATGAGAAAAACATAGCTGTGAAAATAGGAATGAAAAATTGTTGACAGCAGAAGACTATGTGATAGCAGGTAGAAAACGTTTTGATATTAACAAATAGGCAACGTTAAGAAGAAACTAAAAAATGGTTCCATCTAGTGTTTATGGATTCATTAATTTGATTTCCAATCTTAAATGTAAGGGTTCTTTATTGGCATCTGTGGTTCCAACATTCATGAAACCTTTCCATAACAAAAAAATAAAATAGTGAAAAAATGTCTTTACATTTTTTTAAATGTTCTTCCGTTCTACTTTTAAGGGGAAAAAAGGGTTATTTTACGAACTGTTTACTGAAAGGTACTTTGGGAATCCAAAAATGGTTCTTCTATGGCATCACTGCAAAAACCCACCTTTCGGATCCTCTATCTTAAGTCTTGTGAATTGTCATCTCTATGTTTGTGATTTCAGATGTCAGGAGGTAAGATGTCCAGTTGTAGATACTCATGTGAGATTTGTGTTGGGTTCATGAGTATTTTTGGGTTTCTAAAACAAACCGTATAGCAAATAAAGAACCCTATACATTGAAAAATATTATTGATAAGAAAAGGGTTGTAGGAAGAATCTTTTGTTTTTAAGAATCTTTGGGGTTTTTTTCACTTGGAACCGCCAATCACCTCTGAGTTGTCTAAAAATGACCAATGGAATTGGCTTGTGGAATTTGCATGCCATGTCCGTACATACAGGTAAGATGGTGGCACGCATCCACACATTCAGGTTTATGGTGAGGAGCTGAGACTAGGATCCCAGCCATTCAGTGGGGTCTTTCAGGGGGGACATAACATCTCTGTTCCCTCCATCAGGTAACGAGGGTTACATCAGTAACCAAGAAGATCCCTATCGGTCAGTCAAATCTGACAAATGGTGCCCATACTGTATGGAAATTCCAAAGCCACTGAACTGCTGTGAGCATGCAGATGCTGGCAAGCTGTAGCGTGCCCTTTTGGCAACTACCCTCATACAGTCACACTCTACCCAGTACCCCATCTAAGCCCAAAGAATAACAATCCTCCATGCCTCCTCTGGGGGCAGCGCTTGCAAGTTCACCACTTGGTCCTGAAAAGGAGTGGAGGGAACTTTGGGCAAGGAGTCTCAAGATCATTTGACAAGAGGCCAGGCTCAACTCGCTGGAACAATTCGCTGACTGAAAATGCCTGCCCTTTCGCATTTTAGGAACCCGATGATCTGATGATCAGGCTTTGCCTGTGACCTATGGTCAACAGCAACGTGATGTTACTACAATGGTGGCAACATACACCTTCAAGGTGGAGGGGGACAGCATCCACTCCAATATCTCTTGGAGGAAAGCACAGAGCTGTTCAGGCGTTTCCGGAACTTTCCTCCAGGAAGAGCACCACTCAGCGAACAGACTCCACTTTAAAGCTTAAGTTCGCCTTGTAGAGGGAGCTCTGGCTTGAGTGGTAGTGTCTACCAACGCTGGTGGTAGGCCCACTTAAGTCCTCCACATCCCATCCAAAAGGACACATGGAGGTTTGAGAGCTGCGGATATGGATCTCAGGGGAATCCGACAGGGATTGGCTGTCGCGAGGAGTATCAGCTCTGAAGCCCAGCTTCGGGTAGGCTAGTAAGGCGCAACCATCAAGGATGTGCTTAAGGGGCTCAGTCTGCTTTTGGAGTTAGACTATCAAGAACTGCTGGGCAAAGTCTTTGACAGTGCCACCGAAGAGGCCGACTTGCGCGAAAGTAGCGTTGAGAAAGCAGACTTTGTCAGCATCCCGCATCTCTGCAAGGTTCAGCCAGAGATGGCGTTCCTGGACCACCAAGGTGGATATCGTCTGGCCAAGGGCCCACACCAGTTCCACCAGTGCACAGTTCCTGCATCCAGCTCAGAACTACTCTTGTGCAGGCTCTTTGGCCTGATGGACTTCCAGGATGGCCATTACATGCAGGGCGGAGGCTGCCTGTCCAGCAGTACTGTAAGCTTTAACAGGCACAGAAGCCTTAGAAACACGGATGGTTCTGGTTCCACATGGGGAATCTCCTCGTAACCCCTGGCCATTGAGTGTAGGTAAAAGATGGCTTCTGCATCCCCTCATGCACTTCCAGGAAGAAAGGCACTGAGGTGGAATGCGGCTGTGAAACACCACTGAATGCAAAACAAGCTCTTAAGAGGCTATTGAAAGAGAGTGATTGCTGTATACAACCACTAGGCTCCGAAGCAAAAATCTGAATGAGTGGATGCTTGCCCGTATGTACGGGGGAGTGGTTTGGCATGCAAATTCCACTCGCCAACTCCATTGGACATTTTTCTACAACTCCAAGTGAGAGCCCAAGTGATGCCGAATGTGACTGACAGATAGGGAGCATAGCTTTACGGTTGTTTTGACAAACACCATCAATTTTGCATTATGACATCACTATTTTCGTGAAAATTAGGCAATTTAAAATAAATAATAATAGTAATTTGCCAATTTCATGCAATAAAATTCTCAATACAGCAATGCAAAAAAACTCATTCTCATTACTGTAATTTCATAAAAAAAAACAATGATGTATGTTTTTTAACTAGATAGTATCTATAGATGAGAGTATTGTTTTTTTGTAATGTAAGTGTCACAGATGCGGCAGAAATCGTTTCAAGTCAAGGTAGTGAAATGAGCCGCACACATCAGCCTCATGAGCAGAGCAGTCGAGCTAATAGCTTAGTGTGGGTTCACCACTTCCCTCCTCAACAGCATTTACAGCCCTGTAATTAAATAAAAATAATTTTCCAGGCTTTTAGAACAATATTTATTAGCTCTGTGTTTTTTACCATGGTCTTTGCATGTTCACTGCAAAAATGCGACCTCACCTGACACATCATTATTTTTTTCTGGATGATCTATTGTTGCTTGCCGTGTCTCTTGTCGTGTGTGTGTGAGAGAGAGAGCTGAGCACATCACTGTGCCACAACATCTGTCCCTGTATATTGCTGATAAGAAGCACCCTCCTCAGCCAAGTGAGTGAGAAACCATGGCAACGGTCCAGTCTGGTGTTGACATCATGGTGCGTTAAATATAACGTTTTGCCACACAACCAGTCATTCAGCCATTTTAGTCAGTCTGCTTTTCTATAAATACTCATTTTTCTCCTCCCAACTGTAGCTCAGCCTGTTCAGACTAGAGGGCGAGAGGAAAATAAGTATGTGTGTGGGGGGTGGGGGGATGTTTATGAGACAGCTATAACAAATTTGCAAGGACACTTATGTTTCACATAAGCACATTTATGTATTTATTTCAAACACTGTTTTAAAATGGTGAACATGATTTCACCAAGTATCACATGTTCCTGGATCAACTTTTCAATCAACCAATCAGATCTAAGGGATAAGTTTACAGTTTATGTCAAGTTTAGGCTTAGAATCAGGGTGAAGTACTTAAACATCAGTGTTATTCACCTATCATTACCCTTTGATTTTAGGGAAAAGTTATGGGTAGGGCTAGGTTTAGGGGTAGGGATTGGGTGAGGACTACATTTTGGGACAGGAATGTTAATAAAATATGTTGATCCAGGAACTTTGCAAAGTCTTACTTGGCAAAATCACGGTGACTGGTTTTTAAACACGGTTTGAACGCTCATCTGAGGCCAGATGTGTATAGTGTTCTCATCGTCATCAATATCCACATGAGAAAAGAAGTAGGGGTGTTTGAGAGACATATTACATTCAGAAACTTGTAACATTGAATATATGGGCCAACAGTTATTGCTACTGTACAACTTGCCAGGTAATTTTCCTAAGTTAGTTCACTACAGTTTTTTCAAACAGATTCTGTCTGATAAAATGTGCTTGGAAACCTTGATGTCTATGGTGTGTGAACTGTGCTCAACTCAAATACCTTTATAATCAGTGTTATGAGTTGCCTTGGAACAGAGTTTGCCGAGTAAGACTAGGTCCACATATTTTGCTGATCTTGGAACAACATTTCTACGAACATTTAATCCAAACCATATCCCTACCCCTATAAATATAACCCTACCCTCGATCCCACGGCTACTCGTATCTCAGCCTGTCTGACAGACATCTTTGGCTAGATGAAGGACCACACCTTCAAAAAAGTCTTGCAAAGACAGAGCTTGTGGTCCCGGGTCAACCTAACACTTCATCCAGGGGCGGCCTTACCTATGTTTCAACAGTTTCAATTGAAACGGGCCAAGGTGACCGGCAATATCCCATTCATAAGCTGTGTCTGAAACCGCTCACTCGTTCACTCATTCACTAATTCCTATATAGTGTATGGCATTTGAGTGCACTATATCTGCAAGGAGTGAACGAGATGAAGTGAGTGAATTCGGACGCTGACGTTTACACTGTGCGTCGGAGAGTTGGAGCTGTCGCAGAAAAGGCTTCGTCACGCGTACTGATAAAACTCCTTTTATCTTACATTACCTACTTTATAAAATAATATTAACAACAATAACAATCATAATGACTTTATTTTGTAATTATACCTCCGTGCCAGCTTTGTAGTTTCATCGACTGAAATTGTACATTAACTCTCACGTTCACAGATGACGTGTCGTCGAGCGCCCTCCGGCGACCGTTATTATGTTCAAAACGACGATTAACGGATATTTTTCAAATCCTCCACTGGATTTAATGTTTCATGCGCGCTCAGTTCTCTCCGCATTGGATTGTGGGAAATAGGGCTTCAGGAAGTGTACATCGAATGTACACTCGAATTCAGAGAGGATTGTGGGTAAAAGTAGTGAATGAATGTAGGGAATGATGTCGTTCACTCAGAATTCGGACACCACTACAAAATGGCCGACACCCGATATAGTGCACTATATAGTGGATAGGGAGCGATTTCAGACACAGCTATATTCTCCGTTGGATTTCAAATGTAGGCGCGCGGCAAGTGAATTGAAGCGACGCGCTCATTTTTTCCAGGCGCAGCGAGATGAAAAAAAATAGCTAATTTTCAGAATGCCGCAAGCGCACCGCAGGTCATGTGACAAGAAACAGCTGTTTCCGTAACAACATTGAAAGCTCAGTCAACATGAATGATGAGGGTGCACCCAAACACTACGGGTGTTTTTCTCTTCTCCGTAAATAAATCTTGTTGCAAATCTGCGTTGTGGAGAGAGCAGTGAATGGTTGCATAGCAACGATCGACACCACGTCAAAATCGGACCGAACTTTACTATTAATAATAAAGGATAAGCTAATGTGCATGGCAAATGTCAGTCTTTTTTGTATCATTCTTTTTATAAAATTATTTAAAGGCTGAAATATGTGAGGTTTATCTAGCCTACTATAAAACCCTTTTTATGCAAAGAGCATACACTGTGTGATTTTTACCCCATCTAGAGGTGAAAAGGTATATGACCATCCATTGAATATTAGTTCCTGTTCCTCTCAATTCCGATTTCGTTTCAACTCCTACGGTGGCCAATGTAGTCCAAGATTAACATGGCTTCCAGTTCGACCTCGTCCATGAGTGTTAACTCAAACGTAAAGGCGAAAGGCGAAGCTTGAATTAACGGGTATGTCCCTCTTTGGCTAATGTACTTTCAAGATGGAGGGTCAACATGGCGACCGACATTAGAACCCCTTACCCGTACGTATTTTCAATGGCATATTGTACACTCACGAGAATACTTTATTACTTGAACGAAGTAAATATACATTAATGAGCACATATATTTTTGAAAGAACTAAGTGTTTTCAGCTAAGAATAAACTAAAAGAGTTACACAGTGTAGCTTTAACCATTAACACTATTTAGTCATTGTCTCTAGGTATTTTAGCTGGAAAAGTAGACAAACGCCCTATATACTGATTACAAAAATATTTTGTAATGATACTGATTGTGGATTGCAGCCGTGTCGAACTTTATCTAGTATTCTGTTTGTCATGTGATCTCTATGCTGTGACAAATTATTACCATTGATCACTGCGCCTGATGATAAGATGGATAAAAGCATAATAGAGGTGAGCGGGTGAACAAGGCAACTAACATCCGTGACTAACACACAGGTGTGGGCATCTATTCAGACACTGCACTGGAAAGCGAGGTCTTATGTGCAAGACAAAAAAGAGCAAACGCACAATAGACGCGGGATGAGTCAGACCAGCGTTCTACATTTTATTTTCTCTTTTATTTCGCTATCATTATTGATTCTGAAGATTTAGAAAGCAGATACAAGTAATTCTCAGCGATATGTCAGGAAGTTAGTCTTGTCAAAATGATAAAAGACCCTCTGATGCAGTGTTGCAGCCAGAGGTCAGTGTGTGTGTGACAGTGGAGCAGGGGAGAATAATGCTTGCTTTATTTAGCTCCCACTGACTTTCTGCCAAACCCACAACATCATGGAAGTGTATGCGAACACACACACACTAAATACCTTCCAGCACTTCATTAGTGCTGTGTAAACATTTGCGACATGCATTCAGCCCTTCACCTGAAGAGTTGTTGTCTTTTATTATTTGATCACTTTTTAACATGCAATTCCTTTTTTCTTATTCAGACCGGTTATGTTCAACCTGTATGGGTCAATGAATGTTGTAATGGCTGATACAATTATTGGATGTTGACTGAAGTTTATTTACGTATTTATTTACTGCTTATATTGTCCACCCAGGCAAAAAACATAAACCAGGAAATTATGGTAAACCCCTTCAAACCCTCAGGAATGGTTAGTTCAGGTTGTAAATATTGTGTGGTGCGATAGATAGATAGATAGATAGATAGATAGATAGATAGATAGATAGATAGATAGATAGATAGATAGATAGATAGATAGATAGATAGATAGATAGATAGATAGATAGATAGATAGATAGATAGATAGATCTATGCTGAATGAGAAAATGTGTGAATGTAAGTGTTCATTTTTTTTTTTTTTTTTAAAGGAAGGTCGCACATGTGGGCTGTAGCTGGGCACCATTTATAACCGCTGTTCTGATAACTGTGGGGTTTCACAGACTGGCAGTACTGTTAATAAAAGCCTGTCAGACTGAACCTTTCAGCCCTTAGAGACACCAAGACTGAACTCTGATAAGAAAAGAGAGAGAAAAATTCCCTTTTATAGACACTGAGAAGCATAGTGGTTTCAGGAACCCTATGAAGAGCAAAAACATTTGAGATTTTATTTTGAAGAAATCAGAATGGGAATGTCCATGGATGTTTGGAATTCCCAGGGCTCTTTAAAGATAACCCTTCGCATTTCTGGTAGTGAAGGGGATCCTCTAAAAGGCGAAAGTCTTACACAACTTTGAAATGTGACTCAGGTCTGATTTACGAGCAGGATGTCTTCTTTAAATATCTTCAAGGACTATGACGGAGGTCTTGGAAAGGGGTTTTGATCAAGGGTTGACATTTCCAGACTAGGGTTTCCCCTTCGTTCCATTCCTACCTCCCTTTTGAGCTTGTCTTTGGTCACATGAACAATTAAGCTCAGTGCATGTGTGTTTATGTGAGAATCTTTATTTATTTATACTTAGAAATCTTTGGGGGAAAAAAAAACTTTGTCCACCAAGTCGTGTAAAAACCATAAAAATAAAAGATTCCAGGCCCTCATGACCTCATGTTTCAGATAACTTGATCCATTTCTGACAAGGCAAGGTTGTGTCATGAGCTGCCAGAACTGATGCTACGCTTGATACTTACAAAGGCTGGTATTTTTGTGATTTTTTTCAACACAACACAAGGGTTAAGATCCGTACAGTCACATGTACTGAAGGTGTAAGGAAAATATGACTTTTATTTAACCAAATAAAAATGTTTCAGCCATTAAATGGAAACTTTTCTTGAACAGTTCCATTCCATTGCTATCATGTGAACATGCTCAGAATGACAAGACTTTGATCGTGTGTGTGTTTATGCTATGTCGTGCACCAAGAATCTGGTTTGTCAGGGTCACCACCATATAAGGCAACTGCTTAGCTCAGCACCAAGCGAATTCCTCTCGTTATTTAGCGACAGAAATGTTGCTGTTCATCTGTCATTGTCTCTGACAGTTGTTGTTAATTAGCTCACACACTTTAAAGGTCAGTTCTCCTTTCTGACACATGCCGAACTCTCTATGTGACTCAGCCTGAAAGCTCATTTCGTAATGAGTGCTACTGTGGCCCAGTGTTTGTATTTGGGAAGCTTCTGTACTAAAGAGTTTGGAGGGAAATCTCCCTAAAAGCCAGTGGGATTTCCCCTCAATATTTCCACAGCTGTCCTCTGCACCACCTGGGGCTTTGCATCAATACTGTGCAACTCCCAACAGCTGCCTATCTGTCTTTCTCTTTCCCTCTTGAAGACTTGACACCAGGCCTGCTGTCGTTACACATCATGCTGCTTTAGACAATTGAACACTCAGAGAGATATGAAATATGCTTTGATGGTTTAATGAGTAGCTTAAAGGGCATGTCCAGTGGCCCCCTAAAACTTTTTAGGGGCCACTGGACATGCATATAAGGCTTTCTGAAGATTCTGAGCTGCACTTTAGATCAAAAGGTTAGCATTAAATCTTCTAAACCACGTTCTTTTGTTAAAAATACTTTTGTCTCATCCAAGTTTGATTTTGTATATAAATATAGATTTTCTATATGTAGGATATCTCTATACACTGTAAAAAAATATTGATGGTTTAACTTAAAAAAGTAAGTAACCTGGTTGCCTTAAAATTTTAAGTTGATTGAACTGGAAAAAGTGAGTTAATACAATGAAGGAGATTAATTTAACCATCAGAAACTCAAAATTATATGTTATCTGAACTAAATACATTATTTAGGTTGATTTGACAAAAGAAAAAAATGTTGTGATTACTACACTGTAAAAAAAATATTGTTGGTTTAACTTAAAAAAGTAAGTAACATGGGTTGCCTTAAAATGTTAAGTTGATTGAACTGGAAAAAGTGAGTTAATACAATGAAGGAGATTAATTTAACCATCAGAAACTCAAAATAATAAGTTATCTCAACTAAATAAATTATTATAAAGTTGACAAAAGAAAATATGTTGTGATAACAAATCTTGTTAACAAAGTAAAACATATTTTTGCATATTTTACAGTAATAACAGTAAAATATGCAAAATACTAACCCTAAACCAAACCCTAAGCCAAATTATACAGCAAAAAAACCTGTTAATAAATGTTACTTGTATAATTATTAAATTTACATTCATAACAATTTTATTGTTTGATATTGTTTTCTAATGTCTATTATGACATTCAGACATTGTGAAGTGTCCACATACTTGCCATGTGAATATTTATTTAGATTTTAGTCATATTTTAGATGGTGCTGAGTTTCCACTGTATTTTCCATCCCTATGGATTTATGGTGTGATTCACTCTGTCAGATGTACTTTAACTTTGACCTTTTGACTTCAGTGACACAATCACCAATCATTGTGTGATCCACCCTTTGAAGTTATGGAAAATTGTAGATCTCGTGACTCGCTACTTGTTTGTGTATATGGGTGTCCTGCGTGACTTTGGACCAGATAAGTATACGTGTTGCCTTTCTGAGCAACCATAAGGCTGACTTTTAATATTATAGTTCATGGTTTTCATATCTTCTGTGTGTCTGCCTAAATCTTTGTACAAGTAAAGCCAGCCTTTTGATGTTTAAAGGGACAGTTCAGCCAAAATGAAAATTGTCATTCCAAATTTGATTTTATGTCTACCATACACCACTAAAGAGTTTTGCATACAATGAAAGTATATATAGCTCTTTAACCTGACATATGGCTTCAAAATACTTGTTGTATCACCATTTACTTTCATTATATGGAAAATAGCAGCGTGAACCTTCTGCTAAATATCTCTATATCTTATATAATATCTAAATATCTTACATATTCCACAGAAGAAAGAAAAGTCATACCGGTTTCATTTTCTGGAAAACCTTTCCTTTAACTATTTCATGCTTTGCGGTTCCCCTTACGAAAAAGAAGTATATTTCAAGTCCATTTTATGTAGTATACTTAAGTAATGTTCAAGTATATTTTTAAGTATTCATTATGTAGTAAGTATACTAATGTCACTATGTACTAGTAGTAAACTTGTAAGTATACTATTTTAATACCGCTTGGGACTAAATTGGCCCACTTTTAGTACATAAAAGTATATGTTTAAGTGTACTATAAGTGTAACAGTATGTGCACAACTAGTTCATTATTATGTATCTCGTGTACTGCAAGTGAATTTATGGGTATACTAGTAGTTTACTTTTTTACTGTAATACTTATACAAGTATACTTTGAATATTTAATTATACTTTTAAGTATTTCTGGATCAAAAGATTGAGTACAAGAACAGGACAAATATACTTGCTTTTCTCTCAGTATAAGTCAAGTACACTTAAGTGTAATTTGAAGTATATTTCTGAGAAGTACATATAGTATACTTCTGAGAAGTACAGGAAAAATAAACTGAAAGTATACTTTCTTATTTTTACTTTAAAAGAAGTATACTAATGGCACACTTGAATAAACTTCTTTTTCGTAAGGGTCGCTGTCTGGTGAAAAGAAAAGGAACTAAAAGTTCTCAAAGTGGAAAGAAAAAAATGGAGATATAATATGATTACATCAACAAACCTGTTTACACTCCAGTCATTCTCCCAATCAATAACTTGAGTCAACAGACACACACACATACTGTTTACTAATGTAAACATACACACACAGAAGGTGCTGTCTGTCTGGAACAGCTCCACATCTGCGGCAGGAGCACATGATATTCATGAAATAGGAGTCATTATGAGAGCCAAACATCCATTAGAGCTGTAAGAGCCGCTGCGAAAGCGGACGAGGGCTCATAAAATCGAGATCAACTGAGGATTTAGCCCGGATAATAAACAGGTCTTGTTTGGAGAAATGAGACGCTGAAATTGAAGCTCATCTTCAGAGTTTTCTTTAGAGGTTATTTACTTATTTTCCTTTATGGGTGTGTATTTGTTGGTTCAACAGACTGCTTTGACACGCAAACACATGAACAAGACGCAGCAAAATCTATCCTAACTCAATCCTCATGGGAGGAAAACGGGAAGCCAGAACAATCAGCCTCTGATGAGTGGGGGGCTTTTGGAGGGAATTTACAGTAAAAAGGCCCTCTGTGCCACCAGTCTGCCCACCTGCCCTTTTGCCCCCCTGGGAAAGAAAGCAAAGATAAGTCAGTAAATAATAGCAGTTTGAAGCAGGGGAGGGGTCGGGTTTAGGTCATTATCTGGACAACTGTGACTAAGGGTTATTCTGCTGATCTGAGTGCATGTGGATTGTACCATCTGGTGAAGAAAAAAGGGTGTCTGCTCTAGAAATAGTCATTTGCTCTCTTACTCATGTTTTCCTAGTCTCTTTATCTGTTATAGTTTTACAAAGGGCTGGAAATCCCCTATTGCTATTTGAATGAATGAAAAAAAAAAAACATGAAACACTGAGTGATATGTTCATCAGTTGCCTTTAACATACAGCTCTTTATTATTTTATATAATAATAGTTGAGCACATTTTTTCTATAACATAAAATGTAAGCAGTACAAAATTATTCAGTGCAGCACAATTATAGAAAAGCAAATCATAAATCAGCCATTATTATTATTTTGACCATCAAAGACTGCACCTTTACATTTCTTTTTATGTACTGTATATTATAAAAATTCCAGGTAAAGCGCTCTTCCACCATGGTTAATATAAGATAAAAATGAGATACTATATAAAAATACAAATTTCACAGGTGGCATTTTTAAACACTGATTATTAATATTATCTGATGTATCTAGAAACACCCCATATGTTGCGTATGGTAGTATGCTTGGGTCATTCATACTGAAAAATGAAATGCATTATTGAAAACTACTTACAGTAGTTATATAAATTTGGGTTACACTTTATCTTAGGGTGACGTAGTTACATTGTGCTTACGCAAGTACTGAGTAATATTAATTAACATACATATTATAGAATTATGGTTAGGGTATGGGTTAGTTACTTGTTATTATGCATAATTTACTGTTATTACTATAATTACATAGAATAACATGTACGTCTTCCTTAAAATAAAGTGTTACCTGTAAATTTGTCTGACTTTCATTCTTTCTTTACTCTTTATTCCAATGGTATTTAAATTTGAATCAAACTTATGCCAGCATTATGTTAATTATAATCAGAATTTAAAGGATTTGTTCACCCAAAAACAATAATTCTGTCATTAAACTGTAAAAACCACTTAATTTTATCATGCAAACTCATTGCCTTAATTTCATTAAGTAAGCTTAACTTAATTGCATCAACTTCTTATTCTTACTTAATCCATTCAAGTTTTGTCAACTTAATGCTGTCTGTGATCTGAGAGAGTGTACTCCCCGAGTGCCTTGTGGCATAAATAAAATAATTGCTTTGTTTTTCTATTTTTGGCTTTATTTTACCATTACAATTTTATTTGCTGTCGTTATTGGGGTGATACTTACAAGAGACAACAACAAAAATGGTAATGGTCAATTAATTAAATCATAAAAAAAACATTACTTGACTGGTTTGAGTAACCCCCCTAATATATTTGAGTATATATATATATATATATATATATATATATATATATATATATATATATATATATATTAGGGCTGTGCAAAAGTTAATTGCGATTAATCGCATCCAAAATAAAAGTCTGTGTTTACATAATATATTTGTGTGCGCTGTATATAATTATTTTGTATATATAAATACCTATGCATGCATGTATATATTTAAGAATTATTTGCGCTTAAATTCTGTATACATCTATAATTACATAATCTATATTATATAAATATAAATATTTTATATATGAATAACACATTTTCTTAAATATATACATGCATGTGTGTGTATTTATATATACAAAATAATTATATACAGCACACACAAATATATTATGTAAACACAGACTTTTATTTTGGATGCGATTAATCACAATTAACTTTTGCACAGCCCTAATATATATATATATATATACAGTATAAATACAGTATATATGAAGAGTTCAGATGCAAAAGCCTCTAAATGCCATTTGAAATTTTCTTCTTTAATGATGATTTTTGTCAAACTTGTATATTTAAGTTCAGCAATTTCACTTAAATAACAATTAATAGGTAATTATCATTGCCATTTAAGTGAAATTACTGAACTTAAATATACAAGTTTGATAAAAATCATCATTAAAGAAGAAAATTTCAAATGGCACTTAGAGGCTTTTGCATCTGAACTCTTCATATACAGTATATACATATATATACAGTATATATTAGGGTCAATATATATATACATTACTCAATATATTAGGGTCAAGTAATGTTTATAAGGTTTTTCTGAGTAACGAAGGCATATGCAAACAGTACAGATTACTGAGAAATTGTAATTAAGTTCAACAAATTATCGGACATTAAGTAAAGTTAACAAAAAAAATTCTTTGTAAGAACAATGTTAGATTTTACAGTGTAATTACTCACCCTCATTAGAATTAACCCTTTAAAAGACTTTCTCAATTCAGATCTAATTGGCCGACAGCTCTCTGTGTATGCAATGACACATGACACATATAGGGGGAAAATATACAGTTGCACACTGTTCTGGAATGATGTATGCATTGTGTACAGAATCCTGTTGAATAATTGATAGGGCAGTGGCCAGGTCACTCAAAAGTAGATGGAACTGGAGATCTGTCCGTTTCTGAAGAAACAGGTCATCATGACGTTGGTGACCCATCTATACTGCCCTAACCTAGTGGTTTAACTGGCCTGCTACGGCTAATTACTATGGCATTTGGGTTCACCGTTGTTATCACATCCCTGAGACCATTAGCCTGAAGTGACACATGGAGCACTTGTCTGAAATGACTTCTTTCATTTCATCATCTCGCTGCGGCCTTCTCGCTCACTTCTCCTTGACCTCGTTACACGGCCTCTCCTCCTCCGTCATCCCTCCGCCGGAGAAACGCTAAATAATACATCAGGCTTTACATCACCGTTTGTAAGGCGACAATGTTAGCATGTCAAGGCACGGCATTCGATCCGCTCTTCCAATGACAAGATGGAATATGTTGGCCAGTATTGGTTTTCAGCAGGCATGGCTGAAATATTGATGAGGGCTGAGGCAGTTTTTCCACTGTGGTTAAGCTAGTCACCAGCCACTTCACCCTTTCCCCATCACTCGATCCTAGGCCACAGCCTGGCTACCGTGAGCGAGAAAAGAGACATTTTCCATCTGCCGTGAAATTAGAGCAGCTCATTATGGCAGAGTGCTCAACGTGTGTGTACGGGAGATGTATCCTACGTTTCATTGCGTGCGAAGGTGTGAAAAAAGAGAGGGACGTTTCCCTCAAGTCCACGCCCGTTTTTTGTTTTGTTTTTTTGTTTCCACGTTGGATTAACGATCAATGGGTTGGATCAGCGCGCTGTGTAACCCAAACAGCGTTACGCTGAATCGCTAAGACCCCTCATGGTGGAGCAGATGACTCAGTGCGGCTCTTCCTGAATAAACCATGACTCCAAAAGCGCATCAATAATGCAGAGAGCTACTGTAACGCATACAGCTAAGTGGTACAACAGTTGGATCTAATGTTTATCAAGTTTTCGCAGACCTAGTTTAGTTCCAGGTTGTATTAATACCCTGAATAAAATGCAGACAGAAAGTGGGGCACGCTATTTTTTTTTTCTTGGTCTCCGTGTCCTCATCATCATTTAGAGTGGGTATCTGTCTCACTGCTCTCCCTTCATATCCATTCCTCTTCTCAGTCTCTACTAATGTAAGCATTATGCTTCTACATTCCCTGTGTACAATGAGGTAACAAATTACAAAAAGTCAAGGGGATTTTTGATGTAGGGGTGCCTTGGGGTAGTTGTCACACTATTTAGGAGGCACTATTTTTTTGAATTTCCACTTTTAATGCACAAGATTTTTTTTTTTAATCCATTTGTATGGCATGTTCTCACAATGGGAACCATTTTACGTCGTGAACAGTTTTCAATAGCAAATATGTACAAGGCAGCATGCTAAAAATATAAAACCTTTGTTTTGGTTTACAAATGTTGTAAACATCACATAAAAATGTGAAATTTGGAATATGTGAAAACTGACATTTTTCAACCTTGAAATGTTTAGTTTCATTTTGGAGGAGAGTGCGCAAAAAAAAAAGTTTTATATTATGTTTTATATGCTGGTTACTCAAATTGACTGTGCATTTTGTTTGTTGGATGTAGTCTAGACTCTCTGAGGTCGACTCTAAGAAGCACCAATCAAGCCTGGTGCATAAATTAACAGGTTGTCCTTGTTGAATAAATTCATCCTGCACTCAAATTTAATAAAATGTTTTACTGTTCTTCTAATGTCTACTCTCAAACACCATGCTAGCTTCCTTCCGCCAGCATCTTTGATTGATTTCAAAGCCTTTCTGTAGAGCTAAGTGCTTCCAATCCCATGCAAGGAATCTGTTCTAGCATATTTTTTATGTTCATTTTTCATATTCCACTATTGGACAGGACTTCACTATATTTCTATTAAATCCTAATCTAATTATGACAAATTGTATATCGTTGGAAAGGTCTAAGACTTCTAAATAGATATTCTACCCCTGTTTTGTATTACTAATTATGTAGGAAGAGTAAAGGATGAATTTATGACAAGAGTGCACCTTAAAAAATCTGCATCATAACAGGAGTTAAAAGTCGATGCACCCACTTTTAATCATTGAAACTTCTGTTTTTATGCTAAAAGTTCACAATAAAAAATATAATCTAGTATTTTTCAATAAAAAATGATAGTATAATATTATCCTCTAAAAATGCTAATATTTATATTTATTATCCTCTAAAATATGATTTTATTTTTTATCGCCTTTTTATTATATCACATATTTTAGTAGTTATCATAAATTAGGTATCATTTGAAAGCTTATCAACTCAGAATTCATCCTGTGAAAACTGTTTTATAATTGAATGTTGCGTTACCATAGAAACGGTACTTATTTTATCAGGCTCCTCCCCTTTTGGGCATCATTATATTTCCTAATTTATGATAAAAACCTTTTCTAATTTTGACAAAACACATATTGTCAGAAAGGTCTGAGTCTCAAGGTTCCGAATTTTGTGACAGAAATGTATTAATTTGTTAAGGCAGAATGTATACAACTAAATTCAATGGAAGTCAATGGCACCCGGTGGCTATTTTTGGTACTACGCCTAAACAAAATCTCATGGGAACTTCAATTTTTGTGATATCAACTTCAAATTTGGAACATAACTTGATAAGATTCATGGCTTTGATTTTATAGACATTTTAGAGTAAAAACATTTTTTTATTTATATAAAATAAAAAATATATAGTGCAGTATATTTAATTTACTGTAAATTTAAACTTCCCTAACTTTTACATACTTTCATTTTTTGAAATGTGTTCTTCTTCAGCAATATTCTGCTGAGTGTTTTCTTTAAAACAAGACCAAACTTGGGTATATATTCCAAAGCATTCTTGAATTACAACCATTTAAATTTGAATAGTGCATTTTAACCCCCATTCTCAAAAATGTATTTTATTTAAGTTCACATATTTCATGCAGTTTCATGGCATAAGTTTGACCCAGAGACATTTCAAAGGGCCCTTGAACCATAAAATGGTTACAGTGCTGTAAAATTACGTAGGAAATCAAGTCTTAAATGGCACTATCAGCTCATGCATTGCATTTCAGGAAAGGTGTTTGTTTTATTTTATTTTTTTACAATGGAAAAAAATCATTTGATTACAGGTGCTGGCTCAAGACCTAACCTTTAATCTGTTGCAGTCTGCTGTCTTCAGCATAAAAGGTCTAAACCTCAATTAAAGATTAGCTTGGATGACTTAATCATTCCTCAATGGAAAATGAATGCCGTTTATCGCAAGTTCACAAGCAGAGACCTGTGATAATTCCTATAAACAGTCCTCCAAAACGGTGCGTGCTAAATCTATTACTTAACTGATAAAACATTGATTTTTGTTGAGTGGAAGAAACTTGGAAGAAATCTGTACTTTTTATGGAATTTTGCACTTGGAAACTTGTGTGAATTGCGTCTGGAAAGTTCTGATACGTGCATGAGAAAGTGTCACGCGAAGAGGAAAAAACCATTGCCCTCGACTTTGTGTCTCTGAGTGGTTTATGATCATCATAGAGACGGCTATGATATCTCTGCATGATGTGGCATTTTCTTTGAGGCTAATGAACTGTTCTGATAGATATTTGGCATTGAACATTGTTTGGGGATGCTGGAATTGCGTTTCAGCTTTAATTAATTAGCTATTAAATGTGAACGTTTAATGTTTGTATGACAAGGTAAAACTTGTTAGCAGAAAAGCCATCAATTCTCACTTATTAAGCAGTCAACTATTTTAGAAATAGATTATGTCCTGTACAAGTGGCTGTGATCTGTTTACACGTCTCGTTTCCCAGAGGACGGTGGTAATTATTTCCTTTCCAATCTTGCTCTATCTCTGCACTTGACATCTTTATAACATCTGTGTCATGCTGGAAAAAAACAATACTTTGAGAACTGTTATTAGAATTGCTTAGAGATTCCCATAAACCCTACGTTATGGGAACAAAATGTCCCCAAAAAGATGGCAATATCCAAAATCCTTGACCTTGTGAGGACATTTTTTGGTCCCATGAGGAAACTTATAAATCACACTTAGTGATGTTTTATGAAAATGAAAAAATGAAGAAAGTTTTCTGTGATCGGTAGGTTTAGGGGTAAGGTTAGTGCAGTGATAGAATATACAGTTTGTATACAGCATAAAAAATAATTATGTCTTTGGAAAGTCCCCATAAAACATGAAAACACAACATCAAAAGAATTAAATAACTTGGTTTCCTCAAAAATATTTATGCAACACAACAGTTTTCAATGTTGATAATATTGATAAAGTGTCTTGAGCATGATTTCTGAAGGATCATGTGACTAAAGACTGTACACTGTAAAAAAAAATATTGATGGTTTAACTTAAAAAAGTAAGTAACCCGGTTGCCTTAAAATTTTAAGTTCATTGAACTGGAAAAAGTGAGTTAATACAATGAAGGAGATTAATTTAACCATCAGAAACTCAAAATAATAAGTTATCTGAACTAAATAAATGATTTAAGTTGATTTGACAAAAGAAAAAATGTTGTGATTACCACACTGTAAAAAATATTGTTGGTTTAACTTAAAAAAAAGTTAGTAACCTGGGTTGCCTTAAAATTTTAAGTTGATTAAACTGGAAAAAGTGAGTTAATACAATGAAGGAGATTAAATTAACCATCAGAAACTCAAAATAATAAGTTATCTCAACTAAATAAATTATTATAAAGTTGATTTGACAAAAGAAAATATGTTGTGATAACAAATCTTGAAAATATTTTTTACAGTGTAAAACAATTATATTCAAATATTTAATATATTGTGATGTCTTGATATTTATTGATATGTGCATATTAGCACAACACACAAACTTTCAATTGGTTAAGTTTTTTGTGCCTTATGCATTTATCTACTAAGTTATATTCATACTTCCACAAACATTTTTTTAATATGGAATGTGTGTGTGTGTGCGTGCATATGTGTGTTTCTTATCTTATCTTAAGCATGTCATGTCTTACAAATTCTCCTGCTTGTAATGGAAGCTGTTGCAGTGTTAGAGCTTATATCAGCAACCTGGACCATGCTTAAACGATTTCTATTCTGCTATAAATGTGAGAGTTATCACTTGGCCTACAGGGGGGTAGAGTGGGGGATTATGTGTGTTAGAGAGAAAGAGAGAGAGAGAGAGCTAGTCCCATAGTGTCTGCTTGCTATTATAGTCATTAGCTGAGACGGCAGTTAGATCATGCTCACTAAGTCAATTCTGCCTTTGGTACCAATTAGAATAAACCATCCGCATCTGTCACTGAGGAGGGAGGACGGTTCTTGGAATGATGTGGAATGGAATGGAATTCAATTTAAATAGTCGGCTGATCCCACGGGATGTGAGGGTAGAGATGGAGAGGGTGTCTATGTTCACACCTCAAGGATTTGTCTGAACCATAAATGGAAGATTCGTTGAAAATGCGTGTACTAAAATTAACACTCACTGAACATTAAATGCAAGTAAATACTACGCCATGTGGTGCGACTTGTAATACCACATTACATTTTTAGAGGATATGAATCGCAACTTCAGAAAACATTAAACCGAACAGTGTTATTTTAGTATTTTTTTTATATAATATTTATTAATATTGTGAAATAGTTATTATATTTAGACATATATTTTAATTTTTGTTTAACCCTCAGGTGCTCTTCGGTCATTTCTGACCGAAAAATTTTCTGTTTTGAATTTCTAAAAATCACAGCTTCATCGGAATGTTATGAAACTTGGTGACTTTTATGGCATTATGTATGTGAACACACAAAAAAATTGAGGTCATGATCTGAGCATGCTAAGTGGTCGTAAAAAAAAATAGTCACACTTGTGGTCTTCGGTCAAAAATGACCGACCCATAGGAAATGAATGGGAAATTGACAAAAAAATACAAATAATTCTCTGAATTTTTGTACGTGCAATCTACAAATTGGCCACAATTCTAAAAAAAAGTACACCGCAGGAAAGGGGTGACACTCTACAACATCTAGAGTGCAAAACAGACAAACCCACCCCCACACACACATACAAACACACTTTTATACACATACACACCAATAAAATTTGATTACAAAAAGTATGTTTTGATTTTTTAAAAATCACAGCTTCATCGGAATGTTACGAAACTTGGTGTCTTTTGTGGCATTATGTATGTGAACACAAAAAAAATTGAGGTCATGATCTGAGCATGCTAAGTGGTCTTAAAAAAATAGTCACACTTGTGGTCTTTGGTCAAAAATGACCCCCATAGGAAATTAATGGGAAATTGACAAACACAAAAATTCACACATTTTTATTTATTTATTTATTAAATTTTTTTAATAAAAAAATCGTTTTTGAGATTGTTTCAACTATATATTCAAATCTCCATAGAGAGCTGTACATGCCATCTAGTGGTTACACCATGATTCTACGCTTTTTCGCTATACTGTAACCAGATGGTGCTAATTTTCTTCAAAAAATTTTTTTTCTGAAGGCCTAGACTCTATATTAAACTAAAATACTGCATTAATAATTTTTTGAAAAAAATAATATATATAAAGAAAAATATATATATTTTTCCATGGCAAAAATAGACCATAAATATTGCATAAATATTAATAAATTCAATCAAATTGTCTCAAAATACTAAATTACAAAAAACAAATTGCATTGGTTTTACTGGGATGGAGGACATTTGATTTTTAGGTGTCCGGTCACTTTTGACCGGGAAGATAACAAGTGTGACTCCGAAACGAAGAGCACCTGAGGTTTAAGTTTTATAATTGTGTTATCTGCTTTTGATTTCAGTTGTAATCGTTTTAGTACTTCAACTTAAACTTATGTTTATTGGTAGTTGCCAACCAAGGCAAATTTCCTACTTTTTGTTCAAGATTTTTAAGATGGAGCTTAAGATGGATGTTTTCAACAGATTTATCTTCTCTCGTAAACACTCTGTATGCCATTGACCTTTATCTCTGTCGAATTCTCTACTAATAGATCAGTCAATCATCAATTGAACTTTTTTCCTCAGGGAAAATGGAATCATGATAAGTGTATCTAGGATGGAATATTACTCATATTAAGCTGTCAAAATGAAAACATGAGGAACAAAATCCCAATGGGTGGTGATAGTTAACGCCACCAACCATAAAAGTGACAGGTGGTGCTACCGATCAACACCCATTGGGATTTTGTTTCTCACATATTGTCATTTTAATCACATAGAGACCGTCCGTGTGACACAAGTCATACAAAGAAAAAATAATTCCCTTTAAGTTACTTTAGGACCCTGTGTTTATATAAATGGCAGCAGATATTGTTTTTAGGGTAGTAATGTTAACTTCCATTCCACTGTGGGATGGCTGTGGTTTTGGCCTTCACTCAACCAAACCAGTCTAAAACCCACAGTCTGCATGGGGCGCAATGCAAAAAGCGCAAACACTTGTTCTACCATGTCATCATGATGCTCAGTGGCCGTGCTTGTGGTGATGATGTCATTGCCTCTGCGGTCGCAAGTATAGTTTGTGTGGATTTCCCGCTTTCTCTTCAGTGAGGCGAAATCGCCAATGGCAGATTCTTGCGTCAGGAACTTTTTTGTTCAGTTTGAGGAGATTATTCAAAGTCGGGTTATTAGAGTCGTGATTGAATTCGTCCACTGAGCTGATTTTGAGTGCTGTGCTGTGGAGATTGTGCGTCGCACTTGCCACTCGCCTGAAGTTTCCAGCTATTTTTAGAGAGGCTGAATTGTATGTGTTGTTGTGTTCCTATATGGAACAGTGTGCAGCATGATGGGTAAATTTCTTCTCTCACTCTGGAAGAAATGACACCACAATCTCTCCATCATGCACAGCCACCTCATTTGGAGGTTGCATGTCAATCAAAGAAAGCAGATGCGTAACCATATTTTGTGGGCAAATTTGAAGTGAGCTAAATTTGAGAAAACCTCCTTTTGGGGTCAAACATTTGTATAAATAAAGTAAAATAATAATAATTGATTGATTAATATAAAAAAAGTTATATTTTTGTGATATGCAAATCTATATAAAGTAATGACAGTACTTGTCATGTGTTGTTGGCTTACTGCCAGAGACTAATTGCAACGGAAATTGTTCAAGCTGCATTCAGTTTCTATGGTTACCTCCTCAGGGAAATGCGACTTCTGTTTGTGAGCATTGCAAAATAATATGTACTTTTTAAGACTTCTATACCCCCCACCCCCACATACACATGCACACACACCTTGCAATTTGCACCCTGTGAATGTGTGAGAGACAAAGATAGTGTAATTGAGTTTGCGCGTGTGCGCGCGCATGTCCGCTGTGGTTTGTCTTTGACCTGATTGCTAAAGTGAATTGTCAGACTGGGCCATTGGCTCTTCCAGTGCTCTGTGGTTCCCACCTACTTTTCCAACTCCACTTCAATCAGCTGGGTCAGTCTGACTTTTTCTCCCCCAACTCAGATCTGGGACATGGAGCTTTTCAAAGGCCTGGAAAAGGTGTGATTCTAATCCAATATGCCACGCTTGATTAAATGTTTGAAAGTTTTCTACATATATTAATATAAAAAAAGAGTCTTCTTCATTGCTGTAAGGTTAAGCAGATCCTGATTTTACCAAGTGCAACATGTTTCCGAATTAAAGGGTTAGTTCACTTTGAAATTAATTTTTGATGTGTTTTATCTTACCTCAAGGGCATCCAAGATGTAGGTGTCTTTGTTTCCACAGTATTTTCAATTTTGATATTTTTTAGGTCAAACCGTTCTTATCTATCACTCATATAATGGAGGTCTATGGTCACCACCTCAAAGAGCATGCACAGAGAAGTCCAAATTAAACATGACACAAATGTAAGTACACATTGATGGCCTAAGACACGAAACGAGCGGTTTGTGTGAGAAAACGAACAGTATTTATATCGTTTTACCTCTTGTAACCACAGCCACGTCGAATTACTCAGAGGGCGAGGGTGCTTCTGTAAGTGATTTCTCCCATGTGTACGTCACTCATTGTTTACACGGAGATTTCAGAAGTGTTACCTTTCACTGTGAAGATCTAAACATATATACAGGAAATTGCAATGGAAGGTGATTTTGATATATCTACAGATAATGTTGATTTATCTTTCCGCAACCGCGCAAGAGATCACTTCCGGCGCTTGCACAGACCGAAGCGGTAAAGAGGTAAAACGATATAAATACTGTTCGTTTTCTTACACAAACCGCTCGTTTCGTGTCTTAGGCCATCAATGTGTACTTACATTTACGAGTCATTAAATCATGTTTAATTTGGACTTCTCTGTGCATGCTCTTTGAGGTGGTGACCATAGACCTCCATTAACGGTTTGACCTAAAAATATCAAAATTGAAAATACTGTGGAAACAAAGACACCTACATCTTGGATGCCCTTGAGGTAAGATAAAACATCCCTCTTATTTTAGGGATAACTTTTGTGTAGGGGCAGATTTAGGGAATATATGGTTATGATTATACAGGGATGTTGCTGTATTTCTATTCTATTTTTCTATTTTGCAATAATATAATATAATATAATATAAAAAAGGTCGTGGCCAATATGACTTGTGCAGACTGGCAGAGATGAAGATTACCAGTAAATATTGATATTCTGAATACAGTGCACTAGTCATATTGGACTATTTGCTGATTTTATAATGACTTTTTTCATTGTTGCCCCTTTTTAAGCTTGACACCACATGATCACTGTAAAGATTTCGTTTATTTTTAGGGGGTGAAGTCTTTTTATAAATTGTGCTAGTGTTGCAAATGAATTTAAATCAAGCTGGCATTTGCTTTTCACTGAATCGCAAGGTAATTTGCGCATTGCACATGCAGTTGCTTCACAGACTGCATCGGAAGTGGAAAGATCGCATTAGGCCATGGAATGATGTCATTGTTTCTGCTGCTGTCCTCAGCTTTGCCTAGAAAACCATTATGGATGTAGCTGAGTGCTGGTGTAATCCTGTGACGTGTGTTTTTGGGGGCATGTGTGTGCTTCTCTGTAATCCCAGTGTGCTGTGTGTGTGTGTGTGCCTTTTATGTGCACTTGGATTTCTGGTTTGGACTATTTATTTTTCCACCTAATACCTCTATACTGGGTGCTTGTTCCTTCTTTCTTTATTTTTTACGATCCGTCTCTTTTTTCTCTTTCCTCAATGCAGGTGTGTGACTGTCTTTCCCAGGGGTCTGTATGCTGTCACGCTGTGAATAGTAAACAGTTCTCCCTTTCACCTCTGGAAAATTGATACAATCCTGCTGTGAATAGCTCCATCCTTTTGAAAATTGCTGAGATTTCTCTGAATGTAGAAGGAGCTGCATGCATTTGTTTTCCACCTCATTGTTTTGGCCCATTGCAATCAGTTCACTATCACTCCTGGTCAAAGTCAGCTGCACCAATGAGCCGCTCTTGAATGAGTGATGTAGCGTTCCAGAGTTTTGAATGCTCTTAAAGGCCCCATATACTGTTTTATGTCCAGCCACTAATTACATTTTTCATCACGCATGCATGGCTGCTTATGTCATATGTCATGTGCCAGTTTGTCTGTGCAGCCTCAAAACTCACACATGTTGTATCTGTCTTGTAGTGCTGATAACAAGGGCAGCTAAAATAAGAATTCCCAGAATAACCAAATTATGCATGATATTATTGAACAAAGAGCCTGTTTTTTAAACAATACTGATATATTTGTAGCTGGGGAAATCTTTTATTTTACTTTAATATAAATCAATATTTTTTTTATTGGTATTTTATTGCAGCTCAACAATGTACATTTTTTTTATATATATTTTAGATACTGAGCATGTATGTGTATTTATATATATATATATATATATATATATATATATACACACACATGTAGCTATTATTATGTATTTTGAATAATATCATTTATAATATTTCGATATTATAAATAATATATACATATATATATATATATATATATATATATAATATTTGTAAACGATTAATCGCGATTAAAAAATAAAAGCATCCAAATGCATCCAAAATAAAAGTTTGTGTTTACATAATATATGTGGGTGCACTGTGTATAATTATTTTGTGTATACAATATATATATATATATATATATATATAAATACACATACATGCATGTATATTGAAGAAAAAATATATTATTTATAAATAAAATATTTATATTTATAATATATATTTACTAATAATTTTAAATATAAAAAAATGTTATAATAATAATATTATTGGTTTTATAAATAACTTTATATTAGTGGCTTTTAAAATAAAATCATGATAGTATAAATAATATATATACACACAATGGATCTACTATACATTTACTGTAAAAAACTAGTTGTACTGTATAACATTTATCAATTTTCTTAAAATTAAAAATATTTTAATTGCTATATAATTAATAAAGCCTCGTCATTTAAAAAAAAAAATCCATCTCTCAGATCAGAAAAAAAAATAGTTTTCAAATATTTTTCTATTTTACTTTGCAATTTTCCTTTCGTTCTGGTTTTGTGTTGTTTTGACTGCTCTGCATGTCTTTAATGGAGGAACATTCTGGCGTCCTTGTGGTCGACAGTATTTTTATTTATTTATTTATTTTTGTGTGTGTGTGAAAACCAGGCCACTGGTGAAAACCATGATGTCATTGTTTATATGTTTGCCCGCATGTGTTTGGAGGACTGGCAGAAATGCAGTGACGTCACCGCAATACTCGTGTGCGTGTCTGTCTGCACTTATGTGTACATTCGTGTGGAAGAGAGGGAGTTTAAAATGGTGATGTGGCGTAATCTAAAATACAGGGAATTGCAGCTGTCTGCTGATTCCTGGTGTGGAGTAAAGCAGGCTTACGTTATGTCATCTGCTCTGCTCTCCTGTGATGATGCCACAAGCACACACTGCACTGCTCTGGACTCTGTTTGTCTGGGGGAGGGGAGGATGTACTCACGTAATGAGCATTTACAATATTACTTTGACATATCTTGAGATAGTCTGCTGATATTCAGTAGAGCAGTATTTTCTTGTGTGGTATTGCTTATCATATTGTAATTCTTAATATATGAATTAGTTTATTCACTTATAATTATTTTATTGAATTTTTAATTAGTACTGCACTATTTTATGCAATATATTTTGGTAATATTTACTAATTCTTTTCGTAAGGAATAGTGTATACATGTTATGTAAAAACATATACAAACTCACAAAATGTATGCACATTTAAACTCACATTTTGAGTTAAAAATGAACAAATCTGTATAAGGAATAATAAATATTTCAGAATCTTTTGTTGGCAGTTTAGTCTTGACAGCTGAATTTAGCATGGATTATATTTGATATATAATTTAATTTGCGATACTATTTCTCATAAGGTAGTTTGGTCACCAACATCATTGTGGTCATGTTGAATAATAATAATGTTTAATGCATTAGATGCTTATGGCTGTGGCATATTTACCCTGCAGACTCTGTAATGAGGTCACCCACAGTTGCAGTTGCGTAATTATTCTTACACTTGCGTGGCTATTTGTGGCATATTTCTTCTCTAGGCAATCTGTCTCTCTGATTTATTCATCTCTTCCCAATACACCTGGGGTCATTTATAAAACTGAAAGAAAAAAAAAACCCAATATCATTTGATTGGACAACCAGCCCCTGAGATTGATGTCTTGTTTAAAGGGATATTAATGTAACTGCCATATGAAAACTCATTTCATTCTGCCAGTTTAGACTATTATTAATGTCTGTTTACACAAGGAGGGATTTTATACATTTATTTTGCACCAGGACTAGAAAAACAAAACCTTTTTGATGAAATATCTCTCTGTTTCCATCTATTTTACTATCCGACGATCTTTGAGTTACGATTATTATGAATTATTTCTGATTGTTTATGAGCTGATCATTGATCATCTTCATCGGAAAAAGAATGCATTGTATTTTGATTTTAATGGAAAAAAAATAGCAGAAATGCTACATACAATTTTACATTCAGCACATTATTTTGCATCCAAGTTTATTAAGCGTTTAAGTGCGGGTAACTCTTTACAATACGGGTGCACTAATAAGCATTAATTCATTCTTAACTAATGCACAAATTACTAAATGACTAGTTAATAATGACGTGCCCCAACAAGTAAAGTCATAACATAATGATACCTTTGCAAATCATTAGCTAATGATTAATTAACGCAGACAACTGGAAGTTGAAGTGCATAGCTTTGACTAATTGTGGTAATTAACACATTAATTTACACTATTAGTTCATAAAATATGTTATTGAGGAATTAATGCACAATGACGCATTGAATTAATAGCAATTCATGTAATACTTAATCTATTAATCATATAGACTCTTTATTAGTTGCTGATGCAGTAATCATTAATTAATGGTTTAGTTCTTCATTAGTTCTTGATTATCTGTGCATTAGTTAAGCATGAATTAATGTATATTAGTGCACCCGTATTGTAAAGTGTTACCGGGAACCCATTTCAGAACTGTCACTCTTTAGGCTGCCTTTCTGTTGATCGTTTTTAGTTGCTCTTGTCGAGTTGTAAGCCACTTGAGCTGGCATGATGTACCAAAGACACTCATTTGGAATGACAAATCAAGATGGCAGTGATAAGTGCAGCCAAATGCTGCATCTCTGAACCTCCGTTTGACCCTTTCACTGTGCGGTAGGAGAGAGGATCTATGTAATGGTTTTCTCATCTCTGCCAAAACACCACACACCATCAAACTGCCACTTAATCATATATTTATATGGATGCTATTCAAGACTCCAAATCAGCCTCCTACGATAGCATGAGTGCCAAAGCCACATGAGTCCACAAACTCGAAAGCTGACTGGGGCTTTTATTTCCCACAGAACGCTTGCTGACATTTACTAAAGGTTCTGGTCAGATATGGTGAGATGAACTACACGGTTCACTTGAAGCCCTGCTTGAAGTATTAAGTGTTACATTGATAAATGGAGTGGAATACAAATCTAACATTTGCAATGAGGGAAGTTTCTGTGATCTATGTATAGCCAAGCTATCGAGTCTGCCAGGGAATCAGCCAAGCTCCAACGCACCCAGATTTATTCAGAAGGAAAGGACTATAAATATGATTGGGTAAAAACCACAGTATATTTAGTCGTTATAGTTAATATTTATATCTTATTTCTGTCTTTATGTTCGTGCATTTAGGAATGTTATATGACAGCTACAAATGTGTGTATATATATATATATATATATATATATATATATCCATGTTCATTACACATTTATATATAATTCTTTTTACTATATACTGTATGTATATTAATATTTGCTTCATTGTACAATACTTGTGAAGTTGCTCTGAAATAAGCTGCATTGCTCAATTATAATATGCTTTATCTAATCAATAAAATTGTGGCAACATATTACAAGCAATATTATTAATTAAATTGTACAAATAAAAATTAATTAGAATGTTAATTTGATTAACTATTACTCAATTCTAATTTGTTCAATTTAATAAATAATATTGCTTGTAATCTGTTGCCACAATTTTATTGATTAGATAAAGCATTTTCATTTTTTACAGTGTAGTAATGCCAATAACTAAAACTATTAAAAACGGTTTTCATCAAATTTAATATATTTTATAAATATTTGTGAATCTTAATTAATCTTAATCTTAAAAAAAATATTAAACTAACACTAAAACTGAAATAAATTAAAATAAATTGAACTCATAAATTGAATGATGCATGATAATCAATAAAATGATGCACATTTAAACTAAAAATCAGTTTAAAATAAAAATAATAACTAATTAAAATATGAATAAATACTGTATTATTATATGAATAATACTAACACTGTTGTGAGATGTGAACAAATCACTGAAACTGTTCTGAATCAATTCATGATTCACTGAAATTAATTGAACTTTGAACTCTGAATCAGTTTTTGTTCATTATTTTTATATCTGCAAATATATTGTGGCTACTTGTGGTTTTAGCACAGCATAGTAAAATTAACCTGAAGGTGTTTTAGAACAACCCTTTGACTTCCTTTGTACTGAAGCAAATCTACTGTCAAATTTGTTTAATGTCAGAGAGAAAGCAGTTAGCACCTAGACAAAGAGAGAGACAAGAAACATAGCTCGCAGTCTTTTTTGTCCCCTTTGGCCTTTAAACCTAGTATGTCAAGCTGTGGGCTGTACTGGTGTGAATGATACGCCTGTTGGTAAGTGTCAATCAAACAGCTCTGACAGTCGACATGTCACTGCGATGTCACCTCACATTACTCCCAACCAACGCTGTTAGATGATCCATTATTCATCGTTCATTATACTGGAAAAAAAGTATTTTTGACTCTTTTTTTAAGAATTTTATTTTCTTACCCAAATATTTTTTTTAGCTTTAAGCATAAATATAAAGTGAAGTTTATGCTAAAAACAAAAAACAAAACTTGATTCTTATAGATTTTTTTTTTTTTTTTACGATTGGTTGTTAGAGAGTGCATGATGAAAGAAGTAACAAATGTAAATTGTATTTATTAAATCCACTGTTAAACATAGCTGGACAAGGGAACCGAAAGAGTGTGGAACTAATTAACAACTAAGGAAACTAACTAGGGAACACGGTAAAAATGGAACAGGGAAAACTGAACCAAAACACAATGACACTTAACCAAAACAGAACATACATGTTACAGATATATTGAATATATACTCTTTTCCTGTGTGAAAAAGTTTTCTGTTAAGACAGACTTTTGCAAAAAAAAAAAAAATTGTTGGTTTAACTTAAAAAATGAAGTAACCTGGTTGCCTTAAAATTTTAAGTTCATTGAAATGGAAAAATTGAGTTTGAGATTGATTTAATCAGTGTTGGGAAAGTTCACTTTCAACATGAACTAGTTCAAAGTTCAGTTCACACATTTTAAAAAGAACTCATTCATAGTTTCATTCATAGTTCATTCATAGTTCCTTTTTCCATATGTTGCGAGCTTTTTATTATCATTATTATTATTATTATTGCCACAGCCCATAAACAACCACAGACAACAATTATTTTATCGGCGGGCAAAGTTTGCACAGAAATGTAAGATTTTTGCCATCCTCACCGACCTCGTCATAAAATCCGTTTAAATGATCATACGACGCCTCCTCGCTCGCTGCTTTGTTGACGGCGGCCGCGGCGTGACACTGGTGTCTTGTGTTGCCAGATTGGGAGTTTTTTCGCGACATATTCGCTACATAATTAAATACATTACGTGTGTTTTAGCCAGGTTTTCGCCTGGAAGGCTCTATAGAAAACTGGCACCCTATTGTACGAAGTTAAACTGAGAGCCTGCGTTCGCAGTAACGTTCATCTGCAGTACGTTCAGTTGTTCGCCCAAAATATGAACACATTCAGGCACACTGGATTTAATCATCAGAAACTCAAAATATTATGTTACTGAACTACATAAATTATTTAAGGTGATTTGACAAAAGAAAAAATGTTGTCATTACAAATCATGAAAATATTTTTTTACGGTGTAAAAGCTTTGTGAAATAGTTTGTTTTTATTTCAGATGAATAGGATAAGCCTACAATAAATTATGAAAAAGTTTTAATAATCCCTTTTATTTTAGGTCTGCATATTTTGCAAATGTAACTAAATAGTTGCTGCCTTAAACTTTTAAGTACAATCAACAAGTCTTTTCAACTTAAATTATATTAAACTGACTCTTGTTGTATAACTTGATTTAAAAAATATATATATTATTTTAATGAGTTAAACCAATGTAAAAAAACATATTTCATAAGTTATTGATCATATAATTTTTTTCAGTGAAGTGCCATCTTATGATGTTTCCATTTTGTGTTTTGGCTCGCAAACATTTTTGTCATAATGATTTTTCACAGAAGACACATACGCATCCAGTGTCCTGTAATAATCTGACTTGACTGGACAGTTTTCTCTCATTGCTTTCCTCGAGAATGACTCGTCAATAACAGAATCATTTCACCCTGTCCATTCCCAACTCCTATTCTGTTTGCAACACGGTTCACAAATGGGTTGTCAATGTGGATTATGTTGTATGATTTAAGCTCAGGTGTTTTTACAGTACCTGACCCGAGCTTCGATGTGTGTGTGTGTGCGCGTGTGTTTGTATGGGATAATTGGCGTGATGAGTTATTTATACCGTGCAGTGGATACACCGTACAGCCCGAGGGTTGATCAAGCCATTTGCCAATCAATTATTTATGCCCTCTTGGAACACTCTTATTCATCCTTTTTTTGCAAAATGTCATGGCAACACAACAGGAGTCCAGTTAGGGGGCTTTTCTTGAACAGGAGAAAGTGTATCTCAATTGTAAAAATATATATATATATATATATGATCACAACATAATAATCACAACATTTTTAACTTAATTTACGTGGTTCAGATAATATAATATTTTGAGTTTCTGATGAGTAAATCTCCTTCATTGTATTAACTCAATGTTTGTATTAAAATTTTAAGGCAACCATTACTTAATTTTTTAAGTTAAACCAACAATATTTTTTATAGTGTCCCAGTAAAGTCCAGTGGGTCTCAACTGGTGGGCCACAACCTGAAAATGTTATGTACCTGTTGTATGATAATCTATTTTGGTACTGTGACGGGTCACCACGATGCTCATCACTGTAAAAAAATATTCTCATGATTTGTAATCACAACATTTTTTCTTTTGTCAAATCAACTTAAAGGTGGAATACCTAAGATTTTTGCATTAAAATATCCCAAAATCACAAGGCCAGTGTTATATATTTAGCTAAGATGATAACTCAAAATATTCCAAATGTTTCAAACTATGTTTAAATCGCGAGAAAATTTAGATTTTAACCAAGGAAACGGGGCGTATGAGCAGGGGTGAGCTGGGATTCGCCAGTCAATCGCGTCATATCCGCTTACCTCGGTTTCCGCTCGTACTACGTGTAGTCCTGGACAAATGCGGTAGTTGTAGTTGTGCGTTAGCGTCTATCAAGCAACAAACGTCAGCTTGTTTCGCGCATTTGTTATGGAAGGAGCACAATTATTCTTTTCATTTATTCTCGGAATGTGAACTGTTGGCTGTAAAGGGGGTCGCACACCGGACGAGAAGCGTCGCGCCACGTTTAGGACAACTCCAGGTAACGTTATCGCACACCGGACGCGCTCTGTTTCATTAGTGTATGGCCAGCAATATTGTTATGTATGACAGGAAATGAAGATAATGTCTGTTCTATGTTAAGATTGTACTGTACAATTAAATACAATCGTTGCTGAGTTTGCATTCTGAAAACTTTACCTCAGATCATCCGTTCACTGAATGAATTGAGAATCTCACCTGAAAAATCTAATAAACATCAGCAATTGTCATTCAAGCAGCTGATTTCTGTAAATCACTGCAAAACTAAATGCATATTGCAGCATAGGGCGAAGTCAGGATCCATTAGCAACGATTTGAGACAAAAATAATTAAAATTTTATATAAAACTATGTAAATGGCGCTCTGTGGCGCAGCAGGATTTTGAACACGGTCCTGAGACGTTGCTGGGCGCCGCCGGTATGTGTACACTTATAGGTAATAATGTGTTCGAATTTTAACGAATTTAGTTCGACGCTGCAGCTTCTCGTCCGGTTTTAATTGATTTTTTATTTTTATAAAGTTACCAAGGAGGACCAGCCATGTCAACTCCTTGCAAGAGACCTGCCCCTTCAAACCCTCTCCACCATAGCTTCGTCCAGTGACTCGTACAGTAACATCTGTGATAACTAATTTACTTTTAAACCTGCGGTTATTTCAGTTTAATGAAAAACAAGCATGTCATTAAACTCAACATTTATAGAAATCGAACGTTACCTCATCCATGACAACTAATTTTCGATTCCCGTCTGACTGATTTATCCACGGTGGAGTTGAAAACAACAGTTTCCATCATTCCGCGTTCCTCCACGTCGTCATCAAGCAAGGCCGTTATTGTTGTTTTGAATGTAGCGCCCTCTAGCGGCATCTAAATCTTAGGTATTGTAGCTTTAAATAATTTACCAACGCATTCTCATCCTTTAACGTCATATAGAACGCTATATGACAAAACAACGCTATACTACACACATGGCACCCGTTATCGTTAATATAACACGCGCTGTGAGGGCTAAGTTTAGGTGTGGGGTAGGGTGTGCGTGTCATATTTACGCTAAAGGATTTATAACGTCTTGGGTTCGCGTGTTATATTAACGATAAAGGGTGCCATGTGCGTAGTATAGCGCCGTTTTTGCATATAGCGTTCTATATGACGTTAAAGGTGTAATTTACGTAGTTCAGATAACATCATAATCTGATTTTCTGATGATTTAAATATATCTCATTGTATTAACTCAATTTTTCCACTTCAATGAACTTAAAATTTTAAGGCAACCAGGTTACTTCATTTTTTTAAGTTAAACCAACAATATTTTTTTTTTACAGTTTAATAATATATTTGAGTTTTAAATTAAAAAATGCACTATTTATAAAAAGATTGAGAATGAGATGCACTGGTTTAATACTTCTGCTGCTTCTGGAAATGAGATGGATGCGGTATTCAATGCACTACAGTACTTCTTTTTTTTTTTTAAAGAAATTAATACTTTTATTCATCAACGTTGCATTAAATGTATCAAAACTGACAGTAAAGACTTTTATATTTTTTTACATTGTTAAAAAAAACTATTTAAAAAAAAAAACTCTGTTCATAAAAGAATCCTGAAAATAAATTAAGTGGCACAACTGTTTTCAATGTTGATAATAATAATAATGCTTCTTGAGATAATAAAGACAAAAACAAATCAAACAATTCAAATACTAATAATTGTTTTCAAATAATGTTGATAATTTTGACACACATACTGTGCAATCATGTAGGCCTATTGTTATATCTGGACAGAAATTAGCACCATCATTTCTAACAACACAGGAGATTTAAAACAATCAATCTTGTGTTTCAGTTTTTTAATGTTTAATTATATTTAATATGCATTTGTGTGTGGAGGTACTGTTCTAACACAAATGGGATTCAGATTTTATTAAAAGAAACCTGCAATAAAAGATAATCTTTTTTTTGTTCAATTAAGTGACAGTCGTTTCATTTCGACTACCCATTCCAACACAGTAATTACATATTCAGTGCAAGTGTGTACATGTTTATGAGCGTACGTGTGAAACCTGCTGTCTTTCAGTCCAAACAGCATCATCCTTTGAGTCCATCACAGAAACACCCACATAGAGCAAACTGTGCATCACAGCTACATCATTTATGCATTACAAAACGTAGATTTCAATAAAAAATGTTATAATAACAGCGCATACACAGTTGGCCAAAAGAAAGAGTAATAAAGGGTACGTATTATTATGACAAATTTGATTGGAAGGCAGAGTGTGTAGCTCTAACATCATCAAACCCCCAAGGGTCAATGCCACCTTGCAAAATATTTTGCCCAGAATGCTTTGCACACACCTTAAGGGCGTGGCGTTACATGTGTCCCGCTGTTGGCTTTAAGCTCATTATCTGTCTGAGCAATTTGGATAGAAATTAACATTGACTTGCATTAGTTAAACAGATCAACAAACATTTCAAAATCCATATAGCCTTAGCACAGCTAACTCTAATAATTTTTAACCAGAGATGCTTGAATAGACATCTCTCAAAACGTCCTCAAAGAGCTCTGAATTTGCACAAAGATGATTGGAAACCATATTAAAGATGACTCATAAAGGTATGAAAGCTCATACTTTCTTTTCAAATCCACATGCACGCAAATGTGTGCCTGCGCAGTTCATTGTGCACCGGTGATCTGACGTCATGTTTCCATGGCTCATCAGGTGAAATGGGAGACGCTCCGTCGGAACACTTGGGTTGTTGTTTGCTGTGTGTTCGCACGTGATGCCACCTCAGATGGTGTTTGGAAAGACACACGGTCACACACCGTGGAAATGTTAGTGACACTGTACACCTTGACAGCATATTTGTTCACTTGTGAAAGAGGATCCACACACACACCAAATTACGTATTCTACCCAATCAAAGACTTTACAGGTTTCATTATGTTTCATACACTTTAGAGAAGACCCTGCATCTGATAGGATTCAGCAACAAAGGATTGGGTCTGAGAAAGAGTAAAGACTTCTAAAATAAAACTACCATGACATACGTATATGAAAAAGGTAATTTTGTTATTCAACATCAGAATCTGATTGACCCTCCTTCTCCTTTACGTAATTAAAACAGTAAAGAAGTGTCCAAAATTCCACGGTTGTAAATGTAAATGTGGTTGATTAAGTGCATCATCCATGTATTTAAAGTGTATTTGATTTAATACATCCATGTATTTTTTTCTATATTGTAAAAAAAAAAAAATCGTGGATTTCCCAATTGGGAAAGTAGAGTTGCAATTTTCAGAGTTCAATTAAATGTTCAAGTTAAATTTTGGTTGTGTTTGTCAAATTAAATCATATTGCGTCATTTTTTTTTAGGTTGTAACGCTGATGGAACCTCCGATTATTTATTGCGCCCCGCAAGAAAATTACACTGTACCATTATTTAGCATTGGTTAAAGCATTAATAACATCAATTAACATAGATCAATGCACTTGTTATATTATTTATTCATCTTAGTTAACCCTCAGGGGCTCGTCGGTCATTTCTGACGGAAAAAAATTCTGTTTTAAATTTTTAAAAATCACAGCTTCATCGGAATGTTACGAAACTTGGTGACTTTTATGGCATTATGTATGTGAACACACAAAAAAATTGAGGTCATGATCTGAGCATGCTAAGTGGTCTTAAAAAAATAGTCACACTTGTGGTCTTCGGTCAAAAATGACCCCCATAGGAAATGAATGGGAAATTGACAAAAACACAAAAATTCTATTTTTTTTATTTTTATTTTAATAAAAAATCGTTTTTGAGATTGTTTCAACTATATATTCAAATCCACCAAAAAAAAAAAATGTGTTCATAAACAGCTGGGGAATTCACATGCTTCTGTACATGTCATCATCTAGTGGTTACATCATGATTCTACGCTTTTTCTCTATACTGTAACCAGATGGTGCCAATTTTCTTCTTCTTCTTCTTCTTCTTCTTCTTCTTCTTCAAAAAAAAAATTTCTGAAGGCCTAGACTCTATATTAAACTAAAATACTGCATTAATAATTTTTGGAAAAAAAACCCATTATATATATATCTATATATATAAATATAAAAATATATATATTTCCATGGCAAAAATAGACCATAAATATTGCATAAATATTAATAAATTCAATCAAATTGTCTCAAAATACTAAATCACAAAGAATAAATATTATAGAACAAAAATAAATTGCATTGGTTTTACTGGGATGGAGGACATTTGATTTTTAGGTGTCCGGTCACTTTTGACCGGGAAGATAACAAGTGTGACTCTGAAACGAAGAGCACCTGAGGGTGAATAAAGATACAACTGTTCATTGTTACTTCATGTAGTTTAGGTCCACAAAACAATATTAACAGATACAACTTTTGATTTAAATAATCTATTAGTAAATGTTGAAATTAACATTGAATAAGATTAATAAATGCTTTAGAATTATTGTTCACTGATGTGATTGATTCATTTAAAGATGTCAAGAGGGGTAAAATGACAACCATTAAATAAAGATAATAACATATTTCCCTTAGACCTTGAATATATACAGAATATATATCTTAATTATCATTCAATTTATCCATTTGGGAATAATAATAAAACAGTGTATTTTGAATGAAATAGTTATGCCAAATAATCTTTTCTTTTTTAGAAATTCAATATTTGTTCTTCATTATATGAGAATCAGGACAGTTGTACCCTTAAAATGTAAAAGTGTTTATATTTGTGCATAAATTGAATAGCATCTTTGATATATTTTTCAATAAATAGATCCAGACCAAAAAGAATCATTTAATCACACGTCTGTGAATGCGTAAAAGAAGGTCTGAGCAAAAGCTGCTGATGTTTACTAAAAGTCAAGCGATGATGCCTCACCTCTAATCCCTCTAAATATAGGGACACCTGTGACATCATCTTACTCTCTATCATTTTCTCTCTCTCTTTCCCTCCCTCCCTCCCTCTTGCATGTGTAAGGCACATTATCTTATCTCCTCAGTGATGTATCCTCCGGGATTCATCTATTGAAGTGATGCAATAGCACAGGGATTTAACAGTCTGCTAGTCACGGAGCTATCAGTGCCTGCCATGGTTAGTTATTAGCCACGGACTGCATGAATAAACCTCGTTTTTTGTTTTTTTTACCGTTTGCTTATTTGTTTCTCAGCATGGGTTCTGATTTGGTAAATTGGTACTGTAAAAAAAAAAAAAAAAAAAAAAAAAAAAAACATTCATTCAAGGGGGGAATGAAAAACAATAAATGGGTCCCATGAGGTGTTACGGCATTAAACTCAAGATGGCGTGTTGAGAAGACCTTGGCTGAGATTACAAAAACTACAGTGCTAATAGAATGTCATTAAATAGACCATAAACCTTTCAAAACAAGTGTATAATAAGCTATTACACAATAGCGCAGGACTTGTTAGTTTGACCAGATGGAACTGTTTTTCCATCATAGGCCTTAGGTTGTGCTTCAAGTATACAGGGCCAGGCTTCTGCTAATTTGAGACATGGTTTGAAACGTTTTGAGCGGAAAATATTGGGAGTAAGTGCAGCCGCTCATAAAAACCTCCCGACTAATGTATCAGCAGCACACGCCTCACGGTCGGCTAGAGAAAGGAAGAAAGGGGGAGGGAAGTAGGAACAACGAAGGCAGATTTTTTTGCTTTTAGAAATAACCAAAAGCTTTTTTTTAACTGTTATATTTAGTGTTGTTTTTCTAATACATATTTACTAGAATAAGTATGTTTTTCTGTGTTTTATAACTTATTTGTGCGATAAAGACGGATGTAAACCATAACATACTGTATTTTTACTTTTGACTCTCAACATAGATGTACTATATAAAAATAAAGTAATAAAAAAATCACTTTTAATTAGACCCTATATTAGTAAAAAAAAAGCATCCTACCATCTGTTTTTGTCTTTAAATACCGTCTTAAAAATAAAAAAGAAAGATATTTTGAGTGAAAAAGATATTCAAGAACATGTCTGCCTTTGACATATTGACAAACTCAAATAGGGCAGTGATAGACTTATGATCAATTATATTGACCTCACACAATATTGGCTTCTGAATAGAGTTTTTGTGTAAATGCATTAATTGGCACCCAAATTGTGGTGTAAATGCATATATTATGGCAGTTTCGCCTATCCAAATGTGTCACACAGCATTGATTTCACATATCTGTGTGGTTTCTTATTAGTGAAATGTCATTGTGTTTTACAGCTGAAATCTAAAGTGGAATCTGAAATGTTGCTTTTCCCTTTTTCCTAGACACACACACACACACACACCTCTTTCTTTTTGTCTCAGAGTGCTCTGTCTCCCTGTCTCGTTGCCTCAGGATTCGATACCTTTCATGCCTCCCCTTGGATCATTCACACACACACCTTCCTCTTTTCAGCAGCACTTTTCTACAGGAATGTTACATCAACATCGCCACGGCAACGGCTGGCTGAGCAGGACTCCTGTGAATTGAACACAGTGATGATATCAGGCGTCCACTGTTTCCAGGTCAGTCAGGGACATGTCCTGCACCTGTACGGCCAAAGTATACACCCAGTGTACCACACAATGTAGAACTGGACAGAACAGTTCAGAACGGGATATTCTAGAGACAAAATGAATGAAAAGTCTGCCAAATAATTATTTTCATTATTACAAAGTTTAAGTTTTATAAGCTCAAATGGTCGCCTTGCTCTGTTCTGTGACGCATGTTTGTGACTCTCCTGTTCGAACTCGTTTATCAAAATGAACGCATCTTTTTTTCGTGTCATTTGGTTCATTCCATGAACGAAATGAATAAGTTGACTCGGGAAAAGATTTTGATGAACGAGTTCGAATAGGAGAGTCACGAACGCGCATCACAGGAAAGAGCAAGGTGACCATTTGAGCTTATAAAACTTAAACTTTGTTATTTTTCTTTTAAATGAGCGATCGTTTCGCTTAATTAAGACCCTTATTCATCGTCTGGAATCGTTTAAAGCCCTTTGAACAGTTTGCGGTTTGCACTGAAACTGTCTTTTGGACCTTGAACCGTTGGTTCCCATTGAAGTACATTATAGGGAGAAAAATCCTGGAATGTTTTCACCAAAAACCTTAATTTCTTTTCGACTGAAGAAAGAATGACATGGATATCTTGGATGATATGGGGATGAGTAAATTATCAGTAAAAGTTTTTTTTTTTAACCCTCAGGTGCTCTTCGTTTCGTAGTCACGCTTGTTATCTTCCCGGTCAAAAGTGACCGGACACCTAAACATTTAATTTCCTCCATTTCAGTAAAACCAATGCAGTTTATTTTTGTTCTATAATATTTATTCTTTGTAATTTAGTATTTTGAGACAATTTGATTGAATGTATTAATATTTATGCAATATTTATTGTCTATTTTTGCCATGGAAATATATATATATTTTTCTATATATATATATATATATATATATATATATATATATATATATATATATATATTATTTTTTTCAAAAAATTATTAATGCAGTATTTTAGTTTAATATAGAGTCTAGGCCTTCAGAAAAAAAAAAAATGTGAAGAAAATTAGCAGAATAGAGAAAAGCGTAGAATCATGGTGTAACCACTAGATAGCATGTACAGCTCTCTATGGAGAAGCATGTGAATTCCCCAGATGTTTATGAACACATTTTTTTTTTTTTTTTTTTTGGTGGTGGATTTGAATATATAGTTGAAACAATCTCAAAAACATTTTTTTATTTAAAATTTTTTAGTAAAAAATTGTGAATTTTTGTGTTTTTGTCAAATTCCCATTCATTTCCTATGGGGGTCATTTTTGACCAAAGACCACAAGTGTGACTATTCTTTTTAAGACCACTTAGCATGCTCAGATCATGACCTCAATTTTTTGTGTTTTCACATACATAATGCCACAAAAGACACCAAGTTTCGTAACATTCCGATGAAGTCGTGATTTTTAAAAATTCAAAACAGAAAATTTTTCGGTCAGAAATGACCGAAGAGCACCTGAGGGTTAAAAGTGAACTACTCCTTTAAGTGCTTGTCAGAAATCCACACGTTAACAAAGATGAGAAAAGCGTGTGAAACACAATAGCACAGAAAAATATAATTAATTCCAACATAAATTAAATCAAGTCTGACTTGCAATAACACAGTCGTTTCTTTGCCAATTTAGATCATATTCTCCAAAATCAAAGCGCAGTGTGAATGTAGCTTAAGCTGCTCCAACAGTTTTTTTTAATATCTTTAATATTGTTCAATTAGTTTATTACCCATGCATGGATCTCACTCGCTCTCTCAGATGGGCCTTTTTCACTCTTTAATCGACACTGACACCCACAAACTCTGTCGGAGCTAGCAGTGATTTTCACTCCTCGGTGTCTCTGAATCTCCCACTAATGCATGCAAATGTGCACCAAGGCTCATGCATAGCGTGCAAACCCATTGTGAATTCAGAGCGGTGCATTGTTCCACTTTCCTGCATCTCTATCAGTCTGCACAAAACGCTGTGTAGGCGACTCGTCTGATTCTACTTTATGCAGATGACAGTTATTAACTCAACTGTGACTTTATGGACACTAGCGTTGGATATAATCAGTTCCAGCTGTTTGTCATTTGTGTGTTGGTTTTCCTGGGTGTGCCCTGTTGAGAAGTGTGTTTGTCTATTTGTGTTTTGGTCTGTCTCACACACAAATATTCACATAGACTGCCAATCATTAATTTACATATCAGCAATAACGGTGTGTTTGCTGCCTCACACGTTCACCCTCCGCTCTTCTCTTTCTTCACAGCAGGTGCACGCGTGTACACTCGCATGCACACAGGTGGTATATGTCGGCTGTCTTCCATGCTGGGTTTGAGACTGTTGCAATTCATGCCCTGCATTGACTCCTCTCGCCCTGGGGTTTGGGTTTTATTAATATCTCAGACGTCGTATGTTTTCAGTTTGAGGGCTTGTTTAATTTTAATGAGCCTCGGGCATGTGTCTCTTAGTTATTTATAAAATGTTTTGTGCTCACAGGCATCACAAAACAGCACAGAACCCCATTTCGCTTTGCCAGCTTCCTTCTCGATGTCTCCTTCACTTGCTTTGAAAGAGGAAAGAGATGGAGCATCCTAGCTTGCAGTTTTTGTTGACTCTTTAGGTTATGAATCGGCTAATATTCTTACAAATAAGACAACATAAGTGTAACAAGTTCATTTGTAATGCAAAAAAGGCCAACTCTAACTAACTATACAGTAAGTAACTTTGCAACCATCTCTCATTAGAGTGTTAGTATACTGTTGGGTTAGGGTTGGGGTTAAGGTTAGTAGAAATAGGTTGACATCAGTGTTGGGTGTGTTACTCTAAAAAAGTAATGATTAGCTGATTGCATCTTCAACAGCGTAATTAGATTACTGTACTAATTACTCTCTAGAAAGTATTGCATTACTTATACTAATTACTTTCTACATCTTTGACCAGTTGAACAATACGGGATAGACATGAAACTGCTCTTTTAAATAAACAATATACAATTGCATCAATTATTCTTGAGCTGACCAAAGTATTAAAAGGGAGAAGGTTACATTAAAATACAGACTAATATTAGGCATGAATGTCATAAATGTCAATGTTGAATCCACAAAAAAAGAAAAAAAAGACATTTACTTGATATATAATTGCAAATGGCAATTGTACTTCTTTTAGAGAATTTATGAAGGCGAAAACTATGATAGATACATTTACAATGCATTGTAAAATAACTATGCGAGTGGTTAAAATAGGAACAAAAGGGTAGTAAGGGTAAAAGGAAAAATAGTTTGTTCCAAAGATGTGACAATCATATCAAGGATTATGGACTCAGGGCCAAAGAAACAGGACGGTGAACCCTGGGTTTTTATTAGAACATTCCTTTCTGCTTTGTGCTATGCTTCGCTGAGACTGCTGATCATATACTAGTGATGAATTAAGTGTGATATTAAAATAATGCCTGTGTGCTTAAAGTATGTTCCATCTCTATGTCTGTAGGTCTGCGTGGAAGAGATGACTGCACTGTAATATGATCAAATTAGATATAGCTCGTGATGGTCAAATAATTGTCTCTGACCCTTCAGCTATCAATCTCAGATACTTCAGATTTATCACTCATGTCTGATGGATGGACTGTGTATTTTTCTGATAAGGGCATATTCTATATATATATGACTGACATAGGATTGTGTTGAAATTAGAGCCAGACCGATATATCGGCTGGCCGATATTAGGCATTTTCCAAAATATCGGTATCGGCAGTTATAATGGCCGATAAATGAATATTTAAAAAAATAAAATAAAAAATGGATGAATCACGCTTCAATCATCTCTCCTTGGCCTGTTATATTGAAAATGTATGTATTACAACTTACAGTATGATGTTATCTATTGCTAAATTATGGCTCATCATAGACTAGCTAACCACAAAGCTAGCTAATGCCACTATCATCAGTGGAAGACTGCTAACGTTAACATTTAATGAGCTTGGAAACCACAATGAACTTTTTCTGCCTAAATAAAGGGATTATCGTATTTATAACTAGCATATCTCTAGTTCCAGTCCCTGCATTGTAAAATGTAAGTTATACTTGCGAGGAGTGAACATTTAGACATAGAGAAAAAGTATCAAACGTATCTTGTGCAGAAAAGTTAGCTTTTCTTTTACACGTGTGTGAAATCCAGATTATCCAACAATATTTAATAATAATAAAAAATATCGGCCGATATATCGGAATATCGGATTTTAAAACCCAAAAATATTTGTATCGGTATCGGCCTTCAAAATCCTTTATCGGTCGGGCTCTAGTTGAAATACCCAATATGGTGAAAGAAGAAAATTAATCTGTGCTATAAAGACCTTAACTTATCTGTCAAATGGCATGAATCAAAAATCCAAATCAAATTGTATCTCCCTGGTGATGACCAACATTATATCAGTGTTTCTCAGCTGGTTTTGCTTTAGACATACAGTAGATTTTACATGGGACATCATGGCCCAATACAGTACCAAAAGTAAATAAAAATAGCCATGAAATCTAAAAAAGTTAATATGATCAAAAAATGTATATGCCCAACAATATGAAAAAGTTTTAACGTATACATTGAGCGTTGGTTTTCTAAATATTAATTGATCATTCATATAATTTATTTCATTATTTATCTGAATAATACCCTGAAATGCATGCCAACAATATAAAAAATGATTAATATGTAGTTTAATTTTGGGTAAGTGTTTTAGCAGCCAAATATGTATTTGAATAATGTACCATGAAAGCAATATGCCAAGCAATAAGCAAAATTGTTTACATATTTTGCAGACTGATCTCATGAAGTAGCGTGTGTATGACACGCCAATTCGTATTTCCATTTTTGGCGTGCTATCAACACGCATAATCGTTTTTTTAGCATGTTTATGAACGCCGTTGACTTAACGTTATTACTGTATATATAAATATATGACCTACCCCAACCCCGTCCCTAAACTTACCCGTCACTGGGGTTAATGGCATTTATGACTGTTCGCTTACCATCCTAGGAAAAAAAAAAGATAGCTACCCAGATGTAGATCTACATTTTGCTTCGTTTCGCTTGGACGGCATGTACAGACACGCGGAATCACTCGGACGTTAATGGCGTAGACATACACGTGGATAGCTCAAAATGCGTAGAGATAACACGCGACTTGACTCGAAAGTGGCGTGTATGTTTACGCACAAGTCATGTTGCATTTTGAGGGTTTCTAAATGTGTTGGCAGCCATTATAATTTCAAATATGAAAATTGACCATGAAATGCATATGCCCAACGATGTAAAATATAGTTTTGATATCAGACCACTTTATTTCTAGCTAACAGTTGAGCTACAGAGTTGAGTCCCAACTCTTACCTTTATAGTCTGCCGATGCCGAAATGCAGCTGGAGTTTAATTTGAAACCATTAAGCTCAAGGGAATTAGTCAGCCAGAGTGTCATCTCTCAACAATCGCTGTCATAGGTCAAAAGTGCAATCACAGAGACCTTGCCCTTGTCATAACCAAACAGATTGATTTGGGATGTGCACACTGGCCAAGGGAATCATGGGTAATAGTAAGATATTCATTTTTGTCGTTCATCAGTAATCTGTTCCACAGTTATGATCTAGAGTAGACGCAAAGACATGGGTCATGTGACACATAAGGTGACTGCAAAATCTCATTTTACCAAGACAGCTGAGGAATTTTGTTTTGAAATTAAATTTGTAAGAAAAAAGGAGCTTTATTCCCCCAGTTGAGGCTTGATGGATGGGGCAGAGGTGGGCAATCTCTTAACACTAAATGGATCTCCAGTATCAATTTCCCCAGGGTGACACAGTTAACTCATCAGCGTACGCAAGTCTTGATTGCATTTTGGGAGCAGGATTTGCCACAGGGGAAGCACGCGATGGGAACACGTTCTCTGCGGGACCCGAGCAAAGGCCATTATTGCAGTACTTGTCATTTCGAGAGCAACAAGTCAGCATGTTGTACCTATGATGAGTTACTCTGGGACTGGCGCTATAAATGGTAGTTGCAATAAAGAGGAAAGAGACACATGCAGCATGGTCGCCCCATGCACCGAGCAGGCATGCCACTGAGTTGAGCAGACAGGATGTATCCTCTTCTGACCTTTCTCTTAATCTCCCCCCTCCATCTTCATGTCTCTCCATCATACCACCCCATACCACTCTCCTCTCCCGGCTGATCCACTGTGCCGCTGTGTTTGAAGTCGGACATCAGAAGCCTTGAAAGCTTTTCCCATCCTGTATTGTTCATTTATTCATTCTTTTGTTTTTCATTATGCATTCACTCCTGCTTGTGTCACTGAAGTGTCCAAATGGCTTAGTGTAAACACACCCCCACCTTCAATGCAGGGTACACTGTCACGAAAAAATTAAGGAGCAACTAAAGCCGCGTTTCCACCGCAATTACCAGGAACTATTTGTCCCAGGGACTTTTTTCCCCCCAGACCGCTTGCTTACTGCGTTTACACCGCGGTCCGGGGCGGAAAGATTATAGTGACGTTGAACTGCGTGCGACTGCTCTTCCTAGCCTGCGCGTTTGTTTTGAGTTTTGTGGAGATTCAAGCTGTGCTGCTTTTGTGTGCGATTGGTTTACTAATGAGGTAATTAACAAAACGGCAGAAAAGAGACGAGCACCCAAAGCGTATTCAGAAAGCTCGTAATGCTAGATATAAAAGTAGACGTTTGTTATCAGCGGACATTGACCGTGAGATGGATGGGACGAACGCGCGCCAGCGTGGTGAGCACACAAGTCCCACCCCGAAAGTTCCTGAACTCTGAAAAAGTACCACCTCGCCAGCAGGGACTTTCTGGGCGGGAAATTTTTACCCGGAACTTCATTTAGATCCTGGTTCCTGCGGTTTAAACACAGCGAGAACCACCCCAAAGTTCCTAGTTCCTGGGGAAAGCTCCTGCGGTGGAAACGCGGCTTAATTAACTTTTCCAGTAACAAGCTACTTCATCAGCTTGTAGAGTAGTGAAACTAGCCTAGAAATCTAGACGCACCCTAGCGGCAGCAAAAATGATTTTGCAGGAAAGTGTGGTCTAGCAACTCTCCGTTGACTTTCGAAGTGGAAAAACTAAACTCTGTTCCGACCAATCACATCGTGTATAGAGTTGGTGGGCGGGCTTAACACAATGACGGCAGAGTTGTGACGGTTCTGCGCGGTGATTTCCCTGATACTTGAAAACAAAAAAGATGCAGCTGGCGAACAGCGGTCTTTCGATTCGGCTTCGGCCGCGACTCTGGATGACTTGGAGTTAAGAGAACGTCACTTAAGTCATTCTTAAAAAAGGAAGATGTGTTCGTAGTTTTGACGACAGGATATGGCAAAAGTTTAATATATCAACTTGCTCCGCTGGAGGGAAAACGCATTGGACTCACTCATCCACAGCCGTTCGTTGCTCTGGTTGGTTGTGGCGCTATCCTATTGCGTGCAGAGGGATATTAAAAGACAACCTTTTATCCCGCCCCTCGGATTGAGGTATGCCAATTGTGAGTTCCCAGACCTAATATCCTGATAGGTCTGGCTTGCCAGGCTATAGTGAAACCAAACGGTGAACCAAATCAAGGAATAATGAAAGATGCTCTAATATTCCTAATATTTTTTTTTTAAAATAGAACATATTGTTAATGTAGTCAGCTATTGCCACGTTCCAGGCAACCCGTAACCCGTGTTTTTCCAACCTTATACCCGTGAAAGTACCCATTAACTCGTACTAGATCGATGCATGGGCGTCAGTTTGGTTTGAAATGTGCTGGGGACAGAGACGTATTCGGAAGGGCATTTTCAAAAGTGCTGGGTACAATGACGCGTTCATTCTTTTTTTCTCTTTCGAGTAGGTCATTTCGCATCTGTCAGGAATTGATATAATGTTTATCAGTGGCTGTATATGTTTTGATGAGGGAAAAAATATACGAGAGCGGATTAGAACCCATGAGAAACAGGGACAGACACGTTTGTGTGCATTTTGATTTGTGATTTCACCGGAACGAATCTCGGCAACGGATTGAAGCGCGTTTCCGAGAGAAGACAACGCATTTCAGTGCTAGATTGCCTGTTATTTACCAAACAAATGAAACGAATACTGTTAACTGGAGATGTTTTATTTGTATTGGTACATCCGTGCCGCAAGATGTTTCAAAAGTGGTGGTGGCAAAATCGACCCTGGCAAAAAGTGGTGGGGACATGCCCCACCCGTCCCCCCCGTAAATGACGCCTATGGATCCATGTACTCCCAGTTACGAGATCTGACGTCACATAGCCCGCGAAACCATACAAAACAACAATGACAGCCCCTACGGATGCAGTGTTTCTGCAGGCGGTACACACGGCGAGAATACACTTTAGGACAATAACGTTAACTAGTTTTCAGTCCATTGAGAGCAAGGATAAATCAATACCAAATACACTCTAAAAATGCTGGGTTGTTTTAACCCAACTTTGGGTCAAATATCGCCTGGGAAAACCCAGACAACTTCCGGCAAATTTAGATTTGCTCAGAAAGTTAGTCTGGCAAAGAGCTCATTCAAACCCATTTCCAGTCCGCAGAAATCGCGGCACCAATCAGAAACGTTGGGGCGGGCTTTACACGATGACGACAGCACTGGGATTTTGAAGCAGATTTTGTAGCCTACATTACAAAGATGGACGCCGCCGTCAAACATCACTCGCTCGAATCAGCTATCGTGTCTGTTTTTAAACGATTTGAACGTTTCCTTTTTGTTAAAAACCGAACAAAGAACAAAAAACAGATGTTTCTCCGCCGGCCGCCGCTCTGCCTACGTCATCTCCTTCATCGCTCTGATTGGTTTCAGGTCTACCCGCGACGTCCGTTGGTGACGCCTCTCTGGAAATGATTTGTCTATGACGCTTTGCCAGACCATAACTCAGTTAAAACTGAGAATGGTCTGGTTTTAACCAGGCTAGGTCAAATATGGACAACCCCAAACGTTGGGTTAAAAATGTAATTAAAAAATTTAACCCAATTGCTGGGTTTGACCATATTTGACCAAAGTTGGGTTAAAACAACCCAGCAATCTTTAGAGTGTACATTTTCCAAATACAGTATACAAATAAAGTAAAATAAAAGTTATAACAGCTTATCTTGCCTTATGCGCTATTTTTCCTCCTCAGTTTCCCACAAATAAACGAGGAGTAAGCACCTTTGGCGTTAAAAATTATTACAAATGCGCATAAGCCCCGTAAGCTCCGCCATGCTGATTTGTGTATATCTAGCTACCACAATTCCTTGCGCTCAGGTAGTTTGGCGTGAATGACCTGGAATGCTACAAAGTCGTAAATCGTGGTTTGAAGTCGTGATTTTACATACTCAAAAACATACCTGGAACGCAGCATATGTTTGAGCTTTATCGCATCGCTAACTACTTCTTCAAATTACGGTTAGCTTATAAGTTACACTTCCAAAGTAGCTTCCCCAACACTGACTTTAAGATACAAATGAGTTGACAAAGTACAAAGGTTTTCCGTATCGCCCTAGTAACAAGCTGTTGTACCCCTAACGGTTACCCTTTGCACATTTTATTTGACAGATGAGACTAAACAGATGTTCTTGCCATCTGGCTATGGTTTCTATTCATCCAATGGAAGTTTGCAGAAGTCGTAATTCTAAACGCCAAGACTCATATCATCACCGAAACCAAGATAGATGATAAATCATTTATTTTGTCCCTAAACTACACTGTCTGGGTCGCTCCACTCCTCCTTGCCCCAGCTGCGCTCAGGACTCAATGCCTAAAATCAATGGGTGTTTTTTGAGGTGTGAAGGGTTTAATTAATTAGATGGAGCTGGTGAAGGGGACTGGCGGTTTGGAAATCTGCTGGGCTGTGAGAGTCCTGCCGTGTGGGTCCACTGCATTCCACACACCTGTGTCTCTGAAGATAAGACACTTACAGTAACTGTTTTTCCATTGTTTAAATGGAACACTTGGGACACTCGTCTCTTTCCTTCAAAAAGTAAACATCACCTCGCGGTCTCTAGACAGATGTACAAAACTCCGGCTGTGTTATTAGCATTAGGCCCAAGTATTTGGCTACCGGTGCAAATTAAGAGTGGTCCTTGAAATATGGAAATGTGGCCTTGCAGTAGTTTGCACACACATCATGACTCTTATAACTTGAGTGTTGTTCCACTGCTCCTTTCCAGGCTCCGGAAGGATGATACAATTTTTTTTTTTTTTTAAATTAGGGCAATCATTTCCTTTTCTTTATAAATTATAGCTGCCTCCGTTTCCTGTTTTTTGGTTTCTTGGACCTTAGGATAATTCTCTCTCTCTCTCTCTCTCTCTCTCTCTCTGAAGTTGAGAAGAGAGGAGGCCATAGAGTTTTTCTAACCCACCTTATCCTCAGGTTACTCACCATTCTCATACATTATTTGTAGACTGTTTTATTATGAATGACCAGGTCCAATCCACACGGCTGCTGAAGCCACCGTCAGACCTGCCTCATAGAAATCTGACCTAAATAGAGTTACAAACAATCAGACTTCACATCACAAATGAAGATGACCATTACTGCTTGATTTAAGTGGGTGGACCTTGGTGAAACAGAGTGGACATTTACTTCTGTCGTAACAAATGTATATATTATGAACCTTATCACTTTCCTTATCCTTTATAAGACAATATTTGCTGATTTAACAATGTGTAATGCATAACCGCACATTTAAATATACAATAACTGCACCTTTAGGGATAGTTCACCCAAAAATTTAAATTCTGTCATCATTGTCTCACCCTCATGTCCAAACCTATATGACTGCCTTTGTTCTGTGATGTTGAAAAATATGAATGTTTTTTTTTTGTTGTTGTCCATACTATGAAAGTCAATTGGGGTTTAAAGGGGTCATGCACTGCATTATTTTAGGCTATTATTTTATCATGTTTTCTGAGGTGTGCAATTCTATTGTAAGCAAGATTTTTACATGCAGTTTTTCATAATTTAGAAATAAAAGGCTATTTTCTACTCTGATTTTACCCCTCTGATTTGAACGCTCTGTTTTAAGAGGCGTGTCTCCTATGAGTCTTTAGTGTAAACGCCCACTGCTGTGATTGGCTAACAGCTTTGCATATGATATAAGTTTTAAATGTGGAACTCTGCTGAAAACTTTTGCTATGTCTTTACTATTATAGCATTATATTTAGATCTATTCCAGTGGCATAATACGTTGCATTGTTAAGCCATGTCTGTTGAGCAAACGAATGTAGAGATTTCGTCATTGCAACTTGATTTCTGAATGCTTTCATCATACCTAACACTAACAGTGTAAACACTATGTAGATAAGAGATTCATTGTGCAGTGTAGACAGTGTCATTGACTATAACAGGACTTTTGGTAAGAGTCCTGAACTCAGTCACTGATAAACCAGTTGACTGATCAACCTTCAGTGATTATAAAGGAAGACTTCTTTGATAACTTTCTTTATATAATTTAATCACAATTTAAACTAACAGATTGTTTTATGCTACTAGAAACAATGTGAAGTTGACTAGTCACTGGCTTGATTTACTGACGCATAAATGGAAATAAACGATTTTGAGACAAAGAACGTCTGACTGTACATGAATCATTACATATAATGCCTAATCTGTGATTTCCTATAAGTAACACTATTCAAATGTTGTGGCATTACTGTTATGTCCATACCTTATAGTCAAAGTCTGTTTGCAAAGTCTGCGCCGAAATTGCGGCTGATTTGTTCTGTACAGTGAAATATACCAAACAAACAATGCTCTACACTCTTAGAAGAAATGGTTCTATTTAGAACCAGAAATGGTTCCATTCCCCGCTTCATATATGGAATGGAACTCGAAAATGGTTCTATATAGAACCATTTTTTTGGTAAAAGGTTCTATTGGCCAAGTATGGAACCCCAGGGTTCTATATAGAACCCAGAGGAACCCTTTTTTTAAGAGTGTATAGAACCTTTTAGGGGTTCCAAATACGTTAGCACTGATAGAACCTTTTAAGGTTCTATAGACCATTTCACAAGATGTAAACGACACTGGTCCAGAAGCACTTCCTGTTTCAGTTTGTAACTGTTTTCTTTATTTCACATGTAAAGAAAACATCTTAAAGATGTTTGTTTAACTTTTTGATTCAGTTTTAAATGTTCTGTTGGTTGTACTTTATCACAGCTTTTATGTAGTGTTAAAAAACTGAAACAGGAAGTGATCCTGGACCAGTGTTGTTTACATCTTGTGAAATGGTCTATATAGAACCTTTTCTTCTAAGAGCGACTGAGACAATCACATGGTTGAAACGTGTGAAATGTGAATTATACTTTTTCCTATAACATTATAATCCTTTTGAGATTAATCCTCATCTCACTAACATGCCAGTGAGCGAGTCCAAAGATGCGATGATGGATAAGTACTGGATATGAATTATCATGAATTCATTTCATTTATAAATTCATGCATGAATTATGCACTTATTCATGCATTAATATCTCATGAATCATCAGGAACTAACACGATTTCAACGTTTTTTTTAATTTATGACTTCATACAACACCTTAATTAAAACATATACCTAAGAAGAGCACATCATCATGAATTCTGATTTATTATGCATGGTCATTATGTTTTCTTTGTTCACAGTTATGCCACCTTTAATAGCACATTTTTCATCAGTGTTACTTTCAAAAGATCCTGTCACCACTTTAGTTGAGGGGTCACACACATGATGAAGTCATTGATAGATACTACTGATAATTCATGTATCCTCACCGTAAAGTGTTACCTGATTTTCTTCTCCAGAGACGGGTTTTCAGCTCACTATTACATCATAACGAGCTGTTTTTGGAGCGTGCTTATTTCAAACTATATTCACAACCGATGATATGCATATATGTGAAGTTTATTTATTAGTATATTCTGGCAATTAAATTGGGTGGTCTGCCTTAAATCTGGGCGTCCCATGTGTCCTCAGCTTGTATCTTGTATGCGTTAAATCAGGTGTGACGGCACCATGTGGAGACAGAACAGGTTTGTCTTCTTTACAACAAACACAGAGAGAACACAGCCATCAAATGCTCCAGATGATTAGCAGCACTCGCCTTTCTTCCAAACATTCGTCAAGATTTCTGCCCTTATTTAGCTGTCTCTTCAGACTGTTTCTCCAGCGAAAGCTCTGGGGAGTGTAGTTTTTGTCGTCTGTCCACTAAGTTTGACAGGCTGGAGGTTCTTGTTTGACAAGAGGATGTAAACGACTGTTAGATTCCAGCTGGCCTGCATCACACAGCCAGACAATCAACAGACCGGGCTCAGAGTCTGGCATCGGGAGCGAGTTTCGGCCTGCACCGTTTACACTCGCCGTCGCCATGACCTGGCAACATTACCACTTCTGGGGGTTAGTGATTGAAGAACGTGTCAACTGGTGTGGCGAAGCACAATTTGTCTTCATCATGTACATAGACGCTGCTACTGGGTTGAATGACCTGTTAACGTCTGCTTCCAAAATATACAGTTTACTGCTAAGGCTTATTCACATCGCTCAAATAATTCCAGATAAGAAAGAAAAAATGTAATATGACCTTTCACTTGCACAGCAACCGAAATAAGCTTGACTTACGGTGTTTTGCAACACCGTACTCCATTGATGCATCAGCGACTACTCAGACATGAGTACTTCCAGATATTCACTTTCTACAAAAGTCCCAAAAGGCTGGTTTATTTGAAAGCTGTGGTGATAAATGGATATTAATGGAACATATCTCCAACATGTAACTTTTCATTCTGATGTTAAACTTAAAATCTTTTCCACTCTCTCACTGAAATGTGTTTAACCTGGTTTAGGGCTTGGCAGTGACTTTCCAAACAGGGATGTGATATTTTTCCTTCACTGTACAGAACAAAGAGTGGCCTGTCTTAATGCTTTTACACCTTCTGTAGGTCTCCCACAGGGTTTAGGCTTTTGAAGCATCTGGATACAGCCAGCAAACCTTCTGGAAGTATTGACTTTTAGTAAATAATATAATATAATCATTGTTGGGTGTTACTGTAATTTAATTACTTTTCCCTTGAAAATGTAAAGTAAGGGATTACTCTTAATTTATCTGTAATGTAATTACAGTTACTTCTGATTTAATTGAGGTAAATACTGTGTCAATCCGATCTCACAGCGATTCGTATGCATTTTATGAGGTGTCTAAATCGTACGACCACACTCGTACAAATTCGTATGAATTATTGTAAAATACGTATGGAAAAAGTGTGAAATGTAATGATATCAGACATAAAACAATAGTGGGTTACTTAAAAAGTATGTTTTTATAATGTAACCTTCTCCACCTTGGTCTGTTTAAGTATAATTCATGCAATTTGATAGTATTTATGTGAAAGAATTAAAACAGATGTCGTATTATTCAGCTGGTTGAGATTGATATGGGATTTTGAAAGTAATTAGTAATTAAAAGTAATTAAATACTTTTTAGAGAGAGTAATTTGCACAGTAATCTATTTACACTGTTGAAGAGGTAATTAGTAACTAGTAATTCATTACTTTTTTAGAGTAACTTACCCAACACTGAATATAATATAATATAATATAATATAATATAATATAATATAATATAATATAATATAATATAATATTTGTTTGTTTTATTTATTTCTTTAGAAATATGGGTTGGATTTCAAATAAAATAATATAATATAATATTTGTTTGTTTTATTTATTTCTTTAGAAATATGGGTTGGATTTCAAATATATGAAAAATGTAACTTAATTATCAAATTATCAAATTTATATATTATTAAATATATTATTAGATATAAATTATTATATTATAAATTATTAAATATATTATTATCAATTTATATATATATATATATATATATATATATATAAAATATATTAGAATAATATGTATTTTTGTGTAATTTTTTGTGTAATAGCTATGGGTTAGACATTAAATATGTTAAAATTATACTAATTATGCAGTTTTCTTGTACTTATATTTTACATCAAAAAATATTTTATTAAAAAAAAAAATACATTTCTTTTAAAAAAATCAATGGAGACCATTAGGATTATAACTTAGAAATTCTGACTTTTATGATTATGATTTATAATATATTTTATGATATATATATTTTTGTGTTTATTCATTAAGGGAGTGGAAACAATAGCTTAACAAGGAAAGATGTCATGTAATGGACAGTGATTTCTCACTCCTCACATGCTGGCCATGCTAAACAAAAGGGCATTTACAGCAGAACCAGTGGGGCAGCTTTACCAATCATGTCTGGCAGCCTCTGTCTGGTTTTGGGTTATCAGGTTTACCAGAATGAACCATCCTCACAATCCTATTTTTTTTATAATAAAAAAAAATGCTTTCCAACAATAACTGAACACTGCTTAAATGCTATGATTATTAAACATACACTCTAAAAAATGCTGGGTTGTTTTAACCCAACTTTGGGTCAAATATGGACTAACCCAGCCGTTGGGTTAAATTTTTACATTACATTTTTAACCCAACATTTCAGGTTTGTCCATATTTGACCCAAAATTGGGTTAAAACAACCCAGCATTTTTTAGAGTGTATAATCTCAATCTGAGGATGAAAACACTCATCCACGCTCTGCACTTGAACACAATATAGGCCTGCAAACAAAAGTGTAAATATACAAAAAGAGGGTAGCTCCGCCCACCATGCATTGTCATTGGTCTACAATCACGCCGCAGATACTAAAGGATGACAGTCTGATTGGCAGTTTCTTTGTCTGATGTGAATCTACACTGTGTTCTTCATCACAAGAAATCACAATGGCACTGCAGAGGGCTGATATGCGGAGGGCTGATGGCGTGATTATAGTGTAAATTCAGAGAGGGAATAATTCAAGCTCTAGTTGACTGCACTCGCTCCTTTGTAGTAGAATCATTGATCCCTCCTCTGCCTCTGTCTGAGCTTTGACTGGCCCATGAGACCACAAGAGGAAAGAAGCTACAACATTACGCCTTACCAAAATTCAAATGTGAATTTAAATTCTGAGAATGAATGAATCAGAGAAAATTATTCAAATGTATCTTTTCAAAGTGCTGCACTACTAGTCACTTTGCTTGTTCCAGTGGTCAGAGGTAGGAAAATTTCAGCTCTTAAAATGGTTGTGGTCTAGTTCGAGCGCAGCACCATTTTTCATTTCACTTTCCACTTTCTCCCTGCTCTGTTTATGGGTTAACCACACGCTCACTCATTCATTCAGCACAGAACAGATGCTGCTGTAGCCACCGTGTGTGGCATGGATGGGTGTGTGTGGAGCATAAGGGTGCCTACACATTGGAGATAACTGAGTCAAAAAATGCTGCAAGTCCATTGATTTCAATGCTTCAAAAAGATGAATGTAACAAAAAATACATATAGGTGAGGGTGTAACAAAAGATATTCCGAAAGTAATGACCCCTCATACAACCAGATCACAACAGAACACACTTTTTTTTTTTTCAGATTTCACAGCACAACACTACAGAAATAGAAACTAAATGAGTCATGTTTTCAAAGAAAGATATCTCATTTGGATATCTTAAAATCTCTCTTTTCCCTCTTTTATCATCTCCTTCTTTGTCTCTTCCTCTCCCATATAATGCTCTTAGGTCAGGACCAATACCTGTTACAAATAAGGAGGCATGTGCATGTGTGTTTGTGTTACTGGACTTCAGGATGTGAAGGCCAACTGTATTACCCCGTTTCCTCTTCCTTTCTTCTCCCTCATGGCTCACATCAGGTATATAGTCCATGGGAAAAGGAAGAGAGTGAGACGAAAGGGCGCCTATTTCCCAGAGTTCTCAACAATCCAGCATAACCAGCTCAGGTTAGTCGAGGGTTTGCTTTATTAATGTTGTGACACTGGAGTGGTTTGTAGCCAGATGCTCTAATAAATCAAGGTGAAAATGACATATAAATACATCTGTTTCAACTGATTTGGCTGTACAGATACTGCCACATATGGCTCTCCATTTGAACACGAATCTGTAAGTCCTTAATAACAGTATGATAGTTATTGTTCTATGAATTCACTATTTGGATGTTGATTTAGAAACAAGATGCGTAGGGTTACACACAGAATGTGTTTTTGTTTCCACTGAGCTGCACCAAATTTGCACCAAATGCACCTTTGAATGTTGGATTTGCCTCTTTTGGAGCATCCCATGACTTAAAATGAGGCGCACGCAAGTGATGAGAAGTTAACTTTTTAACCAAAACGTTTTCCTACTACACTGTTCGCCTTACACTTTGTCCCACACAAAAAATACATGTTCGGTGTGAATATTTTGAGTTCAAAAGTTAGGCTAAATCCACATAAATTGTGGCATACCACAGAGAAAAATTAAAGAATTAGTTCACTTTTCAAAAAACTTTTGCTGATAATTTACTCACCCCCATGTCATCCAAGATGTCCATGTCTTTCTTTCTTCAGTCAAAAAGAAATTAGGGTTTTTGATGAAAACATTCCAGGATTTTTCTCCATATAATGGACTTCAGTGGGAACCAGATGGTTCAAGTTCTAAAAGAAACTTTCAGTACAAACTGCAAACTTGTTCAAAGGGCTTTAAACAATTGCAGACGATAAATAAGGGTCTTATTAAGCGAAACGATCGCTCATTTTTTAAAAAAATAACAAAGTTTAAGTTTTATAAGATCAAACGCTCGCCTTGCTGTAGTCTGTGGTGCACGTTCGGGACTCTCCTGTTCGAACTCGTTCAACAAAATGAACAAATCTTTTTCCGAATCAATTTGCCGAATGAACCAAATGACAAAAGATTTGTTCATTTTGATGAACGAGATCGAACAGGAGTGCGTTACAGAACAGAGCAAGGGGAGCGTTTGAGCTTATAAAACTTTGTTATTTATTTATAAATATTATATTCATCGTCTGGAATCGTTTAAAGCCCTTTGAACAAGTTTGCAGTTTGTACTGAAAGTTTCTTTTGGAACTTGAACCGTCTGGTTCACATTGAAGTGCATTATATGGAGAAAAATCCTGGAATGTTTTCATCAAAAACCTTTCGACTGAAGAAAGAAAGACATGGACATCTTGGACGACATGCCGGGGTGAGTAAATTATCAGTAAAAGTTTTTTCAAAAGTGAACTACTCCTTTAAGTAATTTTCAAAGATAGCAAAATTTTGGGTACAGTGAGGGATTTACAATGGAAGTGAATGGGGACAATCAAAAAAATGTTACAATATAGCCACAAAACATAAACAATATGCATGGTAACATTATTTTACTGTTCAGTGTAAATATATCCTCAAATTGGTTCCATTGTAAGTGCCTTGCCAAAACCCGGTTTGCTCTTTCCAAAGAATGAGAGACGAGAAATTATATTTTGAGCTACAAATTCTGTCCACTAAACTTAACTTGTATTGAACCCGGAATATTCCACCCTCACTGTAAGTGTCCATGGTGGTTCATTGACCTTCTTGAAGAGAAGGTCTTCTGCTTCCATTACACAACATACACAAACACACTCAAGTGTAATGGAAATTGTTTGGTTTGGAACTGGAGGATGTTGGGGAAGGAGAGGCACTTCTGTACCCCTCAGAATGAGGGATGTCCTCTCACACACATGCACATACACACTGGGTGAATTATTGTTCGCAAGTGGAAACTTGGCCCCCCAGGCCCGGCTGCCGGTCCAGTGCTGACTAAGAGCACTGTCTGTGTTTTTGTCCCCCCCCCCCCCCCTCTCTCTCTCTCACACACACACACACACACACACACGGAGAGAGTGTACAGCTGCAGTCTTTCTCCACTGGGCCATTCACCTCTGAGCTCCTGCTGTAAATTCCACTGGAAACTGGAAACACAAACATGCCCCTGCCCAAAGCAGACTAACATCTTTCTTGCGGCCTAATGTTATACTTTAACATATAACCGCGCACCATGGCTGCCGTTACACTCAATGAAGCATCATCAGACTGCATTTGGTATGTTTTGCGGGACGCACTTTGTGCAAACGCTATTTCTACCCTCTCGTGGAAAATAACTGTCGCTCTGACAGTGAGGGGAGTTTATTGTTGACTTAATTAAGGAGTCTCACACCGCACAAACCCCATATTCACCCCCATGTAGTATTTCTGAGAAGAGACAATTATTGTAATTACAGCTGTCTGATGACATGTTTGGTATAATGAATGTTTCTCATTAAGTTTCTCTAACCCCAAACAACCTGCCCCAATAGAAACCCATGTCTGTCTCGCACACTGCAGCAATCGCAGCGTCTGATAGCGGTAACCCCGTGTTTATAGGATTTGGAATGATTGAAATGTAATAGCGCGTCTTGCCACTAAACATTGCTTTTAGTTGCATATCTTCTGGTATTTTATTATACAGCGGTCCCAAAAAGTGTTCGGGCACTTACAAATGCATGAATTTTATTTCATTAAATAAGTTGTCAAACAGAGTGATGTTTAATATGAATAAAAGTAGCATAGGAATGATTTTCAATTTCAATATGTGGTTTGAAATTACACTTTATTTTGACGTTCTACTAATTATAAGTAACTTTTCAACTACATGTCGAGTAACTCTCATTGGAGTATTAGTCTATTATAGTAGACGGTTAGGGTTAGGAGAATAAGTTTACTTGTAGTCGCCAAGTTACTTATAGTCATTTAAATGTCTGTTGGGGGACCAAAAAAAATAAAGTGTTAGTAGATATTAAGTAGATAGTCTACTAATACTCTAATGACAGTTAGTTGACATGTAGTTGAAAAGTAACTTATACTTAATAGATTGTCTAAAGTGGACTTACCCAATATGCTAATTATGCTTTCCTAATGCTCGGTTGCATTTATTTGATTAAACATACTGCAAAAACAGTAATATTGTGAAATAGTATTACAATTTAAATACGTTTTTATTTAAATATGTTTTAAACAAATGTTCAGCCACCATTACTCCTTTCTTCAGTGTCACATGATCCTTCAGAAATCATTGTGATATGCTGATTTGGTACTCAAGAAGCTTTATTTTATTGTTATCAAAGGTTGTTCTTTTTTTATTGTGTAAACCGCGAAACAAATTTACATATAGAATAGAACATTGAAAAGAACAGCGTTTTTTTAAAACAGAAATTTTGTAACACTGTAAATGTCTTTACTTTCACTTTTAAATACGTCCTCGCTGAATAAAAGTATTAAATTAAAAAGAAACCTTACTGAACTTAAAATATTTGGAGCATGTTCACTCTTGCGTCCGTGTGAAATTGAGTGAAACTAAATCTCACCTCGGGACAGTTAAAAAGTATTTAAGTTAAAAGTACAAATATTACATTTTATTTATTTTAAGTTTGGCTTAAGCATCCAAAAACCTTTTGAGGACACGTTATTATAATGCTAAATATAGTCTGACTTCTGTCTTTTCTCTCTGCTTTTCTTTCTTTTTTGTGTCCCAACAGAATGAAGGAAGTTCTGTGCTGACATTGTGGAAAAAAAGCTGTAGCAAGAGCCAGAATGCCGGAGAAGGGAGATTGATAACCAGAGGAAGTAATAATAGTGTGTGTGTCCTGACTGATAGGGTACTGGACCCTCTTGTGCAAGTCTGCTATAATGAGCCATTTCCACTGTCCTCTTCTTCCACATTGCTTTGAGTCAGCTGACATTCATGACATCTCGTTGGTCATTTTTTGAGTTCTAGCAGTGACACCTTTAAAGTCTTATGACAACATCACTGCCTGGCCCGAGGAGTTTTTCCTCTCTAAAGTATTTTTGACCTAAGAATGCTTTGTTTTTCATTCTGAACGCTTGTTAAGCAAACATTCTTATCTTAGATCTTGATATGAAAGCAAGACCGCCACTAACTTCCCTCTTCTGACATCACTGTACTGTTTGTGTGGCCTAGCAGCAAGGACATACATTCAAATCTTTGTTACAATACAGTCCATATGAAATCATATCCCCTAAAGTTTGACACTGTGGTGAATGGTCAAAAAGGTGGCTGCACTTGCAGATCTGTGCGCTGCTGGGACATCTGCTCAAGGGCCATGGCATCACTGTGTGCCGGCTCCAAATAAAAAAAAAAAAAACTCAGAAGTGGAAACTGGATCAAATAAAAATAGGATTCATCATGTCCTCTCTACTTCAGAGGTTTTGGAAGACGGAAAGGAAACTTGTTTGTCAGCCTCTTGTGGCTTAGCCAGGGCAATATGTTACTTTCAGATGAAAATATGGTGCAAACCAAAGTGGCCTGACCTAATAGATCGACTGGTTACTCCAGAGATTCCTACAGCAAACATATGCATCACATGCTCCACATTTTACAAGCTGCTTGCACAAAAGCTGAGCAATCAATGCACTCACTGACACCTCCCCTCCCCACGCTATCTGATTGATTATTAGCAAACCTTTGAGCCTTGCTTAACGCAAGTTAAAAGGCCTTACAAAGTTGAAGTTTTGCCATACGTCAAAACCCAGTGTTCTACAGGATTGAAGATGGTCTTGTTAATGATAAAACCCATTAGGTGAAAGGATCTTGTCCATGGCACCCAGCACAAACGCTGCTTCCTGTTTATCATCAACTGTGCTTTTTCCCCCCAGGTTGAGCAGAGGTGCTTGTGTGATTGTAAAACCAGGTCTTTGGGTTTCCAGAGAATTATTGCTACTGGATGGAAGCACGTCTACAGCATGTCTATATAAATAAGGGTCAAAAAACATCATCACAGAGGAATGATCTTCCGAATTTGCAGGGCTGAATACACAACCTGAATCATAACATCATAGCAATCTACATACTAAGGTAAGTTCTATACTCATGTTTGTATACATTTAACATTTTCTAATTTAAATGTATTATAAATGTACCGTAATACAAATAGACTCGGACAGGTGTGTTGTTCATCATTTGCAAGTCACTTTGAATAAATGGCCACATCTGAAGAAATTTCAGAGCGGTTACAAAAGAAAAAAAACAGAATGAAGATGGTAATGTGGCTTCTTTTGAGGCCTTCATGGGGAAACCCAAAACGCATCTCTACTTTTGGCATCATCTTAGTTTCAAGGAGACCATGATCAACAATGGTTGTCATAACAGCCGAGGTCATAAAGAAACAACCACAAGAAGTACATGGTCTTCTGGTTACATTGTTCCTTTGAGTAATAACGTTTTCAACATCATTTCAGGCTTAGTTTAAGAACATTTGGAAAGAGCTGAGCTAATTGGTCTATTTTTAATAGTCTGAATCCTTTTACGTGTAAGTGACAAAGCATTCACCTGTAAAGAGAGGCGTTGCTTTATAAAAATGAAACTTCTTAAAGAAGTAGGCCTATTTTTATCACAATCTTAATAGATTAGATTTGTCTGTTGCAAGTCTTGTACTCCACCTAAGGAACAGGAAATGCCAACTATATATCATGATGAAGAGGAAGCTGTGGTATCTGCATCTAAAATGAGAAATCGCAGTAACATTTGCTTGAAATTTATGTTTTTATTTTATTTATTTATATTTTTTTACTTATAACCAAAGACTTCCATTTGCGTCTGGTACAGGTAGTCCCTGACATGAGAACTCGGTATATTTTATAACAAAAGTTTACAAACAGAAATGCCCCAGGGCTTGTACTGCAGTTTTAAAAGAAGATTCCTGACTGGCTGCTAAACTAAGTGCTTCAGTGGACATGAGTTTGATGAAAATGCAGAGAGAAAAAAAAAATGCTGGTCATGCAAGTTCACTATTAGCATCAGAAAAGAAAGAACACAGGATTGCATAATATATATGCACAATCTGTCTGGTTAGTTGGAGACTCAACGTGATCATTCAAATGACCAACATTGATATGTTAACCAACTGACAAATGTTTAATGCATATTCTTGGGAAAGAAGGTGAGCGAGGATCAAGGCTGCAGAATTCACCAATCCGGTTCAGATCAGCGAGAGTAATGAGTTTCTGCGCACTGCGAATCAAATAAGACCAGAATCGTGAGAGAGAGAGAGAGAACGGGCGACGTCATGGAAAGAATGACGTCAGGTTTAATTAGCCTCCGGGGAAGTCTCGTCCGTGACAGTAGGCGTGGCTAAACCACGCCAGCACGTGCTGAAGCGTGCCGTTTATTAGGTTAAAACAAACAACACCGCTGGACAAGTTATTGTACATTTAATCGGTCTCAGGAACATCTTTATAAATTATGTTAATGCGCGCGGACGCTGAGCAGCCTGTGCGCCCAATGTGATTGACATCACGTCTCAGCCAATGAGGATCATCCTGTTTGTCACTGCCCGTCCTCCTGACGTGCATCACATGTCTCAGGCTACGCGAGAGGCTGTGGGAGGGATTTCTCTGCAGATTGGAAGAGCAAGATAGACGGCAGAGTGAGTCTGAGGGAGACCGAGAGAGTGAGGGGGGATCTCAGAGGCACCGTTCGGAGAGCTTTGTGAGTGTAATTTCACCATTTCTCGCATGCATGCTTGTGAATGTACTGCATTTGAAATGCACCATTTTTTTTTGCTTCCTCTTTGCTGATTGTCTACATCCACCGCGCTTTCCTTTAGCCTGCGTTATTATCAGCTAGCCAAATTGGCTAGGCAACTCCTGCTAGTTTTAACCCACGCCTGCCTATTGTCACTGCAGGGGAGGGGATGTGTGGCAAATCAATGGAGTTTTAATATATCACACCATGTTGAGATGCTGGGCTGATGTGTAGTGCACGCTGGAAAGTTGCTTTTGGCGTATGGAGCTTCTGAAATGTTTTCGACTGCGCGCGCCTCGTTTCTCCAGATCCGATCATGCGATACAGCGTGTACAGTATTTTCGAAATGCTAAATTCGATGCTTTAAAATGTATAGATTGGAGATTGTACATTTTGTGTAGTTGTTTTTTTTTTACTCGTTATTATACTAGACCGGGTAACCATGCTATTTTAACCGCAGTCAGTCGTTTAAAAGACCTCAAATAAAAGACTCGCGTTGTTACCGTTACAGAACCCTTGACTGTCATTCCGTCATTGATATAAGAATGCTAACGTTACCTCACTAGAAGTACAAACTCTGTCATTTTCTTGCATTTTAAGCACCGATTTCTTATTTCACACGAGCGTGTTGTCGTTTAATGACAGTTCGCTCCAAGAAAATGCTGTGTCAAACGAGCCAACTTGTTAAGCGACCGTCCCTGTCAGTCTGACAGTCGGTGGCTTGTGACTTTAGCCAGTCGGGTGTTTTTAGGGTTTTACTCAAAAATGACCGGTTGAATTACGACTGAAAGTTGGAGACCCCTTCAGTCGCGGGATAAGATAACCGTGCGCCCTTTTTGACAGGATGCCTTGAGTTGAGAATAGCAAATGCTAGGACGCCTCAGCTGTCAACTTGATTGTCAGTTATCGCATTTCGGTATGTGTTTTACAACAATTTTCGTTTAACCAACGTTAAAATGCTATTTGACTCAAAAATGGCAAATGAGGTTATCATGTACTAACCACTATGTTGTTCCAAAGCCGTGTCGTGTGACTTTCGTGTTAAGAGATGTTAGTCAGAATGACAGCCGCAGGAACCATTCACTTTGATTGTATGGAAACATGTATGGGTCACTGGGTATCGGTTATTTAATTGTGAAGAAAGTAAGGTGTGTAACAAACATCATTAGAGCGAGTAAATGATCTTTTTTCTTTATTTTTGTGTGAACTGTCCCTTTAAGGTTGGTGCATTGGTGTCAACAGTTGTAGTATACAGCCCTAATTCCTCCTGTCATGTGTGACTGGGCATGGAGACTGGAACAAGCGCTGTGCGACACGTCAAATTTGCTTGGATCCTATTTGAAGGAGCAGATGTGCAAAACACAATGTACCCCAATCTAATCGGCTGAATTATTGCGTCTACTGTCTTCCTAATGTGTTGAGATTGAATATGGCACCTAGAATTTCTAGATAGACCCCGGTGTGCGTTTAAATAGCGTGTCAGGTCTGTTGCTTCTTGGCGTACATCATTCGTTGCCTTTTTTGCTTAAGCTTTTGCAGCCCATGATAATGCCTCGCTGTATGACAGCAATGCTGAATTTGACCTTGAGTCTACGATATTCAGCTTTCTCTAACTCAAATCGTTTGTGCACTTTTTTTTTTGGTCTTCCACACTTTATGTTTTGTGTGTGTACTCTGACCTTTAATATGTGTAGATCACTACTTAGGAAATTGATATTTAAATGTTTGTGGTGAACATATTAAGTCATTGTAATAACACCAGTTCCTGATGCATAACAGAGTCTATTTCGAAGCAAACACTGAGGATTTCGTTGCCATTCAGTATTCTTCAGTTCATAGCAAAGTTGTCCATATTGAAACAGCTATAAGCATCAAACTGTCTTTGTTAAAGTGTTTTCTGATTTATTGCAGGATGGAAATATATGATTTGACTTAAGTAATGGTTTCATTTTTTAATGATTTACCCTCAACATAAACTAACCTTTGACTGTCAAGTGAGCTTCAGAGGCCTTTGGACTGTGCATGAGCATGGCCCAGTTGTATATCTATCGATTTAATATCAATTTTTTTCTTTACATATTAATATGCGATGGAGTATTTTTCCTAAAGCTTAATAGTAGATTTATTACTTAAGCTTTGTGAGAAGCAGCCTGCATGCAAATGATGATTAGGATTAATCTTAATGTCACGCATATATTATTATTGTCACATTATAATGTTATATATTATATTGATGGGGAAACGTGTATTATGTTTTAATATAAGCAGCACATGTTCTTCATTCTAGCAATTGCAACTTAGTAACCGTGGAATCAAAATGCATATTTTTACGGAATATTGCATTTTATTATTAAATGATTTGTCTGTGCACATCAATAGTTTTTATGAACTTCATGTGTCCTTGTAATCTTTTATCAAAATAACTCCCTCCATCTTGCAACGACATCTTTTTTCCGATGACGTGTTTATCGGTGTGAGGGCGGGACAACCTGCACTCAAATGAGATCATGGCAAATTACATGATCTAATCAATTCCCGACCCAAATCCCACCCTACATTTTTTTTTCTTGTTCAAAAAGCCAGATATACATCACGATAGGGAAGAAAAGACTATTGAAACTTCCATAAAATGCTGACTTAGTTAAGAAAGGAGTTTTCCTAATGGATGTTGGAACGATGCATTGCACTGTAGAAGGGGTGTAACGGAGCGTATTGATCCGTTTACGGATCAGGACAGAAAGCGGATTTGTATCAGTATATTGGATCGGTGCATTCATAATCAACCAACGAAACAAAGATGAATCTACATTTAATTCATACAGTGAGTGAACACAATAGTGCTATTTTACAATAACTTTGCAATATAACTTTTACAATAACTAACGCTCAGAATGAGTTGGGCAACCTTAAACAAATTAGTTAAGAATTAGGACTTTATACGAATGCACCAAGCTTAAAGGGACAGTTCATACAAAAATAGTTGTTTGATTATAGATTGGTTTTACCTCCAACGAGATGACATGGGCATGAACGCAATGAACACAGCGCTTGTAGTAAAAGCTGTAACGTTATATTATATTAATCAGGTAAATGTGAACGTGTTCCATAACGACTAGAATGGAAAATGGGTAACTTAGCCCCTCTCTCTAGTATTGTTTATGTAAGAGGCCACTGCCTTGGTGTCACATTAATCTGAGGTGACATTCAACCCCTCATAAGCTATTATAAACAGCTAAAAATAGAGCGCTGTGCTATTAAATACATTTGAATAATGTTGCTATTTAATTACTGTATAGTGTCATGCTTTTTCTTAATCAGAGGTGGATGACAGAGATAAAATGGCCATCTTAGGGGCAAATGTGTTTTCTGTCCTCAGTCTAAATGAGGTCTGTAAATAACAACAATATTGTATATTTTCTTCTACCTTAAATGACTGGGGTAAATTAACACCTTCAAGTAGATGCAGGATTGCTGTTCGGGCTTTTGATTTGCAACCCCAATGTGTTATTTTTGATGCACCTAATAGAGCCCGACCGATAAAGGATTTTGAAGGCCGATACCGATACAAATATTTTTGGGTTTTAAAATCCGATATATCGGCCGATATTTTTTTTTTATTAAATATTGTTGGATTTCACACACGTGTAAAAGAAAAGCTAACTTTTCTGCACAAGATACGTTTCATACTTTTTCTCTATGCCTAAATGTTCACTCCTCGCTAGTATACATTTTACATAGTATACATTTTTTTAGGCAGAAAAAGTTCATTGTTGTTTCGAAGCTCATTAATGTTAACGTTAGCGGTCTTCCACTGATGATAGTGGCATTAGCTAGCTTTGTGGTTAGCTAGTCTATAGCAATAGATAACATCATACTGCAAATTGTAAAACATACATTTTCAATATAACAGGCCAAGGAGAGATGATTGAAGCACGTTTTTTCTGTTTTTATTTTATTTTTTAAATATTTATCGGCCATTATAACTGCCGATACCGATATTTTGGAAAATGCCTAATATCGGCCGATAATATCGGTCTGGCTCTACTTGATGCTCAGTAAAAACAGTTAGTGAAGTCTTGTTTCCCCCCTCAAAGGAATGTGGAAGCAATACTCTTTGACTGGTGCTTACAGGTGCTGTCTTTAAATAGTGTGCATCTAAATATAAACAGATTGTGTTTGGACAGAAACAGAACCTTTAGTCGTGTTGGTCATGCCCGCATCCATTCACCAAGTGACATCCAATGAGTTAAGCAAATATAAATTCTGAAGCCTCATCATGCCCATTACTTCAAATGGTTCGAGTCATCTCTGATTTACTGTGCGGTGTCAGACGTGGAGGCATGGGTCGGAGCAAATCGGTGGCTTGTGTGCTGTGAATGGCACCCATAACAATCAACTTAAAGGTTTCGGTTCTTTAAAATCACTTTTTTAGATATGCTGTTTTAGACCCTGGTGAGAACACGAAAGCACTGAGCTTTTAAGTACGTAGGCTAGCTTCTGTTTTCCATTTTATTTAATATTTGTCTCATTTGAATTCATAAAACTTTTATTGCAATTTCTTTAACAACAATAGTTCCATATGGATTGTTTTATTTTCTTCTGTATTGAGCTTTATAATTTAATACAAATGTTTAGTCCTTTATTTTTCAGCTGGAAGGATACTTTTTCTTTTTTTCTTTTGGAGGTGTCATTCAGGTTCTTCTTGAGGAGTTGTGCTTTGTGTGGTTGAGTGGGTGGCAGGCTACTGCGAGTTGGCAGGATCAGTGTCTAAGGGTATAGTAGAAGTGCCCAGTCTGTGGTGTGAAGTGGCCTTAAGTGCTCTGAACCATGTAGCATGAGTAAGGCGGGGTGTCTGCCATTGTACCCTCCACATAGAAATGGCCTGACCCATTTCAGCAACAGCCAGCAAGGGGGATGGGCTGTCTGAGGCTGCTAAAAATACCCCATTACCAACAGCTCTACTGCAGAGGGATCCCTGGAATAGCGTGAAGTTGGCTTGTAGAGTGTAGGGTCTCCAATTGCCAACCAAGAACGAGAGGGTTTTCCTTAAGTTTTCTTTACATTTAGTCATTAGGGAGCACTCGGATCTCATGCGAACCTGCCTATTTATTCACAGGTGCATATATAAGTGTATAGTTTTAAGGGTGGATAGAATGGTGGCTAAATACATGAAATTACACAATGCCAGGCATAAATGCCTGTTTCTTTGTGAGGATTACCGTAAATTATTAGTCTTAAGTAGGGCTGGGTAAGAAATATCGATTTCTCGATATTAATCGGTTCTCATTTTTACTAACCGATATCGATTCTTAAACCTCAAGAATCGATTAGTCATCCTGTTTTCATTTGATGAATGAATGGAACATTGTAGCGCGTAGCCTATCCAATAAATCATAATTATCTTTGTGCTTTGTTACTATTATTATGAAATAAAGTCTCAAATTTCGAATTAGGTCCATTTTCTTACGAAATTCAAAAACATAAATAGCGTTTTGGCGCTGTGTTCCAAGAATCGATTAGTCATCCTGTTTTCATTTGATGAATGAATGGAACATTGTAGCGCGTAGCCTATCCAATAAATCATAATTATCTTTGTGCTTTGTTACTATTATTATGAAATAAAGTCTCAAATTTCGAATTAGGTCCATTTTCTTACGAAATTCAAAAACATAAATAGCGTTTTGGCGCTGTGTTCCAAGAATCGATTAGTCATCCTGTTTTCATTTGATGAATGAATGGAACATTGTAGCGCGTAGCCTATCCAATAAATCGTAATAATCTTTGTGCTTTGTTAATATTATTATGAAATTAAGTCTCAAATTTCAAATTAGGTCCATTTTCTTACGAAATTCAAAAACATAAATAGCGTTTTGGCGCTGTGGCGTGAGATCGCTCTAGCTCAGCACATGATCTTCTCTTCTGCCTTAATATCAGTTACTCCGCCTTAATAATACCAGTCACAGCGCCAAATAAACATGAATGAGCGTCTGAAAGTGTGTTAAAAGATCGAGTACAACTTATGGAAATCCGTATCGTCACATGGAATCGCTCAGTGTTTCATCCGTGGAAAGACGTCAGTTAAACAGCTCGTAAACAATGTCATGTAACGTCACATTTACTTCAGAAAAACCGAGTGACCATAAACTTAGTCAGCTAGAAAAATTAACTCTAGAGAGGAGAATTTTGCTAAATATATGAACCATATTACATATTCATTATAATTTTTAATGTTTTTCAATATTTAATGCATGTTTGAATAAATCAGGCAAGTTTTTTATGACAGCCACCATTTAAATGTTTATATTTCATATCATTTTCTGATTATAAAAATAAATGTGTAATTTAAGTGTTTGTATAGCTACAAATCAGTACATTTTTATCTTTAATATCATAGACGGCTAATGAAGCCTATAGGCTACTGACTCCCATGGTTTACAGCAGAAAATTTGCCATGTATTGTACCTGATATCCAAAATAATCAATATTGAATCGAATCGGAATCGAATTGTGAAATCTGTGTCAATACCCAGCCCTAGTCTTAAGGCAGTCCACAGGTACAGGTCCAAAACTGTCCTCTAGCTTTGTATGGCAAGGGTTAACTTTACTGTTGCTCAACCATACTGTGCTAGCTGTTGGTTTGAAGATCCAATCACAATGATTTTCCACTGTTGTGACATGTGACCTGCTCTGCAACCTGAAACTGTCACGGCTAAGCAAAGGTTTGGCACTTCCCTCATCGTGGCCGTGCAGTCACACTCATAGATGATCACTGGGAGAAAAAAAGAGGTTGACTGCTGTTTAGGACCGAGGTTATCTCCTTTAAAACATGCACGTATTGTTATTTACAGTTTCTGCACTGTCAGAATGAAGTGTGAACGACGAATGCTTGAGATGACAGTCATTTCAGGAAGCTCTTCGATTTTCAGACACATTCTAGGACCAGTTGCTTCTTCAAAAGGGAGGAGTGCAGTTAAGCTATTGCAGCTATGTCTTGGGTGTTTCCCTTTTCATTTCCAGTTTCAATAAGAGATAAAACTGAACTTGTTGACTGGCGTACTTTAGACTTCATTTGCTTATGCTCTTTGTTTTACTGTGTTCATTTTTAGTTGTGCAGGAAGGAACACTTTCTGTCGCTTCAGCTTTATTAAAAGGTCAAGTCCAGAGTTTCAGTACCTTTTAGCTATAGATTGGTCTCTGAATTTTGTATCTGCAGTGTGAGAGACGTTGATAGCCCAGCTGGAAGCCTGTTACAGAGAAGCATGCTGTTCCACGCTCTGCATGAACTACTGCAAGTAAATCAGTCCTGGAGGGCTACTACACTTTTTACCTCTGCGTACTGAACCAAAGCACTCTCAACAACATCAATCATCATCTTATCCTCATAGTTTGAGTTTTCTATCTGGTCCTTCTTAAATCTCTTCAGATCACCCCTACTGCTGCTTGGTAATTTCCTTTATTATAATTCTAATAATGTAAGTTAATGAAATCTTCCTGGTAAAGGCAAGGATCGTAGAGGCTGGGAGAGACAAGGGAGAGACATGCAGTATGGTGCTCAGACAGACAATGTCTCGATTGTGTTGTAGTTAGCCATAATATCTACTAAAATAGTCCCAAAGAAACTGTTCATTGAAAGTCCAATGGGTTTCTATTTGTTTCCGAGGGCATGCTATAGATTTGGAGTGTCCTCTTTTGTAGATATTTGTCCAAGCAGTCTCATTGGGCTTATTTACACTGTCACTTCAAGTGCAGATGCTTTTATTGCATTCTCAGTTTGTGCATTCCCTGGGAATTGAACCTATGACCTTGGCCATTGCTCTCAAACATAGAATTTATTCAGCATTGACTGAATATATAACTAAGTCTGTACATTAACACTTATTAGACTCTTTTCAGTTTTACTCCATTCCACGAGTTTCCAAATTCAAAGCATTTTCATGTTGCTCAAAAAAGCCATGTATAATGTTTGTGGGGGGGAGAGTCTTTTTTTGTCTCGCTCTCACATAGTTAGGATGGCAGGTCAGTTCCCACGCCGCCCACATAGTTGTGCCTGTAAAAGTGGGTAGCATGTCACCTTGAAACTCAGCCAATGAGTTCGTTCTTACTAAGTTCAGGCCTAATGGGGAGTTTTCTAAACTTAAGGTGTGACATTTTGATTTGAAATCTGTTATCTAGTTTAGTAAAATTATTTAGTAAAATGAATATTGTTATTGTTTATATACTCAAACATTCTTTTGATTTTTTGCAGGTCCTTGGGCTGATTGTTTAAGGTTTCATCATTCACAATGAAAGCAACACCACGGGCTGAGGAGAATGGCTTGTGAATTATCCCAGTCCTGCCACCTGCAGTCAGGCATCCTCCTCCTCTGAAGGACGTCAGCTGTTTATGGGAACTACTGGCATTGGTCTCCTGAGGATATAGCTCTCCTTTTGGGACGCCATTTTTCCACCCTTGCTGAGTCGCGGTGTAGCCGGGAGACATGGCTAACAACTCATACAGCGGGGTGAAGAACTCTGTGGCAGAGCCCAATCACGATGGAGAGTTTGGGGTCTCGCTTAATGATCTGCGCTCTCTCATGGAACTGCGAGGGGCTGAAGGATTATACAAAATCCAGCAATCTTTTGCGGACGTTAATGGACTTTGCAGCAGACTGAAAACATCGCCTATAGATGGTACATAATCATTATTTTGCACTTTCTTTACTTTGCAAAAAAACAGGTCCAGGAGGTATAGTGGGAAGAACACCCTCTCTTTGGATGGTTTTAAACAGCACTGTTGCATTTCACTCTGAACATACAGATGTTAGCTGGTCCGTTACACTTCAGGGCTCCAGACTAACTTTTTTTACTAGGAGCGCTGTTGCCCCTGACTGAAAATTTTAGGAGCGCAAGCAGAAAATTTAGGGGCACACCTTAAATCAGCTCGCAATGCAATTATTCAAATTTCCCCCAAAATAACTGTAATACTGACAGATTCTTTAATAATAAATTGACTTAACATTATGATATGCTGTTTTATATTAAGTTCACAGGGCTCCAGACTCAAAGTTGAGGGCAGCATCACCTCAAATGAGAACTCACAGCGAGTTCTACAAAAAAAAAAAAAAAATCTGGTAGAACTGGGGCTGACAATAAATCACTAAGTTTAATTTACGGTGTAGATGAAATTAACTTTAGTTATTATCATTTATAATGTCTTAATATTAATTAATAAAAGTAGTGAAAATATGTATATGGATTATGGAGTGAAAATAGCCAATAAACATCCTACTGTTTACAATGGAAGCCCATTATTATTATTTTTTAAGTGTTTAAATAAGCGTTTTCCAACATCTTAAAATTTTTCGTTTTAGGACAATCTTTAAAGGATGAAGAAAAAATGTTTAGGTAATCACATAAAAATACAAAAATATAAAACATTTATATATGATATTATTGAAGTGCTGGGAAAAGATGTGTAGTAGCCTAGTACTTGTAAGCATTTGACTATTTCTTGCACATTAACATATTTATGGTTAGAGTTAACTTACTACATTAGCCTAAATCCATGGTTCTGTTAGGCTGATTTGTGGACTGAAAGCCTTCTATAAGTGTTTCTCCTGGTTTCCACGTCAGCGCTGTTTGATCTGATAACAGAACTCTGCGCCGAATCGGAGTGTTTCTCTCACTGGATCTCGTGGTGTTGATGTTATTAATTCTGAGGCAAATTCAATGGATTTCTTCACTGAATCTTCTAGTAACAGTGTTGCGTGAGCGAGATCGGCCCGCGACTGGCAAGTTCGGGGTTTTATTTTGTCAATGGTTCGGGTCGCTGGCCTATTTTCGTTCCACTTTCATTTTGTTTGCATTCGCTGCTAGGTAACGACTAACGAGTCGATAGATCGTTTATTGCTCAGACGCACATCAGGTTGTGATATTTGTCTCCGTCTCCTTCCCACAGACGTTTACACGCGCTATTCTTGTCACGGATTCATTCTTGTCATGGATTCTTTACCATGCGTTTAACGTGTGGCAAATTTACTGGTCGCACATGTGCAACTGGATGTAAAATTCAGTCGCACACTCTCAAATTTTGGTCGCAAAATGCGACCATTTGGTCGCAGTCTGGAGCCATGCACTTGAATGGCGTCTTGCTGCATTTTAGTGCATCTGCGGTCTATTGGGAGGTTTGCTGATGCTGCTCGCTACATGACCCTGGGCTCAGGCAGCACATAGACCGTATGCTAATATCTACACCATGTCTGATTGAGATGATCTAACAGTTAGATGTCGGTGTGTTTGACATTTTAAATAAAAGTCCTTAATGTCAAACACAAATGCATTTACCATCCCATTCGATATAGCTCGTGAGAATGTGGCTGCAGGAGATGTTTAACAGCTTTTGTAATGACTAGTTTTAGTCCTTTCCTGCTCTGTCTATTTTTATTTTGCTCATACTTTTATTTCTCCATTTATAGGGCTACAACAATTTGAATCTCTTTTTTATAGGAAAGCTATGCAAACGCGCTCTTAGGAGTATTTTAATTTTAACAGCAAAACACCTACTGTTAGGATGCACTCAATTAACTTTTGAGGTTGAAACATTTACCGATAAGACTATTTTAGCAATATAACAGCGTGCAAGTAATAAAAAGCACAAGCAATCTGTCGAAGCACCTGACACCCCACATGCAGCCATATGCTCATGACTTTCTTTGAAGCTTTTAATACGTAATTCTCCCATAATTCAGGCAACTTTGGTCGTAAACTCGTTCTTCCCTGCAAAAAGTGCAAAGTGACCTCATTGATGGAAGTTAATCTGTGCTACATCACTGACATCCGAAATTCATTACTGATTTTATTTTATTATTGATTTCTATTTAATTTTTTTTTTTTGGGTGGGGGGCTGTTGCTGCCCTATTTGTCTCAGTTGCACATTTTCTTCTACTTTCTTTCATTGGAAGAGATGTGTGAGCACTGCAGGTATATAGTCTTTAAGGGTAACATATAGAAAAGTGCAGAGTCAGTGTGCAGACCACAGCTGTAGCTCCATTGGTTTATTACCTCTCTGTAGACATTAGGTTTAATCGCTGACCTGACCTTGATTGAACTCTTGGGGGAAGGGATTTTCAGTTTGATCCCAGATTAAAACGGCACCATGTCTATAGCAGTTTTCTGCAGGCTCTATGAGACGTGAACACACTGCTAATGTCAATTTGGGGCTTTTGGGCAGTGTTTACATGAGAATACACTTATCTATTTAGCATGCTGGCTTGATCAACAGTAATGCATTTTTGTTATTTAAAGTCAAAATATAGCACGTTTTTAAAGGAGAGTGGCAAAGGGACATTATTAGTGCTGTATTAGACGTTTAATTAGTTTTGCTCCAAGAAAATGTTAAAAATAGGGTTTGCTTGCCTTGCTCAGATGTTCTGGTTTGTGATCCCAACTTTCTTATATAGTCTGATAGAAATGGCTCAGGTCCATATTTGGCCCATTTTATAGTCCAATCCAGTCAACAAAATATTTCAGTATGAAAATGCTTGCATCAGTATTAATGTTGCTGTTAGGTGTTAATACCTAATATGCATTAAAAATATCTGACACTTGGTATTATGATTAATACGTTTGGCAGAGCAGCAAACCATGTACTATGTACCATGTATTTGAAAGCTGATAACTGATAGATTGTCAGACAAATCTGAATCAAGTTTTTATATAATTATTGAGAGCCTGATTGCAAAACAAGTCTCGCCATTAAAATCCATGTCCTAAGCACACAATAATAATGTTCTCCTTATAATTTTGTGTGGCTTATATGTAGGGTTGGGTATCGTTTGAATTTGAATGATTCTGATTCCGATTCCAAATCCTTGTTTCGATTCCGGTTCCTAACGATTCTCGATTCCGATTCTTTTAAGAGGCAGGGTCAAAAAAGTTTAGCTAACCTTGCTAACCAACGGTCTTTCTGAAGGAAATAATCCTTTCTGAAGGAAATACTCCTGTCACAAATACTCCCTTTTGTCACAAATTTTGCATTTTGCCGAGATTTCGTTATTTTTAGAAAAGTGAAGCCACACTTTGGACCACTGACGTAAGCTACTAATGTTCGACTTGCGCGGTAATGCCAACACTTCCGGTAGACGCTTCTTCGTTGGTGTTGTTCAGAGGTTTCTTCTTCCGCTCGGCGGACTGTGAATATCGAAACTAGGAATCGAAATTTTAACTTTTGAACGATTCCGGGAAAAACGAAAAGTTAGTCCCGGTTCCAATCGATACTCGATTCTCGATACCCAACCCTACTTATATGACAGATTTGCGCTCATATCTCAAGCGTTTCAAAACCATCATGGTGAACAGGGTGCATCTGAAGTGTCTCAGCTGAAGGACATAATTCATTAACTTTTGGCTTTAATTTAGCAGCCAAAAAATGTATCGGGCCGATAACAAATTAGGCCGATACCGGTATGGTGGCTAATAAATCCTTAATAATGAACAAATTCTATCTTCTGATATGCATTGGATGCTTGTATGTAGTGTCACCTGCGGCAACCTACCCTCCTACACTCACAAGGTCTGACTTTTATTAGCAGGCGATGAAATACTGAATGATTGAAACAAAGGCTTACTGTGCTCTCTGCAGTCCAGAGCTATACCTTTGTCACGGTGTCAGTGGAAACTATAGCGTCAGTGGAAATATATATTTTCGACTTCATGCCTCAACAAATGGGGTCACACTGATAACGTTGATATGACTCCTAAAAATGCGTATTTTGTTTCTTGAATAGACTGTCTGAAATTTGGCCCATGCTGTGCCCCAGCTTTGTATACCGTGTGAATTATGTATTAGTCATAGAAGAATAGTATGAGAATTTCCCCCTCGGTATTCTATTCAGTGGCCAGACTTCTAGAGGGCCCTGTCGCTTAGCCAGTCTCTCTACACAGCACAAGGCTAACTGAGATTGGAGCCCCACAGTGATCCGCCGGTTTAGCTCTGCCTGGTTCCCTCCGCTTCACAATGGCACGCTGGCAGGCAGCCCTGCTGTTATGACACGTTTTACAGCTTAATCAGATCACTCAGTTTTGCCATAGGAAATTAAGCAGTCATTCAAGATTACAAGAGCTTTGACAATTGAAAAGGGATTTCTAATTAGTAAGTAGGCCATTTCTGAATTTTGTAGCAAAGCCACCACTAATCTTTCTACTTTTTTTGGTTTAACTAGTTACTTTTTAAGCTCTTTTGGCATCACTTTCAATTGTGATGTTCTTTTCATCATATTTATGTGAATAGGTATTTATGCTAGCCCATTTGACCACCATTGAAAGATTCCTCAAATCTATTGTATTACACACAATGCGCATGTAGACATTTTAAAGGCAAGGGCCAGAGATTTGTCTCAACGGATTTTTATTTGAAAGGTGTACATGGCCCGTTTCATGGGCCCTCAGGACAGTCTTTCTGGGGCAGTTAGAGTTAAAAATGAGTGTTAAATTCAGTATTCCTTAGGGATGCACCATTCAGAAAATTTTGTCCGATACCGATAAATCTTTATATTTCAAAGTAGGGCTGCACGTTTTCAAGTTTTTCATTAACCGTTAACCGAGGCCCTTATCGGTTAATACTCGGTTAACCATGTGCGCCGCAACCTCGAGATGAGTTAATTTTTTAACACCTTTAATAACTGGTTGGACCCCATTTGAAACGAAATTAATTTATAGAAATAAAACGCATTGGTGAGTTCAGAGCAGTTAAAGTAGGCGCGTTTCCATCACCCTTCAAACTAAAATTGCCAATTGAAAATACGCACATGGCAACACGTCCATTTCGCAAAAAACTCCGTGTCCGCAAATAATAATAATCATCATCATTATTGTAACATTTTATTAGGCTGCATATGTAGACGACGCTTTTATCCAAAAAAGCAACAAAGCACAAATAAACACAATATTTTGACGCATATCCAGTGTGTGTGCTTAGTGTGGAGGCTGCGAGACGCCCATGTGAACACTTGCAGTTTCATTGCAGTTCTTTCAGTGGAAACAACTTAAAATACTCTTTCATTTCTGGCCATACAGAAAATAATAATACATTATTCGCAAATACATTTATTTGCGTAAACTCACTATAATAAAAAAACGTTGTGCTTAACAAACAGGCGCGTTTCATGATCTCCGTGAACTGAAGCGCGAGAACTGAAACAGCCGCATTCGAATTTGTTCGTTTTAAATTGCACATTTAAAGCTTTAGTCTAAAGCTTTAAATGTCCAATTTAAAACGAACAAATTCGAATCAAAAGCCAATATCTCCTGACTATGTAATTATGTAGCTTAGCTAATTATGTATTTCTCTCTAAAGGTGCATCCGGGGATGGAGATTTGTTTTTAGCAGAAACTGATTTAGAAAAAATAGTTTATTAATAAACAATTAATACCTCGTTATTTTATATTATTTTATTATCAGACACATTTATTATATCTTATAAATCATCTATAAATCCCCTTTCTGTAGGCTGTGGTTACGGCTCTTCTCATTCAGCACTGCGGGGGAAATATAATTTCCAGGTTCTAATTTGGCCTCAGAAAACCAGTAAAATCTTTTTTTTTTTTTCATATTCATTTGTCAAATATTTTGAATGTTTAAAGGGGCAAAAAAATCAAACAAATATCTGAAAATTCGTCGATATATAGCCTATATATTTTTGCGCAGCACGTAGTCCTACAGTTCAAATGAACATTTTGGTGTTAAACTCTGCGTTTTACAAAATACAATAATGTCTAGTGCGGTGGCTGTGATATACCAACGTCCGTTGCCATTGGAATGGCTTATCGCGAAAGGAAAAAAAAAATGTTTTAGTCGCATAACACCGTTAATAGAAACGCTGTCATTTCACAATATTTTTTTATCGACAATCAAAAAACCCGCAAAAGTTTTGTGCAAATATGTATTGACGCCACTTAACCGAGCAAAAAGGTTTCACTCGGTTATGCAATTTTAAACGGTTAATCGGTTAACCGGTTAACCATGGACACCCCTATTTCAAAGCTGATAACCGATATATTGGCCGACAAATCTAAATCCAAATTTTGATATAATTTGAGACCCTGATTACAAAAACAAATACATGCCCCGAGCGCACAATTATAATATTTTCATTAGAATTTTATGTAGCTTTTATGACAGACTTGTGCTGCAAATGTTGGACTTAACTGTATTTTCCTTTTTTGAAGTGATTCCAATCATATTTCAAGCAATCACGGTAAGCTGAAGGAAATAATCCATTAATTATCGGCTACGATAATGATAACATTAAAAATGAACATCGTCCGCTACCGATATGGTGGCCGATATATCTTGCGTCCCTAGTTTTCACAATTCTTTTTAAAAAACTTAAAACAAATATTTCTGAGAGATATCTCAGAAAAGACATGCCTGCTTAAATCAAGTGGGAGGTGATGTTTGTAAGGTTTACTACCAGCCGCAAGCTTCCAGTACTCTTGATACTAGTAGACCTGTGCTTTGGCACCTCTTAAGTGTCTTAAAGGTGAAGTGTTGGTTTTCTAGCACTTTCTTCTTTCTCACCTTATAAGCAAGACACTCGTAGGTTGACTTTCCACGAAAGGTGTTTACTTCAAAACATTGCTCTGTTTGTTTGAGCATCCTAACCAGACCGACAGCAATATTGGCTCAAACGATTGCGGAAGTTGGAGACGGAATTGTCTGGAATGGATACACAGAATAGTCACATTATGTCATAAATATTCTTCTGTCTTAAGCCCTTACTATGGATGTTTATGAATGAGCTTTTAGTAAAAAAAAATCTAATCTAATCAGCATGGAGCTCAGTAGATTGTTGTTTGTGAGGTTTTCAAAACCATTGCTTATTATTTGCCTTGTTGATGTCTGAATGGGTTGATTAGCATAGTTATTCATAAGTTAATGTTTTCTATTGTCTTGTCTAGCTTGTTAAATATATTGTTCTTTGGTGGATTTTCACATTGGAGAGTAGTGAAAACATTTTCTTGGCTATAGAGGCCCCTGTTTTTGTGGCTTCCAAGGTCTCAGGTGAAAAGAGGAACTGGCGTCCTATGATTTAGTTTCCTTTGTGGAAATTGCAAAAACCTTGGAGCCTTCGCAGCATCTACGTAGTGCAAACGATAGTTTTAGGTACATCACCTAAAACGTATTAGCACTTCCCGCCATCATAGCACTATAGCCGCGTTTCCACAGCAGGAACTTTACCCAGGAACTAGGAACTTTGGGGTGGTACTCGGTGTGTTTACACCGCAGGAACCAGGGTCTAAATGAAGTTCCTATGTTATCTCACGACCAATTCGTACGAATTCGACGACTGATTAAAAAGCGTCTAATTTGTATGACCTCACTCGTACGAATTCGTAGGTACGTGATGGGTAGGTTTAGGGGCGGGGTAAGGGGTAGGTCATTCGTACCAATTCATACGAATTGCCCATTTCGTAAAATATGTTCAATTTAGTAAAATCGTACTAATCCGTATGAGTGAGGTCGTATGAATTGTTACGAATTAGCCACTTTTTAATCATTCGTCGAATTCGTACGATTTAGTCGTGAGATCGGGTTGGAAGTTTGGGTAAAAATACCCCCCACTGGCGAGGTGGTACTTTTTCAGAGTTCGGGAACTTTCGGGGTGGGACTTGTGCACTGAACCTGTTGATTGGTTCTTACCGCCTGATGGCGCGCGTTCGTCCCATCCATCTCATGGTCAATGTCCGCTGATAACAAACGCCTGCTTTTATATCTAGCATTACGAGCTCGTCTCTTTTCCGCCATTTTGTTAATTACCTCGTTAGTAAACCAATCGCACACAAAAGCAGCACAGCTTGAATCTCCACAAAACTCAAAACGCACTCAAAACTCAAAATAAATGCGTAGACTGGGAGGAGCAGTCGCACGCAGTTCAACGTCACTACATAATCTTCCCGCCCCTTGACCAATACCTATGATAAAAGTTCCTTGTACAAATAGTTCCTGGTAATTGCGGTGGAATCGCGGCTTAATTCTGCATGCAAATGAATAATTAGCTGTCTAAATGGCCATGTTTTGATGGTCTTATTTTTTTCTTCTTGTTGTTTAATCTTCGCTTCAGTGATGCTTTAAACTAGCTGTCTGCTTGATCTTGAGTGAGAGTGGAATTGAGATGTGCACTGCAGCATAAATGCATTTTTGACAGAGGCGTAAGACCTGACTCATCTGCTCCTTAGCCCACACTCTCCAAGCAGGGAGAGAGAGAATGTAATCCTCAGCCTCAATTTCCACACTACACAAACCTGGATTTAATGCACTGGCGTTGAAGCAAGCAGAAGTTTTCAGCAGTTTGGCTTAGCTGCTGTGCTTTCATCAAGAAGTATTGGTCACCTGTGCAGACAAACATTTTTTTTTAGTTTTCCTTCCTTATTTCAGAAACTATGTATGTCATTGCTGAAGTGATAGTCATCTTGTTGCATGACATTGCCTCCAGCAAAATGTAGTTTTTATTACAGTCACAAAGATTGTAATGTTCAGATTGCGCTGTGAAATATTTTCCACTAGCAGCAGTGAAGAATCTTAACCTGGCCCTAGCCAGATGAATGTCGTTCCGCCTAGCTTCACTCACATCCATCTGGAACCTCTTCCATTGAGAGTGATTTCTCCAACCAACTTCATGGCTTAGCCAATCAGGACGCAGGGCGGGAGTTTCATAGATGTGACGTAGTGGAGAAGCGACCGTGATACTGTTTTGATTCAGACAACAATGGCGGCTCGCATCGAGGAAGCAAGCGTTAACATTGATGCTGCTATTTCATCCGTGTTGTCCAATCTACCTAATATTGTTTCATTTAATATTTCCTAATATTTCAGTTGCGTCGCTCTCATCAGCGTCACGGGTTGGCTTTGGTGTGAGTGGTTGAAATAGCACGTCGATAAAGATGACAGACAAGTGGCGTATCCAATCATATGCAAGGATTTTTGATAAGGCCCAGCCTTCTGAAACGCCATTTCAATGGATCGGTTCCAGATGGATGAGTGGAGCTAGGCGGAGCGAAATTCATCTGGCTAGGGCCAGGTTAGAAGAATCTAAAAAATAAATAAAAATAAAAAGTAAAAAATAAATAATAAATTTATTTTATTATAAAAAATTTATAATATAATTTATTATAAATATATATTTTATAAAAATAAAATATAAATTTTATTTATTATAAAAAATAAATTGGTGTAGGATTTAGTACAAAGAAATGGCAAGTAATAAATTGAATTAAACATTTATTTATTTTCATTCAACTTTAAATTATTTACATTTATCGACTTCCATTGCATTCAAGGTATACATTTGAATATATTTATGCCTTCTCTGGGAATCAAGCCAATGGCCTCTACTGTTTGAGCTCCAGTAATTCCCATGTATACCTCAAATGCTGTGTAAGTTTCTTTGAATAAAATCAACGGTTAAATGAATTAATGGATACATATGAAGGTGCCCAAACAAAAAGCTGTTTGGTTGTGTACGGTCAAAAGTTGAGTGTTATCCAGTCGCAGAAATGTGCTCTTCAACTCAATGGATGACCGCAAGAGCGGTTCTATGGCTTTGCTGAGTAATGTGAAGGATGTTGTCATGACAATAGGCTCTGCTGACCAGGCTTCTCTCTCTGGTCTGGCAGGCAAACCATCCTGTTCAGTCACACATACACATTCATTCTGACGCCCAGACACTAGACGCATAAACACACAATCTATTCGTCCACATGGCTCATTCACATCCTTTCTTTGTTTCTTAACATATGGTGAATGTGAGTGAACCGAAAACACACACACCATGACTTCTTTGAATACCTGCTTTGAATGTAGAGAGTTATTCAAATAGGCAAACCAGAGGACTGCTGTTACACCAGTGCATTTGAATGATTCCTGAACATGACAGTGTACAATGAACCCAACGTTTGTTTTTGGTCCGTCAGTTTTTGGCATTGGTCCTGGATTAACTAAGTTTTCACACCCAGGAAATTCTCCGGATCGTCTGTCAAAATCCCACTCGCTCTAACGCTGTACGGCCAGTACTAATGGGTTTGCGGTGCTAATATCGGCCTATTAGCCTTTTTGTAAATTTTTTTTTTTTTTTTGGACATGGAAAAACATGAAATTGCTGTCTGTTGGACATCTGTCGAAACAGTGTTCAAGAGTGTAGACAGTCAAAAGATATTAAATAGAATAATAAAATATAGATGTTTTATTTATATTTCAAATAAATGCTGTTCTTTTGAACGAATTCTGAAAAAAAAAAAATTGTAAAACTAATTCCAACAAAGTAAGCAGCAACTGTATGTATATAATAAGGAATGTTTCTTGAGAAAACACTGACACTGAAAACTAATAAATAGTAATAAATCACATCTGTTTGGTATACTGATATAATATAAGCGGATATAAATTGTAATCTTATATATTACAACAAGAAGAAGAAATATATATAAATATTCTTCTCTGTGATCTTTTGGTCTTATTCTGAAAGACTTTATCTCGCTGACCCACAGGTCTTTTCTTCCTCACTAATCCAGACTCGCATAGAAACTCATTAAGTGTCGTATGCTGCTATATAAGAAGGCTTCTGTGTTTACTTTAGTTATTAATTTTGTGTTTCTTTCTCCCTTTTTTTCTTCCAGGATTAAGTGGGCAGCCCTTAGATATTGACAAAAGAAAAGAAGCATTTGGACAGAACTTTATACCTCCGAAAAAGCCAAAAACCTTTCTTCAGTTAGTATGGGAAGCATTACAAGACGTAACATTGATTATTTTGGAAGTGGCAGCAATAGTTTCTTTAGGCCTTTCTTTTTATAAACCTCCGGATTCAGAAAATAAACGTAAGTAACCTGTTTCTTTCTTTCTGCTTTATTTATAGCTTATCTCAATTTCAGGCTGTTCTGAGCTGAGTTTTATTGTGTGTGTGTGCGCGCAGATTGCGGGAATGCAGCGGGTGCAGTAGAGGATGAAGGAGAATCTGAGGCTGGATGGATAGAAGGAGCAGCGATCCTCCTGTCTGTTGTTTGCGTGGTGCTCGTAACAGCATTTAATGATTGGAGCAAGGAGAAACAATTTCGTGGCTTACAGAGCCGCATAGAACAAGAGCAAAAGTTTACGGTGGTTCGGGGAGGGCAAGTCATTCCTATCCCTGTGGCCGAGATTGTCGTCGGGGACATTGCACAAATTAAATATGGTAAGCTGACGTTAGTTTGCTGAGATTTTTCATTTTCCTTTGTCAGAAGTGCCAGTCTAACATTTCACTGGTGTTGAGCGATTATTACCTTTTCCTGTATAGTCACCTTGAAATAAGTTCTGCTGACAGAAATGAACATTATTGTGATGGGATACCTTCTTTGTCAGGTGACCTCCTGCCTGCTGATGGCGTTCTCATCCAGAGCAACGACCTCAAAATAGATGAGAGCTCTTTAACCGGAGAGTCTGACCATGTGAGGAAATCGATGGAGAAAGATCCTATGCTGCTGTCAGGTGGGACATGCAGATACAATCCACAGCGACATCATTAGTGTTTAGAGTCCTGTCTCGCCTCTACCCAAAGTTCAGTCAAACCAAATAAATGTTCAGATGTTGGTTATGTAGGACCTGCTGCCTCTCAGCAAGGCTATTGCACATCTTCAGCTAATCCCATTTTATGAAAGCAAGTTGATCCTCTGATAAAATGACATTGCTGTGTGCCTTCCCAGAGGAGATGAAGGGGGATTTGTGAGCCTGAGTGGGCACTCCTCCAGCGGAGCTTGCGTTTGCATGCTTTTGGCCTAGCAGAAACCTCTCCCGGACATTTTTTGTTTCATAGTCCCCCCTCCTCAAGCCTCAATAATAGTGGAGTCATTTCCATTTTTTAAAAGCCCAATAAGTAAACAACTAGTGCTCATAGAGCATAATAAAAGAGTGCTAAAAACTGTTACCTGACTTGTGAATACTAAATACTCTACTAAATTTGGTACTCTGTGTGACATTGGATGGTTCATCTCTTTTTTTTAGTCTTCCACATATCCATTGATTCACCTCATATTCCTCTGTGCAGGTACTCATGTCATGGAGGGTTCTGGAAAAATGGTCGTCACTGCTGTCGGAGTCAATTCCCAAACTGGAATCATCTTCACGTTATTGGGGGCGGGAGAAGAGGACGAGGATGAGGAGGAGGAGAAGAAGAAAAAAGAAAAGGAGAAAAAGAAAGAGAAGAAAAGTAAGATGTCTGTATTATTTGGTGCCTTTTTAGTCTGTCTTAAAAACTAAAATAGACCACCCGTGGCTTTTTCATTCTGTAGCTACTGAGAAATGAATTGAATAGGTTCCTGTATTCACGAAAGTGTGCTTTTGTCTATCTCGGAAAAGATATATACAGTATATATTTTCATTTGTCAGTATTTTTCCGTCTGGTATTAAATGTCTGAAGCAGTGACTCCTGGAAAAATGTAACGAGTTCTCGTGCACTCCATTAACTATCTGCCATTTAATGCATTTCTGGCAGGCCGTGTTGGGGCTCCAAATGAGTGCCTGCAGATACATGAATATTTCAGTACTTTCAGAGGTTGAGCCCCAAGTTGCTGTTCAGTGACTGCGCACCTCTTTACAATTTTGTGTGTTTGGGGTCTTGCCACTGCAGTGGATTTGCAAGCCTCATGAGGTTGTGGCACACATCTGTTCTTAAATATTCAAGAGCCTTTTCTCATTCTGTTAAATCAAAGAGGAGATTTGCATAATTGGAAATATGTTCAAATGCGCGCTGCAGAACCATCGCTTGCATAATGGTGAATAATTAATGAATTAGTGAGTGTTTGTAATGTGGTTTCTCTTTCTCTGTCAATACAGATAAAAAGCAGGATGGCTCTGTGGAGAACAGAAAGAAAGGTGAGTTACCCTATTGACTTAATGACATAATGAGCACCATATTGGCTTAGCAGGGCACTCTCTTACAAACTGCAGCCTGCATTAAAACCATCGACTTAACCCATTAGTGCTATTGGATCTTCATTAAAGCTTATCACACTAGTGAAGTGCAAAGAAAGTGTGTGTGTTGTGTGGAGAGGTTAGATTGGTTTTGGAGCTCGGCAGTTCAAAAGTTTGGGCCAGTGAGATTTTGAAATAAATAAATGCTTTTATTCAGTTAGAACAGGTTCATTTGATCAAAAGTGACAGTAAATATATTTTACATTTGTCAAGAGTTTTATTTCAAATAATGCTGTTATTTTTAACTTTCTATTCAAATAATCCTCCCAAAAACATAAAAATATCAAGCAGCATAGCTGATTTCAACATTTATAAAACAAAATGTTTCTTGAGCACCAAATCAGCATATTAGAATGATTTCTGAAGGACACTGAAGACCGAAGAGCAATGGCTAATTGATCACAGGAATAAATTACATTTGAAAAATAATCAAAAGTTATTTAAATATATGCAGCCTTGGTGAGATTAAGGGTGTATTCACACCTGCCTTGTTTGGTTCGATTGAATCGAACTCTAGTTCGTTTGCCCCCTTGGTGCGGACCTTTTGGGCAGGTGTGAATACAGCAATCGAACTCGGATGCGGACCAAACAACCGAACCGAGACCCAGCTGAAGAGGTGGTCTCGGTACGGTTCCAAACGAACTCTGGTACGGTTCGTTTACGGTGTGAACATGAACCGACCCAATTGCAAGAAAGCACTGCGTCGAAAGAGAATATTGCGCGTCTTTCTGCGCGTCGTGTGTGAATGTCTAATCGCGCAAAGATGCAAAAAAATAATAATTTGCAGTTCATAAAGCATTTGCAGTTCACCACCTTTTGGTGGTGGTTGACGAGTTTCCCCCTTAAAGCGAGTGCCGAGAAAAATTCTATATATAAATGTAATGAATTATTATTATTATTAATGTAAGGATAGTTACAATACAAGGATGATGATGTGTTAATTTACGTTAAACTGGACAAACTTAATCGCAAGCGTTAACATTGACAGCACTTGTTAGTACACAATTAGAATCTCATTATTTGAATGAGTGAACATAGCCCCTCTCTATGAATGAAAACTTTATAGACTTTAAGACTTCTCCGTCTTCTGTGCAGTGCCACTTGTAACGCAAAGTTGAGATGTTGCCCAGAGATAAAAAAAAAACAGAAGGTGGTCGAATGAAAAGATGCACGAGAGACGAGAGTTGTCGTATTTCCCCACGTTTATAGAGCCACTCAAACGTTACACTCGTCGTCTTCTCAAAATCCGAATTACAACTTCGTATAGATGACATTGTATCATATGATACTCATTAGTTTCTTCATATTGCGTTTGTACAGAATTAACACAAAATTAGTAAAAGAACAAATATTGCAGTATGAAATATATGGAAATATCTCCATGCTGAGCCTTTTTTGCACTTCCTGATTTCCCTTGAGAATCCTTGTCCAATGAATGGACGACCTTAGCACACGTGTGGTTTGGTTTACAGATTTTGGTTCACTTGCAAAAAGAGCAGTGTGAAAGCGAACCGTACTGTTTCCGCCACTGAATATAAAAATAAAATAAATAATTGTGACTTATCTCACAATTCTGACTTTTTTTTCTCACAATTGCAAGTTTATATCACGCAATTCTGACTTTTTATCTTGCAATTCTGAGAAATAAAGTCGCAATTGCGAGATATAAAGTCAGAATTGCGAGATATAAAGTCGCAATTCTGAGAAAAAAGACAGAAGTGCGACTTTTTATCTCACAATTCTGACTTTTTTTCTCACAATTGCGAGTTTAGATCTGGCAATTCTGACTTTATAACACATAATTGCGAGTTTATATGTCGAAATTCTGACATCTTTTCTCAGAATTGTGAGATATAAACTTGCAATTGCGACTTAACAGGCAAATTCTAAGGGGAAAAAAGACGAACTTTTTCCCCCCTCAGAATATTTAAAATCTCACAATTCTGACTTTATATCTCGCAATTCTGACTTTATATCACGCAATTCTGACTTTATGTCTCGCAATTCTGACTTTATATCTCGCAATTCTGACTTTATATCTCGCAATTCTGACTATGTCTCGCAATTCTGACTTTATATCTCGCAATTGCTACTTTATATCTCCCAATTCTGACTTTATATCTCGCAATTCTGACTTTATATCTCACAATTGTGACTTTATATCACACAATTCTGACTTTCCATCTCGCAATTCTGAGAAATAATGTCAGAATTGCGAGAAGTAAACTCGCAATTGTGAGGAAAAAAAGTCAGAATTGTGAGATAAAAAGTCGCAATTACCTTTTATATTTTTCATTCTATGCCAGAAACAAGCTTCCATAAGAGACTTCTTTTTAAAATCATTGAAAACATTTTACCCACCTTTGAATTAGCATTGTGTGCAGCTCTTAGTCCAGATAGGTGCACCTATCTCGCTTGAAACCTTTTATGATCTAAAATCACCTATCCCAAGCAGGACAGTGTCCACATTCAGGCAGAATCAAACTCTACTCTGAAAGTAGACCATGCTTGTTTTTTAAAGCCCCGGCTACAGATCGCCCTGCCAGAAATGAGCTTTAATCCACCAGACTAGCGTTACAGCTCTGTTAGTAGGAGCACAGCACGGTCGAATAGCAGTTCCACATCGCCCCTTACCCCCCGCTGATTCAGATGCAGTCACATTACCTCACATCACACACCCGTTAAATCCTGCACACAAGCCTACTACGTCATGCTTCAGCGGCTTTAGATGTAGAGATCCTGCTGTCTGCTTGTCTGTATGATTGCACGCATGCTGAGTTCTTTGTTTGTTTGATGTCACCTCACTGGCAGGCTGTACTTTTAGCACGCAGAGCGATGGCCTTGAGATCAGGCTGAGTGTGTGCATGTCGTCTTTTATAGCCGATAGTGATAAGTGATGGGCTGGACATCTCATGGCAATGAGACTTGTATGTCTCCCTAGGTGACTTGGTCACATGGGTTTGCATGTGGCTCTTAAACGTGAGGATGATCTTTGACTTTATAAATGAAAGATACTTTTTTTTTCTTCTTGTCACTATTAGAATTAATCTTCTCAATTATTTTTGTCACGTGAGGGAACCACAATTTAATTAGAAAAGGCTTCCTGTGGTCTGAGCAGTGAATTCCCGTGCCCACTGCATATTCACAGTTTTCTTTCTTTCTCTTCGTAGCTAAAGCCCAGGATGGTGCCGCAATGGAGATGCAGCCTCTAAACAGTGATGAAGCCGCTGAGGGTGAGGAGAAGAGAAAATCCAACATGTCAAAGAAAGAAAAATCCGTCTTGCAAGGAAAGCTGACCAAATTAGCGGTGCAAATCGGAAAAGCAGGTAAGCATGTTCACTTTGAGGGCATCTATATCTGCTAGTGTCTTCCTAAATAGAGGTCGACCGATATGTTTTTTTCACGCCGATATTGATATTTTTAAATCCAGGCCGATGGCCGATTAATGCTGCCAATTTATATTTTCTTGGTTTTTAACCTCTATTTGAAAGATCAAGTGTAAAAGAAATGATAATTACTTAACATATGCAAACTTTCTCAACAAAAACATTTTATCGTTTTCCTCCTGAAACATGTATTTTTGGTTTGTTTTGTTTGTTGATGGACAAAGACAAATAGACATAACCTAATTATAAAAAAAAAGGAGAAAAAAAACTTTAAATGATTAAATTTTTTATGTATACAAGATTTATTATATTTTATTTAATTTAACTTCTAACACTAACGTATTTCACTAGTAAATTGCTGTTGAACACAAAAACAACCACCAGATTGGAAAATTATGTTTTACAAAAACTTTAAATGCACCACACAACGCACCGTCCGTCTGTTGTTCTTCAGACAACGGCATCCCGCTGTTGGACGTTTTAGTCTACAGTGAAATATAGTCACACTTTACACTGTTTGGCCAGCATTTTAACCATGTTTAATCCAGCTACTAACTAACGGTCAGTGTTGTGCCTGAACGCGTTCATGAACACGTTCATATTTATGCTGCTCACTCGGCTGGAAAATGACTCTAGCGGCAGCGTGCGTCAAACACGTGTTCCACGACAACCCTAGGCTGCCCACAGATGCGCCTGCCTAATATTCGGCTTGATATATTTGGATATTGGCCGATGCCGATTATGTAAAAAAAAATGCCAAAAATCGGCCGATTAATCGGCCTACCTCTATCCCTAAACGCTGAGAAAACAACACTTTAGAAGGTAGATATTTTTTAAATCTACAGACTTTTTCTTCTGGGAAAACTAGCCAACTATATTGATGACTCATCCAGCATTACACAGATTTATGTCCAATCAAATGCCATCTACTATGAAAAAATACCACCCCCAAATTCCATCTTCAACTGACTATCAATAGTTTCATGGCCGTGACATACTGTAACTAAAGCCTATTGGCTATTTAAAAATGGATGTCACAACCAAACTCAATAGGAAATATGTCAACACAGAACAGAAAACTGCATTTGTCAGGTGTGAGGTCTCGAAGCCCAAGTCAATCTCTCAGTGGTAATGTTTTTTTTTTGGTGCGTGCATTGGGCTTTAGAGGTGTTAATGTGTGTCTCTATGTGCAGGTCTGGTGATGTCAGCCATCACAGTAATCATCTTGGTGGTGTTGTTCGTGGTGGACACTTTCTGGGTCCAGGGACTTCCTTGGGAAAAAGAATGCACGCCCATCTACATCCAGTTCTTTGTTAAGTTCTTTATCATCGGCGTGACTGTGCTGGTGGTGGCTGTCCCAGAGGGTCTTCCGCTGGCTGTAACCATCTCTCTGGCTTACTCTGTCAAAGTATGACCCTGCATCTTTTGTTTAAATGTTCACGGTTTTCATGATGTGGACATCTTAGAGGGGTGACGTTAGCCATTTGATCTGACAATGTGCGGCATATGCTGATCTAATAATCATGATTTGCCATCTCTTCTCACATATCGCTTCGCATTTATTACCCGCCTCTTGTAGCTGTTACAGTAATATTACTTTGCCGGATTTCTGGCGTTTAGTTGGGGATTAGTGGACTTTACTGTTTAATCTTGCGCTCAATCTGTTTATTGTTTATTTGTCAGTTTATCACCTCCCTGCTACCAACCCTACTTTTCATTGTTTTGCTTTGCTGCTGTATTTCAGAAAATGATGAAAGACAATAATTTGGTGAGGCATCTTGATGCCTGTGAGACCATGGGCAATGCCACAGCCATCTGTTCAGATAAGACCGGGACTCTGACTATGAACCGGATGAAAGTTGTTCAGGTCAATGTCGCTGACAAGTACTACAAGAAAGTCCCTGAGCCTGATCTCATTCCTGCCAGCATCATGGAGCTGCTCGCAGTGGGCATCAGTGTCAACTGCGCTTACACCACCAAAATCATGGTGAGTTATTTTCATTAAAATAGTTTTTTTGTTTTTTTTAATTGAGCATTTTTAACTACACACTATCAGTCAAGTAGTGACTGGATTTTTTTTTTCTTAAAATCACAATAATAAAAAGACAAACAAATAGCAAAAACTGAAAATATAAAAATGAAGGTTAATTAAAAATATTATTTCATATATAAATAGGCAAGAATGGAAGTCAATGGCTATCGTCAACTGTGTGGCTACCAACGTTCTACAAAATACCTTCTTTTGTGTTCAACAGAAGAAACAAACTCATACAGGGTTGGAACAACTTGAGGGAGAATAAATGATGAAAGAATGTTCATTTTTGGGTGAACTTTCCCTTTAAATATCTTTTACTGATATCAAGGTCCCACTTTATAATAAGTGGCTTTAAGTACTATGTACTTACATAGGAAAATAAGTACAATGTACTTATTGTGTTCAGGTTGTATTGTAAAACACTTTTGCTGCTATTGAGGTGTGAAATGGGTAAGGTTAGGGACCTATGGATAGTGGTGTGGTGGTATGGGTAGGTATCAGGATGGGTTAAGGTGTAAGGGAAGGGTCAACTGTGTAATTACAAATGTAATTACATCAATTAATTACAGTTGTAATTACATGCAGGTATTTTCAAAATATATTAAGTACAATGTAAAAACATGTATGTACACAATAAGGCCATCCTTAAAAATATTTTGGTTTGCAGTAACAGCAATTTTTTTTAAAAAAAGGGTCGGTAGGTAGGTCTATATTTTTTTTTCCATGATTCAGTGTAAAAACAAAAAGTAAAATTTTGGTCATGGTGATCATGAATTTTTTTTTTTTTTTTTTTTTTTTTTTTTAATTGCATACTGTGACGTCACTGACTGGGTCTTCAAACTGTGCATCCACCACTAGGTGTTATTGCAACCTACAACCGGTTACGTTTTTAGGCCAGTCACAAAATGAATAAATATCTACTGTATTTGTTATGCAGCAGTGTGCAGGCTTTTTTTTCCCCAAATACATGAGATATAAGCAAAAACAAGTACAAACACATGGTGAAACAAAGAATACAATTAAACAAAGATACAAATTAGCCTATATACACAGTGCTTTAATTTCAGAAAGGTCTAAAATTAGCTACTTTTCAGTTAAGTGCACGTGTTGCGCTGTCTGAAAAGAAATTTAATTTAGTAAATCAAATGTAAAATGACACTGCATGGTTTATCATAGTTAGATTAATGCTTATGCTTTAAAATGCTTTAAAGTTTAAGTTAATAATTCAAGAGCTGCGAGTGATTTTTCTCTGCCTTTTGTTGTGTTTGATTCCCATTACTGGCTCAATCGTCACATGTTTATTAGACTACTGCCCCTTTAAGACCGAGTGCGGATCTAACAGATGACTGATGCACCACCATATCCTCCCAACTATTCACATCCATTTAAGACATAAACTGTGTTTAAATGAATCTCAGAGCAGGTCATTTTAGGTCATCTGCGCACATGAAGCCCAAAATGAGGCTATAGCCTACTTTTCTTGTCCCGTTGCAGTGCATTTCGGAGCACGCATCACCTTGTGAACAGCGTCTCTTGCGCAGACTTTTGTGCTTTTAATAGCTCTTTTAATGATTGAACCCGTACGCAGTTTAGCAACAGTACAGACTGCATTTTACAACAATTACCGATCGTGCTGATTCTGACGGTACGTTAGGGTTTTAGGAAGAAATGACAGCGCAACGCTGTGAAGGGAAGGAAGTTGCGCTAGACAGAATGCGTCTGTAATGGTTTCATCTCAAATATCTTTTTATAATCTTTGAAAGCGGAAATCTAAAATACAATTAGAATAATATCCCAGATCTAAAGTGTAGGTAACCACGTTCTGTCCTCATTGTCACTCATTAAGCAGGGCTGTCATGTTGTTCGCGCTGTGGCTCCGGGTGAGAGATCGCTCTCTCTCTTCTGGACTGGGAATAGCAAAATTGCATCAGACAAATTGTTTAATATTATTATTATATGTAGAAATGGTTGATATTCAGCCCATTTAATACCGGGTTTACCAAGCGGGAACACTGAATGAAACGAAGCGAACGTATAAGCCTTATAGACGTGACACGGGTAAACCAATCGTGTAAACATAATCAGATGACTATGACGCCACGGGTTTTTATTTAAAAGAAAGAACGTAGCCTACGTTTGTAGACATAAGCAACTTTCACAATACTAACTAAAATATCATTTTAAGGAATTTGAATTAGTCGTTTGAAGAGTAAAAAAAAAATAAAAAAAAAAATCGGTCGGTCTGAACGCAAGTTACAACCGGCAAGTCGGTCGGACTAAAAGGGAAAAAAAAATAAAAATTGGGTCGGCCCTAAATTGACAGGGTCGGTCGGGTTACGGCAAACAAGAATATTTTTAAGGGTGGCTTAAGTCCAATGTATCAAAGTAGTAACTTCAATGTAAGTACATAGTACTTAAAGCCACTTAATATAAAGTGGGACCGATATCAATTTGGGCAGTTTAGGACCGGTGGCTGAATTAAAACCCTTTTGCAAGATGTTTTAATTTTTCCGATTTTGAACTAGATTATCTTTTCTTCCAGCCCCCTGAGAAGGAGGGAGGCCTGAATCGTCAGGTGGGCAACAAAACTGAATGTGCCTTGCTGGGTTTTGCCATGGACTTGAAAAAAGACTATCAAGCAATTCGCAACGAAATCCCTGAAGAGAAGCTTTACAAAGTCTACACCTTCAACTCCGTCAGGAAATCCATGAGCACCGTGCTGAAGAATGCTGACGGAAGCTTCCGGATGTTCAGCAAAGGAGCCTCTGAGATTCTGTTGAAAAAGTATGTCATGCTCAATCATAAATGCTTGGTTTGGTCATTGTTAATAGGACGCATTTCAAAGGATGAGTAAAACATTCCATCGCTTTTCTTAAACATTGTGTGAGAGGTGTGTCATCAATCTTGATTGGCAGATCAAATGCTTCACTTCCCCCTCCAAAAGCCCCTAGGCTGTGTTACTGATATATTTCCCTGGAGAAATTACTCGGATGGCTCAGTTTCTATGTGCTGCTGGGCATCTGCAATATCTTACCTGCTCTCTCCTCACCCAGGTGTTTTAAAGTCATGACAGCGACGGGTGAGGCTAAGGTTTTCCGGCCCAGAGACCGAGATGACATGGTAAAGAAAGTGATCGAGCCTATGGCCTCTGAGGGCCTGAGGACCATCTGCCTGGCTTACAGGGACTTTCCTGTTTCTGAAGGAGAACCAGACTGGGAAAACGAGAACGATATCCTCAGCAGGCTCACCTGTTTGTGTGTCGTTGGTATTGAAGACCCAGTCAGACCAGAGGTGCGAGCAGTAGCCATTTGAAACCAAACTTTCCTCCGCACATTACTCGCATTTTACATTTATATCCTTGTGTACATGTTAGAAAGCCACCCGAGTATTTCCATTTTGCTTAAAGGCTTGTCCTGACAGCGAGCGAGTTGGAACCAGCATCTGAATGCGCAAAAAAGAGACGGAGCACAACATTATAGGAGTGCAATAATTCTGAGTAAAATATTAATTTTTCTAAAATATTTTATTTTTATTTGTTTGTTCTGCACGGAAATCACAAGGATACATTACAAGGAGGGGAATGAAACCCACTTGGGTTTATACAGAGCTCCACTCCACTTACATGAATAAACAACAAAACATAACTAACAAACAAACAAAAAATAAGAAAAAGACAAAATAAAGACATGCAAACAGATAAGTTGAATGATAAAAAAGGAAGAAAAAAACCATTTTATCAGAAACCTGATTATCCTTTAAACTGAAGATTGATCAAAAGTGAAGAGCAACATATGAAGTAAACTATAACCAGATGCTGTCATAATAAAATCAAAAAGTCTTTCAACTGTTTTTTTTAAAGACAGACCAAGAAGACATACTGTAGATCTTAGGGACAAACTTAATTTACTCCATAATTGAGGACCCCTAAAGTATTTCTTATTCACATTAAAGACATTAAATATAAGGCTAAAACTTGAAATGTAACCAGTAATAAAAAAAAATCTTGAATATTACTGTTTAGTGATTAATTTCTACTTTCATATGGTAAGCAATCAGTTTAACGTCACATAATGTTAAATTGCACATGGCATACTTGGATACATTCAACATATTTGTTTTCATTGGATAATTTTGTAACAATTTTGTAAATAATAATGGATAAATTAATAATGGAAATGATGCAGTGTTTCTCACAGGATTTTGTGAGACTGTTGTGGGTTGACCTCGGCCATACAATTATGCACATTAAGTTAAATTCATCAATCTGGTGCACTTTGAATGGGTTTGAGCTCCAATTTAACATTGTGCAAATTTAACAAAGAAAAAAATTAGTGAATTAACTTGTAAAGTGTCTACATTCACACTGGTGTTTTAGGAAGCCAAGCAATTAGAATATAATAATAATTCTTTTATATTTTTATTGTTATTATGACGGTAATAGTCATATATTGTAAAAGAAATGCTCTGTAAAATAAATGATAAATGATTTTGAAGGCCGATACCGATACAGATATTTGTTGGTTTTAAAATCCGATATGCCGATATATCGGCCGATATTTTTTATTTTATTTATTTATTTATTTTCAGAAACGCGCAACAAAACATTAACAGATTTCCATAACATTAGTTATTTGTAGTTATTTATGAGTTTTCACTAAAATAATATGATAATGCATTTTAAAAAGAAACTTGTTTCTTTTATTATCACAGCAGAACAGACTGATGATAGTGGCATTAGCTAGCTTTGTGGTTAGCTAGTCTGTGATGAGCCATAATTTAGCAATGGATAACGTCATACTGCAAACTGTAAAACATACATTTTCAATATAACAGGCCAAGGAGAGATGATACGTCTCATTGCTATAACTGTCACGCGCTATTAAAGATATACTTCAGTCACATTGTCAAAAGTTAAAAGGACAGTCAGTCAACTACACTGTAACAACATAACGCAACTATTAATAGCTAATTCCGCTTCACTCTCAGCAAAACTGGACATGATAGTCACAAATTTTGTCATGCTTATTTGAGTTAAGAGAACTGATGGGGATGTTCTTTTAATTGTTATTCAAGCAATGTATGTCTCGTGACCAACTCAACGAGTGTTGCCAACAGGGACGGTGTAGAGTGCCCTCTGGTGGACAAACTATACAACTCCAACACTCATGACATGGTTCAAGCGTGTTTCATCCGTTTTTATTTTATTTTTGAAATATTAATTTATCGGCCATTATAACTGCCGATACCGATAGTTTGGAAAATGCCTAATATCGGCCGATAATATCGGCCTGGCTCTACTTCCTAATATTATATTTCTTTATGTTACAATAGTAAATTTCTTTAGTTCTAATTTCTACACTTGCAAGAGGAAAACCCTTGAGCTTTTGAAAATGTCCAACTTCAATTTGAAATGACTTATTTAGTCACAGCCTTTTGCTGTTTATTTCGAGGATAACGCAATATTGCAATAAGACATTTTATGCAAAGTTTAAATATATTTTCGGTTCATTATGAAACTGTGGCGGGACCGATGGGAAAATGAAATAAAGATTTTTCCCCAATGTATTAAAGAAAGAAGTAACCATTTATCAAAATAATAATTAGTTGCAGCAGACCTAGTAAAATTCAACCATAGAAATAACTATTGTAGCATTAACAACTTCTCGGTCATGCTCACTTGTTCTTTCCTGCTCAGGTCCCTGATGCCATTAGAAAGTGCCAGCGTGCTGGAATCACAGTGCGCATGGTCACCGGGGACAACCTTAACACTGCCCGCGCTATAGCATCTAAATGTGGCATCCTGCAGGCAGGAGATGACTTCCTCTGCTTGGACGGCAAAGAGTTCAACCGCCGGATCCGGAATGAAAAGGGAGAGGTAAAAAGGCGCAGTCTATTAATGGCAGGACTTTGCACACAAACACAGAAGCTCACAAGCTCATGATATGGTTCCTCTTTTTTTTTTCAGATCGAACAAGAGCGAATAGACAAAATATGGCCTAAACTCCGAGTGCTGGCGAGATCTTCGCCGACAGACAAGCATACACTAGTCAAAGGTGCTCAGAGACTTGCTCCTAGCTCCATTCTGTGCTCAAAATGTGTCTCTGGATTTGCTGCGTGTATTGACGTATATGTCTTTTCCTTCAGGTATAATTGACAGCACTGTTTTGGAGAAGAGGCAGGTTGTGGCGGTAACAGGAGACGGCACCAATGATGGCCCTGCCTTAAAAAAGGCCGATGTTGGGTTTGCCATGGTATGTGCCTGCAGGATTCTGTGCATTGGATTTTGATTTGAATGCCTTTTATATTGTGTGCTTGTTATTTTCAGGGCATTGCTGGCACAGACGTGGCTAAAGAAGCCTCCGATATCATCCTCACCGACGACAACTTCAGCAGCATTGTCAAGGCAGTCATGTGGGGGCGGAATGTGTACGACAGCATTTCAAAATTCCTCCAGTTCCAGCTCACCGTCAATGTGGTGGCTGTGATCGTGGCCTTTACTGGAGCTTGCATCACACAGGTATCATTAAAAAAAGCCTCTCTTCTAGCATGAAGCACAATAATGCCGCCGCTGACCTGGCTGTTAAGATAAATAGTTCAGTTCTGCGGCTTAACAGATGAACCATGGTGGGTGATGATGGGAGCAGCTGATTGCTACCCATCCTGTGTGAAGTGATTGGAAATTGTTAGGCTGAGGCATGAAGACTTGCAGGCTGTCAGCATGGGATCTGGCACTGCTGTCCACAGACAAAGCACCAGTCCAAAATGAGCCAGCTCTCCTCTGGTAAATGGAATGATAGTGGAGCTGATTGCAGTTGAGGTCCCGTATTATTGCATAATGAACGGGAGGATTACATTCGTGCTTTTGCATTGCTGTCAGTAGCCAAGGCTGGACGTGGGCTCAGGCCTCAGGTGTTCTGCTCGTTTCAGATGTAATTGTCCCTGGATATTGGCCCACTCACTATCTGTGCTCGCAGACTCCCCCAGAATTTCAGCACCTCTAATTCATAGTTCTGCGCTTCTAATCGGATCATTTTTCAGCTCCGTATTCACGTTTAAATACATTAAATTGGGCAAAATGCAAAAAGTCAGTGCAAATGCAGAAGTGAGAGGGTGTTTTTGAGCATTATGAAGGTGGCAGCAGTGAATGAGGTCAGAACGGTCACCTCCTGTTCTCTCTCTCTCTCTCCCAGGACTCTCCGTTGAAAGCTGTACAGATGTTATGGGTAAATCTGATTATGGACACATTTGCCTCTTTGGCCTTGGCCACTGAACCACCCACCGAATCTCTTCTGCTGAGGAAGCCTTACGGCCGTAATAAACCCCTCATCTCCAGGACAATGATGAAAAACATATTGGGTCATGGGGTCTACCAGCTCACCATCATCTTCACTTTGCTCTTTGCTGGTAAGAACTTGCACATGTTCAGGCAACAGAATGATTAAACCAACCGAGTCAGATTGTGATAAGTTGAAATAATATGAATAGGGGAGAGCGAGGCACAACCTAACGCATTTTGGTTTGGGCTCAATTAATTAAAAAAAAAAAAATAGGTTATATTAAGGTTTTTTTTTACACAAGCAACATGCACATCTCTGCTACAAATTAACACTTAAAGGTTTTTTTCTAGGACCTACCATTTTCGTACAGTTGGACTGAAAGTGACTGAAGTGCAAATGTTGCAACTTACCCCATGTGCGGGGTTAATTGTAACAGACAAAGGGGTTAGTTGCAACACTTGTGTGTATCACACATAATATTTGTATAGTTTGGTATTGTTTGTGCATCTATCCATACATCCATCCCTCATCCAATCATCCTTCTATTGTGGATCAATATCATGGATAGAGACATAGAAAAGGGCTGCACAGTTTTGCAATAAATAATAATAAATAAAATTATAAAATATTGTATTTGAAATTGAATCAGATTTGTGTGTGGCAGCTGTAACAGTAATAATAATATAAATGAGATTAAAATAAAAAATTAAAGGGTTTATTGTAGGGCTGTGCAAAAATGTATTGCGATTAATCGCATCCAAAATAAAAGTCTGTGTTTACATAATATATTTGTGTGTGCTGTATATAATTATTTTGTATATATAAATACACACACATGCATGTATATATTTAAGAAAATGTGTTATTCATATATAACATATTTATATTTATACAATATAGATTATGTATTTATAAATATATACAGAATTTAAGCGCAAACAATTCTTAAATATATACATGCATGCATGGGTATTTATATATACAAATAAATTATATACAGCACACACAAATATATTATGTAAACACAGACTTTTATTTTGGATGCGATTAATCGCAATTAACTGTTGCACAGCCCTAGTTTATTGCATTAAAAACAGACCATATTTTTAATAAATAAACAAGTTATCATTTATAGTAAACTAAATTTGAAATTCCAACATTGTTTGTGAAAGTCCAACAAAGTTAAATGTATACTCAAACCTGAAAAGTTGTGTGGCTCCGTTTTTATTTGATTATCATTGTAGATAATTTAGTTAACCCTAACCCCGCAGTGTATGACATATTTTAAGCCTAGCTAACAGTCGCTAGGAATTGCTGACATGTTTCAAAACGGTGCTATGTTTGAGCAAACAAGACAGTGATTAAGGCAATATAAAGTTAGATTTGGAAGCGTATACACCCAACTCAGAAACCGAAAAAAATCTATGATGAAAATGAAGAGTTCAGATGCAAAAGCCTCTAAGTGCCATTTGAAATTTTCTTCTAGAATGATGATTTTTTATCAAGCTTGTATATTTAAGTTCAGTGATTTCACTTAAATGGCAATGGTAATTACCTATTAATTGTTATTTAAGTGAAATTACTGAACTTAAATATGCAAGTTTGGTAAAAATCATCATTAAAGAAGAAAATTTCAAATGGCATTTAGAGGCTTTTGCATCTGAACTCTTCAAATATTTACTTTTATAGTGTCAAAACACTCTTTGTCCACGAAATCTAATCAAAACTTTCCGCAAATTCGCGGGAGACCGTCTTCTGGCAGCGAGAGAAAAAGAGCGGAAAGACAACCTGCTTGATCCTGACGAACTATGTAAAAAAAACCGTGTTACGTTGTGCCCCGCGCTCCCCTAATTATTAATAGCCAACAGTTGTTAGTTTTAATTGTTTTGTAAGCCATTTGACTGCACCCTTTCCATCATAACTGCTGTTAAATCCTTAATACAAAGAGCCTTATTTCTAACATTTCAATGTTTTTACGTTCTCCTCAACTTTCAGGTGAGAAAATATTCGACATCGACAGTGGGCGTAACGCCCCTCTTCACTCCCCCCCTTCTGAGCACTACACCATCGTCTTCAACACCTTTGTGTTGATGCAGCTGTTTAATGAAATCAATGCACGAAAAATCCATGGCGAACGAAACGTCTTTGAAGGCATTTTCAACAATTTGATCTTCTGTAGCATCGTCTTTGGGACTTTTCTTATTCAGGTACGAGTCCACATTGACTACTTGAACACTTCAAGCATAAAATCATGAACTCAATAAGCGATCGACACTTTATCCCTCAGATTGTGATCGTTCAGTTTGGAGGAAAGCCATTCAGCTGTGTGGGGCTCAATATTGAACAGTGGCTATGGTGCGTCTTTTTGGGCTTTGGATGTCTACTCTGGGGACAGGTGAGCGTCGTCTGACTACTCCTCCTTATATTATATAAATCAGCTTCTTGTAACACAAACTCCTCAATAGTGACAGAGCAGTGCCCCCTAATGGCAGTGAGCTAAATTGCATGACAGAGAATTTTTTTGATATCCATTCAGATCATTTCCTCGATCCCCACGAGTCGGCTGAAGTTCCTGAAGACCGCTGGTCACGGCACGCAGAAAGAGGAAATCCCAGATGAGGAGCTGGAGGAGCTGGATGACTTGGAGGAGATCGATCACGCCGAGCGAGAGCTCCGCAGGGGGCAGATTCTTTGGTTCAGAGGCCTCAACCGCATTCAGACTCAGGTAACCTCTCGAAAACAGTCAGGATTCCTAGCGCCCGCCTTTGGATTATTACTTGCCCTTTTCTGATTATGGTTTGAGTTATTACACCCTCCACTCGATCCACCACTTAAGAGAGGGTTTATGAATGCAGTTTGTCAGAGCAATAATCCGAATGTCAGGTCAGGTTCTTTTAATTCAGTGCCTTTTTTTCTCTCAGCTGCTCTCTGTCTTCTTTATATGGGTGCCCTTCTTCCTCTATCCCTTCTCTTTCTCACTTCTTCCTCTTTCTCTCTCCTGTGCGTTCTCTGGGCCTGTCACACTCTCTGATTCCTTCCAGATGGATGTAGTGAGTGCGTTCCAGAGCGGAATTTCCTTTCAGGCGGCCGTCAGGCGCCAGCCCTCCAGCAGCAGCCAACAGCACGATGTAACCAATGTTTCTAGCCCTACACATGTAGCCTTATCTCCTGCTACTGCCTTCAACACCGCTTCTGCCACTGTCGGGTGTGAGTGCGTGTTTATTAGTGCATGACAATTAACATTTCCTCCTCTCGCCTAACGGTCTTCATTCTTCTCCTAATGTCTCCTGCTCTCTCGTCCGAAACGATCTCGAAACATCTTCCACATTGCTTCTCGATGTTAACGGCTTGAGTGTTAAGGTTGGGGTGTCAGTGTCTGTGTTTGATGGCTTTGGCTGGGTTTCACCAACGAAGAGTAGTTGTCTAATAGCGTCTGGTGTGTCTGCAGCCCTGCGCGTGCTCTCCAGTCTCTTAGTCTCTTCCGCGTGTAAATGTTTTGAGTATACGCCCATGGTCACACCGATAACCCAGCCAGTCGCACCAAATTGGTCCATTTTTGAGGCATCGTTCTGGTGAGTATTTCAGGTCTTTTAACAGATATGCTGTAGTTTAGCCACAAATGAACTTCCTTTCTGTAATCCTTTCCTGTGGTTTGCTCGTTCACCCGTTACTGTCCGTTCTCAACGCGGTTTCTTCTTACTCACACATACTCCACTCAGTGGCAGTTTTCTCATTCTCTTTCTCTCTGTCTGTCTTCTTTCATGTGACTTTGTTATTTCACAGGGATGGTCTGCGACTGGAAGAGAAGCTGGTGAAATCATGTGGTTTCTGTTTGTCTTCTAACCACGTCAATATTTCCATCTTTCATCAGGTCCTGGCTCGTCCACAAACCCCTTTTTCTCTGTTCAGGGCACTTTGTGTTTTGTTTGAAAGTGTCTTTTTGTGTTTAGTCTTGAAATGGGCCGATAAAACGGATATCGGAGTTTGGGAAACGTTACGACACTGACTGCCGCGTATTCCTTCTTAGATTCTGTGACATGTGTCATGGGCTATACTCAAAGGTTTACCTCTGTTGAAACACAAGGTAGCGCTGCTCTGCATGGGTCACATCTCTAGACCGTTTGTGAATTTACTTGTGCTGGTTAGCTTAAACTTGCTTGGCTGCTTTAAAGTTTTGCGTCTCTATTTTTTCACAACATAATAAGTGACCTATCCCCCCCCCCACCAATACAAGCATGTCCTAAAGTATTAACCTCATGTGTTGAGCTGTGTCCTCTGGGGTTACCATCTCCTGTCTCCTGTTTTCTTTCTCTCTCTATTTCTCATTTGCATTTTGAATAATTGGCTATATGTGTTTTACAACTGAGAAGTTCTTTCCAGTTTGGTACTGAGAAAAGAGGATTTTCTGTCCCTTGGTCAGAGGATAAGCTCACCGTAACACAAGCATCAGGTTTTCAAGAGTTGTTTGTCTCTCTTGCACGACATCTGACCGCTCACACGCTCTCTCTCTCAGATGGTTTTGGTGCGCTAACCTCACTGCTCTCCACTCATCAATTAAAACCAGCCCATTTGGCCTTTGGTTTAACCTTTACTTAAAAAAAGAACGAAAAAGTAGTGATGTTTGACTTTGTGTGCCTGTTGTGGACGTGTGGACCTGTGTCTGCGAGCGGCGAGGCTGACTTTGCGCCCCGTTCTACCCACAGATCCGAGTGGTGAATGCATTCCGCAGCTCGCTGTCGCCCTATGAGGGCCTGGAGAAGCCAGAGTCTCGCAGCTCCATCCACAACTTCATGACCCATCCGGAATTCCGGATAGAGGACTCGGAACCCCACATCCCCCTCATCGACGACACGGATGCAGAGGACGACGCCCCCACTAAGAGAAACGCCACACCCACCCCTCCTCCCCCGCCCTCGCCCAATCAGAACAATAACGCCGTAGACAGCGTCATCCACCTCTTCCTGGATCCCAGCAAGTCAGCCACTCCCTCAACTCCCGGGAGCCCCATGCACAGCCTAGAGACGTCCCTTTGATCAGCTCCGCCCCTCGGTACTACACACAACACCTCTGGAGAACTCATTGGATGAGAGGGGCGGAGCCAAGGAGCTCTCGGGAGCTTAGCTCTTAGCTTTCGCTTCTCTTTATCTAGATGGTGTTGTACATTTGTTCTTTTTGCCCTTTGCTTATTCAAACACTGATTTCTGCATCATTTGGCTGTTAATATTTTGAATTATTTATGTTTTTTGGAAGACGCAGGTCTGTTTACAAAGTTTGTAGATACTTTTTTTTTTTTTTTTTTTTTTTCTGTTTGTTGGTGGAAGAGCTTCCTGATGCAGAGAAATGGGGACAAATGAAATAAGAGAAATATTTCAGATACTGCTGTATTTTCAGGAAAAAAGGGTGTTTCTATGGAAACCGAATTATTTTTGCCTGCAAGTTTTATTTGTTATATATTTGTAGATACATAGAACCTTCTAGCCAAATAGAAAACACTAAGGCTTGTATAGCAGAGAAGGTATTGAGGTCCATGTGAATTTTTTTTTTCTTTTTTTTTTTTTCATTGGACTGGTGATGGGAGGGAGCTGTAGTTGAGGATCTGTCCTTTCATCTCCTCTCATACTTATTTCATCCCTTAAAGTGGTTAGTTTTTTTTTGTTTTGTTTTTTTAAGTTCCAAGATTCCATGTCTCATTCTCATTTGAAAGTTGAATTGTGTGAAATGGCTGGAGTCTTCACGCTTTTAACGGTGTGATTTTTGAAGTGGAGGCCACACCATGTCAGCCTTTAAAGAATGAATGCATCTGTGATTTAACTTATTTGAAATGGTCCACAGTACGTTTAAGTCCCTGCCAATGTATCATAAGTTTGTTTACTCAGGCTGAAAAAAATAAAACTAGAAAATTGAAAAGGATGCAATGATTTAAAAAGTACAGAATTTTAACTTAAGATTGTCTTTTAGGTAGTCAATTGTTGTCTCGGTCAAAAGGAAAAATAAAGGAAGGAAAAAGAGTGAATTGTTTTCAAATTTTGTTTCTTTTTTTTTTTCCTTGTTTGTTTCTTCGAAAGAAAATATTTCCTCAAGTGTTTTGGTTTGTTGGTCATATGAAAATGACAAAGGTTGTACTTTTTTTTTCTCTCTCTCCATATTCCATAAAGATTGCTGTCAGTTAAAACAATATTGCTGCAATTGTTTGTAGAATATATTTAAGACCTGAAGTACTGGAAACAAAGGAATCAACGTGAAGAATTTTTTAAAAAAAACATGCGTATAACACTGGTGTCACAGCACAGGGTACTTTATTTCAGATTCCCAAGGAACGTTTTGATACAGACCATATAAATAAATTTGTATTTTTATGCGGAAATGAGAACATCTCAACCTGCTGAACCAGACCTACAGGGATTTTACATAAATTATATTCATGGGGGGGTGGGACACTCTTTAAACAAGGGTCGTGATTGGTTCTCCAAGTAATATAATACTCAGGGTGGCTAATAGCATGAAACTTATGGTCAAAATACTTACATGTTTTGTGTTTTTTGTAATGTTCAGGAGTAGACTTAATTTTTTTGGCAGCGGGTTCCAATTCAGACTGTTGCTTCTCTCCATTAGTTGGTTCATGTAAGGGTGTAATAAAGGAGAAGAAAGATAGTAAAACAGGAGAAAGGAATTCAGATTTGTTCAGTCATTGCAACTGCACTTTTTTTTAAATAAGATATTTCGGGGATATATTTTTTTTTTTCATGTTTATTAAATAAATAAACACAACTGCTTGAGTTTGCTATTTAGAATAGATATATTAAAATAATCCATAACTTTTTTTTTTTTCCTATAGCGTCTTCCTATAATGGGAATGAATGTTTATCCATCAGTTTTAAGGATCTGTTTTGTTTTGTTTTTTAAATAACGTTTGGAAATAAAAGAACATGTCTGTTTATCTTGCGCAATGTAAATGGATATCGTGATTCAACTTACATTTTAAACTTGTCGAGTATCGTGTATGGTTTTTAAGAATAAAAATTGATATTTAGCGTAACCTGAGGGCCATGTTTTCCTTCATGTTGAGCACACATTAGATTAAATAAGCATAATGCAATATTTTTCATATAAAAAAGGCATACTAAAAGCAGTCCATCCGGCTATTAGAATTCTTCAGAAGCCGTTTAGCTTAAATTGTACCCAGCCTTAATCGTCATTATTGTATTTTTACCAGTAAGAATTCAATTAGAGAGCTTTACAATTTAATTCCTACTAGTAGCAGTTACAATTATAGAGCTCTCTAATTAAATTTTTACTAATAACAATTATGATTAGAGAGCTCTCTAATTCGATTTTTACTAGTAAGAATGTAATTGCAGAGCTCTTTAATTGAATTGTAGAGCTCTTTAAATCAGTTTTTACTATTAAGAATTACATTAAGAGAGCTCTTTAATGCAATTCTTACTAGTAAAAACTGATTTAGAGAGCTCTACAATTCAATTCTTACTAGTAGAAATTACAATTAGAGAGCTCTCTGACTCAATTCGTACTAGTGAAAATGCAATTTCAGAGGTCTCCAATTCAATTATTACTAGTAACAATTACAATTAGAGATCTCAACAAATGAATTTTTACTAGTCATATGTCTCCATTGACTTACATTCATTTTTAATTAGAGAGCTCTCAAATCGAATTGTTTGTAAGAATTACAATTAGAGCTCTACAATTGAATTGTTACTAGTAATTACAATTAGAGAGCTCTCTAATCCAATTATGACTAGTGACAATTGCAATTCGAGAGCTCTCATTAAATTCTTACTAGTGACAATTCAATTAGAGAGCTCTTGATTTGAATTAAATAGCTCTGCAATTGCATTCTTACTAGTATCAATTCATTTAGAGAGCTCTCTAATTCAATTCTTACTAGTAACAACTCAATTGCAAAGCTCTTTAATTAAATTATTACTAGTAACAATTCCAATTAGAGAACTCTCGAATTCAATTCTTACAATTATGCCTTACGATAAGCTTTTTTATAAGCTTTTATAAACTAAACATATTTAGATATATGGAAATCGTCTTCCATTGCGATTTCCCATATATCTAAATACGTTTAGTGAAACGTAGAACTTCCAATATCTCCGTGTAAACAATGTGTGACGTAGACGTAAGAGAGATCACTTCCGGCGTAACGTCTGGAGACGGTTCAGTTGGACATCTGATTCAGATCAGTTCGACGGCTGTTAACAAGAGGTAAAAACTATATAAATACTGTTCGTTTTCTCACACAAACCGCTCGTTTTGTGTCTTAGGCCATCAGTGTGTACTTACATTCATGAGTCATTAAATCATGTTTAATTTGGACTTCTCTGTGCATGCTCTTTTTGGACCCCCTGAACTGCATTACATGACTGACAGACAACAACGGTTTGACCGAAAAATGTCAAAATTGAAAAAACTGTGTAAAAAAAGACACATACATCTTGGATGCCCTTGAGGTAAGCTAAAACATATCCAAAATTAATTTCAAAGTCAACTATCCCTTTAAAAACTTACTGACTCGATGGGTGCCTCTCAAAAGTAAGGATGCACATTTCGGCAATTATAATTACGTAACCATCTCTATTTAGTTGTTATGATGCTATTCATATTTAAGTTTTGTACTTGGAATGACTGAGAATCTTTCATCTTACCGGTTTGTCTGAAAAACCAAAGCCCAGGAAGTCAAGGGCAACAACTCTGTTAAAGCTTTGAGTCAGAGAATCTACAAAACTAAAGATAAAGATTCAAAAGACTTCATCACCAAATGCTGTGCAATGAAAACCTGAACTGTGTAAATTATCAGGACCATCGGAGCTTCACAGAACACCAACTAACTCTATTATTAAACATGAATCATAGCAGACTATTAAAGGGATACTCATTTTACCACTCCCCCAGAGTTAAACAGTTGGGTTTTACCGTTTTTGAATCCATTCGGACGATTTTCTGATATTTAGAAGAATATCAGTAACCAGACAGTTTTTGGTCTCATTGACTTCCATAGTAGGAAAAAATATATATACTATGGAAGTCAATGAGACCAGAAACTGTAAACTGAAACTGACCAGAAACTGGTAAAATGAGCCTATTTCCAAAAAAAAAAAAAGTGGAGTGGACTACACAGTGACACCACCACAACATCAGCTCTACTATGGCAAGCCGTTTTAGCTTAAATTGTACCCAGCCTTACTCGTCGTAATTGCATTTTTACTAGTAACAAATACAATTGCAGAGCTCTCTAATTGAATTGTTACTAGTAAGAATTTAATTAGAGAGCTCTGTCATTGTAAATCTTACTAGTAATAATTGAATTAGAGAGCTCTGTAATTGTAACAATTCAATTAGAGAGCTGTTATTAAAAATGAATTGAAGTCAATGGAGACATATGACTAGTAAAAATGCATTTGTTGAGCCCTCTAATTGTAATTGTTACTAGTAATAATTGAATTAGAGAGCTCTGCAATTGTATTTGTTACTAGTAATAATTGAATTAGAGAGCGCTGCAATTGTATTTGTTACTAGTAATAATTGAATTAGAGAGCTCTGTAATTGTATTTTCACTAGTAAGAATTGAATTAGAGAGCTCTGCAAATGTATTTGTTACTAATTGAATTAGAGAGCTCTGTAATTGTATTTGTTACTAGTAATAATTGAATTAGAGAGCTCTGTAATTGTATTTTCACTAGTAAGAATTGAATTGTAGAGCTCTCTTATTTAATTGTTACTAGTAACAAATACAATTGCAGAGCTCTCTAATTCAATTATTAGTAACAAATACAATTGCAGAGCTCTAATTGAATTGCAGAGCTCTGCAATTGCATTCTTACTAGTAGAATTGAATTATAGAGCTCTCTAAATCAGTTTTTTAGCTCTCTTAATGTAATTCTTACTAGTAAAAACTGATTTAGAGAGCTCTATAATTCAATTCTTACTAGTAAGAATGCAATTGCAGAGCTCTGCAATTCAATTAAAGAGCTCTGCTATTACATTCTTTCGAATTGGAGAGCTCTCTAATCGTAATTGTTATTAGTAAGAATTGAATTAGAGAGCTCTATAATTGTAACTGCTACTAGTAGGAATTAAATTGTAAAGCTCTTTAATTGAATTCTTACAGGTAAAAATGCAATAATGACGAGTAAAGGCCAATTTATGGGTACGCCGTAGTGCACGGCGTTGGCTACGCACGTAGGCGACGCCGTTGTGAGCATTTATACTTCTGCGTTCAGGTCTTGGTTGCTCTGCAGTACTGCTCCGAAAAGCTAGTTGGTGGCGGAGGGTTTTAATGTTCCACTGTGTTTAGATTCCTCACGGCTAGGTTACTACAAGCAATATCGACTGAAAGAGAGCTGATCATGTTGGAGTTGGAGCTTATTGAGGTGGAAAAACAGTTCACTTTAGTGAAATTACTAAAACTGAAAGGCAGAAATGTGACAGAAGACGTCGGAGGAGATGGTACGTGTGGAAATCATAGACAGTGGTGGAAATGGAGATGGTCCTCACTGCGGAACATGAAATCCATGGGGAGGAGTCGGATCCAGATCCAACTTCTCCCACCTTACATACACCTAAACCTAACCAACTCCGCCCCCTGATCCCTAAACCCACCCCTAATCCCTAAACCCAACCCTAATCCTACCCATCTCCACCCCTTGGATCGTGATCCGACTCCTTCCCGTGAAACTCATGTTCTGCATTGAGGTGCTACTGGAGAAATTCGTGAGAAGGTACGTGTGGAAATGCGTAGGAGGAAATGCGATGCTACCAAGCCGACCAATCACCGATCTTGCGGTCCGCGTCGTCGCGACGTGTAGTTACATTTTTGAAGAGGTGCGCGTCAGGCGACGGCGAAGGGTACGCGGTATGGGACGCGTCTGTGCGTATGCTACGCCGTCCCTACTGCTCGCACCCTACGCAGAAGTATAAATTGGCCTCAAGGTTGGATACAATTTAAGCTAAAATGGCTTGCCATAGCTCTACTGATAATTCTTCTACTTGATAAGCCTTAAGGCCAATTAGTCCTAATCCTGTCTTAATATCCACCTTATTCTGCGCCCGTTCTATTTCCCATGATTCATTGCGGTTTCAACTGACTAAAAGGTTTTCCACTTCCTGTTGAAGTATTTGTGTTTCGGCCATGTGACTGTAAGTTCAACACATCAGACGTTTGATCCGTCTCTTACCCTTCAGTTGAGAGCTGATCTGAGTCATTTAACTATAGATTCCAACTTTATCTGCTGGTCCAGATCCTGAAAAAATCACGGACTAACTTTAAAATGTGTAAAAATTAAACATTTTTGCCAACGGCATCAAGCTTGAGTTTGGCGTTTCATCTATTAGTGCTGTTGATGCACTTATTGGCCACAGGAGGGAGCTAGTGATACCTATTGTTTAACGTAATAAATGGGAATTTTTTTTTTAATATGACATTTTTAAATTAAGCTGGACGCATAAGAACTAAAGTGAATGACCGAACCTACTCTATGCACGGTGGTATTTCCGGTGTAGGTGTAAGGATGCTCGATAACTTCCGCCGATCGCAGAGTCCAATGCAATACCGAGAATTTATATATTGAATTTTATACTCCATGGTTATACTAAAGAAACGTTAGTCACAAAAACAGATAAAACAGACACCCCTCGTTGTGTTTATGCTTCTTTTTAAAATTATATTAAATAAACATAACTATATATAAAATTACATCGAAACGTATGTACGTTTCGTTTCAAAGACGGGAGGACAGTACATTTTGAAGACTCCCGTTTTAATCCCGTTTTCCTCGGTTTTCCTCCGCTTTAATCTCCACAACCGGAAATGGACGAGCATCCTTGCGTCAAATCAGAGCCCGTCTAACCGGAGAGCCTTGGCGCTTCCTATTAGCCCCGTTGTGTATCATCCTGGTTGCAGTTCCATTAGAATTCCACTGGAGGTGATCGCTGTCGAGAGCAGAATGAATGGGAGTCTATGGGGCTAAACGGCTAAAAGTGTCTCTTTCACCTGCTTGTCGTTAAATTAACATAGATTTTATTGTTGATTCCGCAAGTTCAATATACATTATAGGCCAAAAGTCGAATGAACGAGTACTTATGTCGTTTTGATTTCTTACAGGTTAGGCAGTTGTTGGCTGGAACACGCTAGCATTCTGCTATTGTGTGACGTCATCACATTTTTGAACAGATTTTAAGAACAGATAAGTGAACTTAAAAATGCAATTTTCAGCTGAGTGTATTATCTTAGCCCTCCCTTTTGAATGCAGCTTTCAAATTACTTGACAAAAAATTACATCCTGAGAAAAGTGGATTTATGGGGGTGAAACCCCATTGATTCCCATTCATTCTGCACTCGACCGCGAGCGCCCCCGCATGGACAGAGACTCGTTACTGCAGCCAGTTCAGAACCCGGAAAGATTCAGAAGTTCAGAATTTCCGGTGAAGGCGTAAGGATGCTCGATAACTTCCGCCGATCGTAGAGAAATACCGAGAATTTAGCCCATTCTCTCTCCAAAGACTGCAAGCTTGAGTTTGGCGTTTCATCTATTCGCCTTATTCACGGCAGCGCCATCTTTGATTTTTAATGAGAATGAAAGCGAGGCTGTGAGGGATAGACTTGCATCTCTTCAATGGGCTGTACTGTTATTTAATGTGTTTTCGGATTGTTCTGCTCATGAAACACTGGAAAAATATCTTTCCAAGAAATGTCAGTTGACAAAAAAAGTCCAGACAATGTAAGCTGTGGAAAATTTGAAGCAATCTAGCCGCTTTATTCATCTTTTTACAGCGGATGCCATTGGAAACACGCTAAGTCTATCCCTCACAGCCTCACTTTCAGTCATGGCGCTGCTCTGAATAAGGTCTATTAGTGCTGTTGACGGCTGTTGATGCGCTTATTGGCCACAAGAGGGAGCTAGTGATTAAACGTGGGCACAGGTGATCACGTCCGGTTTCTTTATTGTTTGGAACGGGCGAGTTGTGGGAACCTACTTTTTGTTGACCGTATTGCGTTCAATGAATCATGTCTGCATATGTGAAACCGAAAATAAAGGTGAAGTCAATCTTTAGTCTATTGTTTTGGTAACGAAATATGACCAACGAGTGCAGCGAGTCAGGATCGAGTCATCCCGCCTCACAGCCTCTGCGTGGCTATTGGATGCTGTGAACAAACAGAAAACGGCGCTATGTTTTTCACGGAAATTTCATTCAAGCCTGCATTGGAACGCAGTTGTGGATTGCAAGAAGAAACGGCCACGAGATGCACAGCACGTGGACCGGTATGTGAATCAGATTATTATTTATCAGCTGGCTGGTTGTCTATTGGAGACGATACTTGTGTTGTGCTTGATGTGGTGGAGCGCGGATCCGTTTGTTTTGGATAAACTACAGTGGACTGGAAAGTGCGTACGTAGTTTATGTCGTAGTTTATTCACGTAGATGTGAATTTGAGAACTTGTACAATAAATATTCATACTTGTATGTGAACATGTACACTCACAGCTCCAATGAAAACTTGCAAAATAAAAATCTGAAGTTGAATGTTGAAATTCTGAAAGCTGCAGACAAGCAGTCACAAATGTGTAAAATGTCATTCCCAGAAATACAATGACAGTCACAAACATCTAAAATATATTTGCATGTATTCTTACATTCACATTCGCAGTACATCCTCAATTAGTCACTAGCAACTTTTCGAATCTGTCACTGCAAATTCAAATTTCGTGCCTTGACTTTTGCTACTCCTACGTCACACTGACGTCACGCAGGTGCAGCTGCACATGTCGTGATGCAGAAGCTGGCCGCTGAAACAAGCCCGGGAAAATGTCGTGTTGTGCAGTTGTTTGTCAGAATCGAAAATCTGTAAACAAAGGTCTGAAGTTTTACCGAATACCATCAACTCATACTCCTTTTAACGCCAACCGCAGACGTCTTTGGTTACAAGCCCTCAGAAGAATCGACTGGAATGACAACCTAACGTTAATTAAAAACGCCCGACTCTGCAGTTCTCAGGTAATATCAGGTAACTTAAGTTGCGCTAAATCACCCACATCAAAAACTCTGATGTATTAAGTACACTTATCTAACGATAAAATAACGAACAATGCATGAGTTTGAGATAGCTAGCTTAAATGACTAAGTTAACGTTAGCTAACGTAACGTTACCTTTTGTTCAGTTGCGTTACGTTGTCTTGGTAGTTAACCTGACAGTTAGCTAGCTAGTCTAGTAGCAAGTGTAACGTTACCATAGACGAACGTTATCTAGTATTTGGCTAATAACGCGGTTATAGTGAACTCAGACTAAATTTAACTTTAACACCAACAGATCTAACTTTTTTGTACAGGAGAGGTGTCCATGGACTTCAGTTGTCCTGACTTTGTCCCGTCTGTTTTTTTTTTCATACTCAACCCAGTGTCAAAAAAACAAAGGCGATGCAAAACTTGAGAGGTAAATATAGTCACTTTCACCTCATTTAGTTGCTCGCTGGGATCACGTCATTACTCACCATCCATTCTCTGCATGCATTGAAGAGCAGGGAATGGATGGCCAGTCATTTAATGTCACATAATTTTTGTCAAGAGAATTTCTTCGACCAGATAGTTTCTGTTATGTCTGCATTTTCTTGTTAAGTCCTTTGAGGGATGCTATGTGATTTACACTGACTTCATTTGGGGAACTGAGAGCCTCTGTGATCTACCAAGCAACTAAACTATTTTGGCCTGACTGCTTGCTCTCTTCTCTGAGTATCAGAATTAAGAGGAAAAGAACAAGAGAGGAAACCACACACAGACCACCAGATCACGTCCACCTGTCCACAGAAGATACAGATGAGGTTGCATCAGAATCCTCAGCCGCTTGCCTGTCCTCAGATGACTGCAGAATGGAGCCTGGTGCTGGTCCTTTTACAGGTAAAGAACTTCTAACATTTTAACTAATGTATGGCAGTCACTATTATGATGAATCGGGTCACCCTTTTTATAATTTTTTTTCAATACAGCATAACTATGTTGTGAATAAAGTTGAAAATGATTCTGTTTTAGCACATGCTGTCTGAAAACATACATAAAATAAATAATAGAGAAAATCTAAGCTTAAACAAGTTACCTTGGGTCAAAGACGTGACGCTTGCTTTTTCTGTCCGACTGAACTTTTTACCAATTAATAAACATTAAAATGAATAAAATTATAAAATGTATGTCTACCACCTCCCTCATACATATGCCCACTCTTATTTCTTTAAAAATAATTGGTTTATTGGCATTTTCTGCCACCTGAAGTGTGAAAACATCATGTGGGGCGACCGTCCGGCCTTGATTTCTGTTTGGACAACTGGTTTTAAATCGAACTAAAATAATTTAAATATAATCCTACCCTATTTGGCATAATTTTAAACTTGTTTTTCATTGATTGACAAAGTTATGAAACATTTGTACACACATTTCAATCATAATAAACAAACAAATCTTGTCCGAAGATGTTCATTGTCTGAAATATCATCTGGGGCGACCATCAAGAAAATACAAATAAGGGACTTATATTTTGATAATCATCTCAAAGAGGATGTTGCATGAGCCAGCCTCATGGTGAGGGTCCTACAGAGACTACTAGCAGGTGAGTAGTCACTCTCATTTTTACAAACACATCCTCTTTAAAACTGCTGCAGTGTATACGTCACATTTTGATATCATGTGGGGCGACCAACCTAAAACTGAAAATTATAAGTTTTATATGCAAATCTTAATTTTATAATGTAAATTTGCCAGTAATATGTGGTGAGAAGAAGCTAGCTTGGGTTCTATAGCCAAACATTAAACTAGAAAACATCATCTGGGGCGACTGCCATTGAAAACACCATGTATTTGTAGTTTCTGTATGCAAATGTACATACAGCTAAATATTCATTATATGCATTTAGTTGTTTTAAATAACTTTCTACATTTCACCACACATTTTTTCTAAATTTCAATAATTTCCATCCTACTTCAGAGAGGACTAAGCTTACTTCTTTTTGATTATTATGTTTTTATCAGAGAAATGTGTGAATATTAAGCATTCATTCTACTTTTCCAACTCCTTTTCTAACTCTGTGTATGTTTATATATACTTTTTTTTCTAGATGGCCCCACTAACAAGCGAAGAAAAGACTGCTCGCTACAGGCAGCGGAAAATGCTGTTCAATGTGTCTGCAGAATGCTTCTATGTTCAACTGTTAAATGAAAATAGTAATGAAAAGGCAAACATTGTATTTTTAAGTGATTAAGGAAATGAAAATGAAAAAGGAAAATGCCGTTCAAAGTTATGTCCAAGTGTTTAATGCATTAGTATTGAAAATATTAATATGATGGTTATGTGTCAAATGAAATATTGAGGAAACTTATGCCGAGTTCAGACTGCATGATTTTAGCCACGATTTTGGCTCGCCGACAGGTTTTGAGAAATCGCCGACAAATGCCAGAAATCACATGAAAATCGGCGCTCGTTCACGCGAGTGACAATCACGCAGTGTGAATGAGCAAAGACGCGAACTGAGAGAATCACCGACGAGTTGCCGACGCCCGTGAGATATTTGGCATGCTAAATATCTGGACCTGTCGGCGATTCAAAATCCTGCTGTGTGAAAAGTGTTTTGACTGAAAACTACATTGGCGATCACCGGCAGCCAGTGAGAGAGCAAGATACAGAGCAGCAGGGAGTTCGGGGAGGAGTTATAGATCACATATCAACATGATATGGCATTGTTTCAACAAAAAAAGCTTCTTCTCTGTCTATTTGGACACAATAAATGGAAGAAAAATTAGTAGAAATTTGGCAGGAGCACTCGTGTCTGTTTCACCAGCTGTACCACAACCGGGTCGAAAAAAAAAAGTCTCACGTGAGAACTCCGGTCTTGCACGTGTGGTGTCGCGCGTTGTTTCCTTTTCATATCTCACGCGTGTTTGTATGTGAAATGTAGTTTGCGTGCAGCGTGCTAGACAAAGTCTGTCGGCGATTTTTCTAAAGTCATGCAGTGTGAAACCTTCTGTCGCCGATCAATCTTCCAGTGTGAACACAGCAGTGACTGAATGCTGGCCAAGATAGTCATGCAGTGTGAAAAGAACAGCGACCCGACTACTTTGAAAATCATGCAGTCTGAACTCGGCATTAATGTTATGAAATGTGTCAAATAAAATGGATATGCTGGTTCTTCATAAAATTTCATTAAATGTGTTTTAACTATCAAAATCATTGAATAGTCTTAATTGCCTGCTGTTTTTCATCATGTGGGGCGACCACTTGTCATGTGGGGTAACCAACCATATTCAATTCTGCAGTAAATTCAAAAAATAATGTCGGTCCATTTTGGTTGAAATATAATTCATTGGTATAACATCAATAAGTCCAGGGATGTGATTTTTCCGGATTAATCCGGAATTCCGGATTTTCCGACCTGAAAATGTGACCTACGTGAATCATGCAGATCTGTAAAAAAAAAAAAAAAAAGCCGGGAGTGGAGTGAAAAGGAGAGAATATGAGGACATAACCCATAACTGGCTGACGTGCGTACAGAAAGTTCCTTTCAAAGTATCAACAAGGACGTATTTGCGTTCAGCCAGAGAATGTCTAATTGGTTCAGCTTCTTCACCTGCTCAATTTCGTATCTCAGTCGCTCTCGCGCTGGTATCGTTGTCAGTTGACAAGATCACAGTTAGGTCACCAGGGCTGGGCGATATATCGATATATTTCAAATTTGCGCTATGATCCTTGCTCCAAGCAAGCTGCAGACTGCAGCTATATCGTGCATTCTGTCAGTTGCAGTCCTCCTGACACCTCCGTCTCAACAGCATTAGTGTACAACGCGACAAATACTCGCAGAAGAACGGCTACATCAGTTCAGCGAGTTCACAAAAGTTAATTTGCATCTGCTTTAAAGCCTTGCCGGTTAAACATGTCATTCACTGCTAATGCGCTGTTCTGAGCGCGAACACCCGACGTGCTCATGCACTAAAAGCTTGTCTAACAGCGCCTGGTTGCTGGACTAAGTTATCTTTCGAGTAGTATTATTTCGCTAATACTCTCAAATATACACAAGGTTTACATAAGAACATTTGGTTATGTCCAGGGGTTAAAGTGGTCCGGAACTGCGTTCCGGCACCTCAAATAAATTAATAAATAAATAGATTAATTAATCTCAACGAATCTTGCTTCTCCCGATATGGACCAACTTCCCTTCCTCCCCGCTGAACGCGAGCGATAAACACAAAGTATAAACTATATAAAGTATAAACTGTATAAAGTATAACAGCATAAAGTATAAACTATGTAAAGTAGCTATAAACGCCTCGTCCGTTTGGAGAGGTGCGCGCGGAAGGCTTTACAAATGTTTGAAATGCACTTGCGGTGGTTGAGCGCGGTAAAGTTAGTTTTAGGTCCGAAATATTTCGCCTGACATTTGTTTTCCCTATAGCTGCTGTTTGGGTCTTACAAAGAGATCAATAGCAGGATTAGTTTTAACAAACCATTGTATATCGACATTAATATTCGTTCATTAATATTCAAAAATCACCTGCGTGCATTTAATGCTGCATAGAATCCTGAGAATGCATGAAATTCATGAAACATATAATTATCAATTATTTACTTCACTGACAGATGAAAATGAAAGACTATCAGTCAAAGTTCAGGGGGTTTAGGAGTTTAGGAGGGGAAGAAATAGGGCAGGATAAGGAGACTGAGAAAAATAAAAATGTAGATGAGAAGAGAGCAGGTAGGCTATTGACAAAATAATCGAATGCCCACTGACATGGTTTTAAAGCTATTTATTATCCTTTTTTTGGCCTTCAAAAGTCTTAAATGGCACATAATTTGGTCAGAGAAATCAAAATTTTCTCGGGGGAGGCCAACTGAAAGCAAACCAAAAAAAATTGAGAGAAATCTGCTTGTCAAATGCTCCGTGTATATTAGACGTGTCGCGTACAGGTCTTAAAGTGACAGTAGCCCTAATAATAAAAATGAAGCCGCTTGTTCTTAAAGGGATAGTTGACCCCAAAATAAAAATTCTGTCATTATTTATTCACTGTAATGTTGTTCCAAACCTGTATTAATTTATTTCTTGTGCTGAACAAAAAAGAAGATGTGGGTAACCAGACAGTTGCTGGTCCCCATTGACTTCCATAGGGAAAAATTTAGTATGGAAATCACTGGGGTACATCAACTGTTTTGTTACCCACATTCTTCCAAATAACTTAAACAGAAGAAAGAAACTTATTCAGGTTTAAAACAACTTGAGAGTAAATGATGACAATTACAATTTTTGGGAGAACTATTAATGTTAATTAAACAACAAAACAGAGGAAATCACTCACTGCTCTTGAGAACTTTAATAGTAGCTTTAATAAGAATCAATGCGTCATTTATACAGTGAAGACTATATTTGACTTTGATTGAACAATTGCTCTCACTTTGCGGAAAAGATATTGGGATATATATATATTTTGTATATTTTCCTGCTTTTTTGTCCTTAGCCAATCACATGCCTGTCCTAACTGTACATGCGCATCAGATACCTGTGTGTGTGTTTACAGGGGTTTCACGCAGATACCGGTCCTAACTATAATAATAATAATAATAATAATGCATTTTATTTCATGGCGCCTTTCAGAACACCCAAGGTCACCTCACAAGAAATATACAGTTCACTTCACAAATCAAAACACACAATAATCAAACAGCATACATTTAAAGTACAGTTAAATAACTCTAAAACATGTTATAAAAAAGCCTGTATAAAAAGATATGTCTTAAGGCGCTTTTTAAAAGTCAGCAGACACTTACTATTGCGAATATCAAGAGGAAGAGAGTTCCATAGGCGGGGGGCAGCATAACTAAAAGATCTTGCACCCATGGTGGTAAGTCGAATCCGAGGTACCAAAAGAGATATTGAAGAAGAAGATCTGAGTGCACGTGAAGGGGTGTAAACATGGAGAAGTTGAGTAAGGTATTGTGGTGCAAGATTATGAAGTGCCTTATAAGTCAGTAGCAATATTTTAAATTCAACTCTATATTTTACTGGTAGCCAGTACAACTGCTGAAGAACTGGAGAAATGTGTTCAGTATAGGGTGTTTTAGATAGAACACGAGCTGCAGAGTTCTGCACCAACTGAAGCTTATGCAGCAATTTGGAAGGAATACCTGTGAGAAGAGCATTGCAGTAGTCTATACGTGAAGTGACTAGTGCATGGATAAGGACTGCAATATTACGATTTGAGAGAAAGGGACGGAGACGGTTAATATTGCGTAAATGGAAATATGCAATTCGTGTGATATTATTAATTTGTGCTTGAAAGGATAATGTGCCATCCATGATGACACCCAAACTTTTAACCTGAGAGGAAGGACAGATTGAATTATTGTCAATGTATAGAGAAAAACAATAAGATTTTGATAAAACAGATTTAGTGCCAACAAGCAGAGCCTCAGTTTTATTGCCATTTAACTTTAGGAAGTTTGCCGAAAGCCAAACTTTAATTTCTGCTAAACAGCTTGACAGGGATGGCGGAGGAAAAGAACCAGTGGGTTTAGCAGACAGGTAAAGTTGGGTGTCATCCGCATAGCAGTGAAAATGAATACCATATTTCCTTAAAATATCACCAAGAGGGAGCATATAGATAATGAAAAGAAGCGGGCCCAAAACAGAACCCTGGGGAACACCAGTAGTAACTGACGATATTCTAGAACTAAAACCTTTTAATTGAATACGCTGACTGCGTCCAGAGAGATATGACCTAAACCAAGACAAAGCAGTGCCAGTAATACCAATGGAAGCTAACCTGTCAAGAAGTATCTGGTGTGAAACAGTATCAAAGGCAGCGCTCAAGTCTAGAAGGACAAGAATGGTTAAGAGCCCAGAGTCAGCTGCCAACAGTAGATCATTAGTCATTCTTACAAGTGCAGTCTCAGTGCTGTGGTGTGGACGAAATCCAGATTGAAATTGTTCATATAAGTTATTATTGGAGAGATGTTCATGAATTTGAATTGCAACACACTTTTCCACTACCTTAGAGATAAATGGTAAATTTGAAATCGGACGAAAATTGTCAAAATTAAAAGGATCACACCCTGGTTTCTTAAGTATGGGTGTAATAATAGCAGATTTAAGAGATGGAGATACAAAACCAGAACCAAGTGAAGCGTGAACAATTTTAATGATCAATGGCAAAAGGGCTGGTAAACAAGCTTTCACTAAAGGAGTTGGAAGAGGGTCTAACTGACAGGTCGAAGATTTAGATTTACCTATCAGACCCACAATCTCTGTAGTAGTTGGTAGTGCAAAGGTAGAGAAGGCAGAGTGGAGAGATATGTGAGTGATAGGCTGACCGGAGTCATTGTGGAGATTACCACTGAGTAATTGCTGATGTAGATCTCCAACCTTAGATGTAAAAAAAGTCAAAAGACGATCACATAAGTCAGTGGAATACATATCAGATGGCAAAGAATCAGGTGGTTTCAAAATATTGTTTACCGCCAAGAAAAGAGACCTGGAGTTCCCATTGGTAACTCCAATTACGTTGGAGTAGTAATCGGATTTAGCTTTAGTCAGTTCATTCTTATAGTTCTGAATATGTTCAGCATACATGTCTTTATGAACAGTAAGGCCAGACCTAAGGTACAGCCGCTCAAACCTACGGCCTAAAGTTTTAAGTCCACGCAGTTCAGGTGTATACCAGGGAGCCGAATGTATAAATGAAACAGTTCGAGTTTTCATAGGTGCAAATTCATCTAAAATCATATTCAGTCCATCATTGTAATATTGTATCAATTCATCAACAGTAGAAAAATCAGATTTACTGGAGAAGATGGCAAGTTCATCAGCAAAGGTATGCAGATCAATGTTCTTAATATTACGAAATGTAATCGGGCGACACAGGTTTACTTTAAAAATGGCAAGCTTGGCACAGAAAGACACCAACTGTACATGTGCATCAGATACCTGTGTGTGTGTTTACAGGGGTTTCACGTCAGATACCTGTCCTAACTGTACATGCGCATCAGATACCTGTGTGTGTGTTTAAAGGGGTTTCACGTCAGATACCTGTCCTAACTGTACATGCGCATCAGATACCTGTGTGTGTGTTTACAGGGGTTTCACGTCAGATACCTGTCCTAACTGTACATGCGCATCAGATACCTGTGTGTGTTTACAGGGGTTTCATGCCAGATACCTGTCCTAACTGTACATGCGCATCAGATACCTGTGTGTGTGTTTACAGGGGTTTAACGTCAGATACCTGTCCTAACTGTACATGCGCATCAGATACCTGTGTGTGTTTACAGGGGTTTCATGCCAGATACCTGTCCTAACTGTACATGCGCATCAGATACCTGTGTGTGTTTACAGGGGTTTCATGCCAGATACCTGTCCTAACTGTACATGCGCATCAGATACCTGTGTGTGTGTTTAAAGGGGTTTCACGTCAGATACCTGTCCTAACTGTACATGCGCATCAGATACCTGTGTGTGTTTACAGGGGTTTCATGCCAGATACCTGTCCTATCTGTACATGCGCATCAGATACCTGTGTGTGTTTACAGGGGTTTCACGCCAGATACCTGTCCTAACTGTACATGCGCATCAGATGTACATGGACACACAGGTATCTGATGCGCATGTACAGTTAGGACAGGTATCTGCGTGAAACCCCTGTAAACACACACAGGTATCTGATGCGCATGTACAGTTAGGACAGGTATCTGGCGTGAAACCCCTTTAAACACACACACAGGTATCTGATGCGCATGTACAGTTAGGACAGGTATCTGCGTGAAACCCCTGTAAACACACACAGGTATCTGATGCGCATGTACAGTTAGGACAGGTATCTGGCGTGAAACCCCTTTAAACACACACACAGGTATCTGATGCGCATGTACAGTTAGGACAGGTATCTGGCGTGAAAACCCTTTAAACACACACACAGGTATCTGATGCACATGTACAGTTAGGACAGGTATTTGGCGTGAAACCCCTTTAAACACACACACAGGTATCTGATGCGCATGTACAGTTAGGACAGGTATCTGGCGTGAAACCCCTTTAAAAACACACACAGGTATCTGATGCACATGTACAGTTAGGACAGGTATCTGGCGTGAAACCCCTGTAAACACACACAGGTATCTGATGCGCATGTACAGTTAGGACAGGTATTTGGCGTGAAACCCCTTTAAACACACACACAGGTATCTGATGCACATGTACAGTTAGGACAGGTATCTGGCGTGAAACCCCTGTAAACACACACAGGTATCTGATGCACATGTACAGTTAGGACAGGTATCTGCGTGAAACCCCTTTAAACACACACACAGGTATCTGATGCACATGTACAGTTAGGACAGGTATCTGGCGTGAAACCCCTGTAAACACACACAGGTATCTGATGCGCATGTACAGTTAGGACAGGTATTTGGCGTGAAACCCCTTTAAACACACACACAGGTATCTGATGCACATGTACAGTTAGGACAGGTATCTGGCGTGAAACCCCTTTAAACACACACACAGGTATCTGATGCACATGTACAGTTAGGACAGGTATCTGGCGTGAAACCCCTTTAAACACACACACACAGGTATCTGATGCACATGTACAGTTAGGACAGGTATCTGACGTGAAACCCCTTTAAACACACACACAGGTATCTGATGCGCATGTACAGTTAGGACAGGTATCTGGCGTGAAACCCCTGTAAACACACACAGGTATCTGATGCACATGTACAGTTAGGACAGGTATCTGGCGTGAAACCCCTTTAAACACACACACAGGTATCTGATGCGCATGTACAGTTAGGACAGGTATCTGGCGTGAAACCCCTTTAAACACACACACAGGTATCTGATGCACATGTACAGTTAGGACAGGTATCTGGCGTGAAACCCCTTTAAACACACACACAGGTATCTGATGCGCATGTACAGTTAGGACAGGTATCTGACGTGAAACCCCTGTAAACACACACACAGGTATCTGATGCACATGTACAGTTAGGACAGGTATCTGGCGTGAAACCCCTGTAAACACACACAGGTATCTGATGCGCATGTTCAGTTAGGACAGGTATCTGACGTGAAACCCCTTTAAACACACACACAGGTATCTGATGCACATGTACAGTTAGGACAGGTATCTGGCGTGAAACCCCTGTAAACACACACACAGGTATCTGATGCGCATGTACAGTTAGACAGGTATCTGACGTGAAACCCCTTTAACACACACACAGGTATCTGATGCACATGTACAGTTAGGACAGGTATCTGGCGTGAAACCCCTGTAAACACACACACAGGTATCTGATGCGCATGTACAGTTAGGACAGGTATCTGACGTGAAACCCCTTTAAACACACACACAGGTATCTGATGCACATGTACAGTTAGGACAGGTATCTGGCGTGAAACCCCTGTAAACACACACACAGGTATCTGATGCGCATGTACAGTTAGGACAGGTATCTGCGTGAAACCCCTGTAAACACACACACAGGTATCTGATGCGCATGTACAGTTAGGACAGGTATCTGGCGTGAAACCCCTTTAAACACACACACAGGTATCTGATGCACATGTACAGTTAGACAGGTATCTGGCGTGAACCCCTGTAAACACACAGAGGTATCTGATGCGCATGTACAGTTAGGACAGGTATCTGGCGCGTGAAACCCCTTTAAACACCACACAGGTATCTGATGCGCATGTACAGTTAGGACAGTATCTACGTGAAACCCCTGTAAACACACACACAGGTATCTGATGCGCATGTACAGTTAGGACAGGTATCTGCGTGAAACCCCTGTAAACACACACACAGGTATCTGATGCGCATGTACAGTTAGGACAGGTATCTGACGTGAAACCCCTGTAAACACACACACAGGTATCTGATGCGCATGTACAGTTAGGACAGGTATCTGCGTGAAACCCCTGTAAACACACACACAGGTATCTGATGCGCATGTACAGTTAGGACAGGTATCTGACGTGAAACCCCTGTAAACACACACACAGGTATCTGATGCGCATGTACAGTTAGGACAGGTAATCTGCGTGAAACCCCTGTAAACACACACAGGTATCTGATGCGCAATGTACAGTTAGGACAGTATCTGCGTGAAACCCCTGTAAACACACACAGGTATCTGATGCGCATGTACAGTTAGGACAGGTATCTGCGTGAAACCCCTTAACACACACACAGGTATCTGATGCGCATGTACAGTTAGGACAGTATCTGACGTGAAAACCCCTGTAAACACACACACAGGTAATCTGATGCACATGTACAGTTAGGACAGGTATCTGACGTGAAACCCCTGTAAACACACACCAGGTATCTGATGCACATGTACAGTTAGGACAGGTATCTGGCGTGAAAACCCCTGTAAACACACACACAGGTATCTGATGCGCATGTACAGTTAGGACAGGTATCTGGCGTGAAACCCCTTTAAACACACACACAGGTATCTGATGCACATGTAGAGTTAGGACAGGTATCTGCGTGAAACCCCTGTAAACACACACACAGGCATCTGATGCGCATGTACAGTTAGGACAGGTATCTGACATGAAACCCCTGTAAACACACACACAGGTATCTGATGCGCATGTACAGTTAGGACAGGTATCTGCGTGAAACCCCTGTAAACACACACACAGGCATCTGATGCGATGTACAGTTAGGACAGGTATCTGCATGAAACCCCTGTAAACACACACAGGTATCTGATGCGCATGTACAGTTAGGACAGGTATCTGCGTGAAACCCCTGTAAACACACACACAGGTATCTAATGCGCATGTACAGTTAGGACAGGTATCTGCGTGAAACCCCTTTAAACACACACACAGGTATCTGATGCGCATGTACAGTTAGGACAGGTATCTGCGTGAAACCCTGCAAACACACACACAGGTATCTGATGCACATTTACAGTTAGGACAGGTATCTGGCGTGAAACCCCTTTAAACCAACACCACAGGCATCTGATGCGCATGTACAGTTAGGACAGGTATCTGCGTGAAACCCCTGTAAACACACACACAGGTATCTGATGCGCATGTACAGTTAGGACAGGTATCTGCGTGAAACCCCTTTAAACACACACACAGGTATCTGAATGCGCATGTACAGTTAGGACAGGTATCTGCGTGAAACCCCTTTAAACAAACACACAGGCATCTGATGCGCATGTACAGTTAGGACAGGTATCTGCGTGAAACCCCTGTAAACACACACACAGGTATCTGATGCATGTACAGTTAGGACAGGTATCTGACGTGAAACCCCTGTAAACACACACACAGGTATCTGATGCACATTTACAGTTAGGACAGGTATCTGGCGTGAAACCCCTTTAAACACACCACAGGCATATCTGATGCGCATGTACAGTTAGGACAGGTATCTGACATGAAACCCCTGTAAAACACACACAGGTATCTGATGCACATGTACAGTTAGGACAGGTATCTGACATGAAACCCCTGTAAACACACACACAGGTATCTGATGCGCATGTACAGTTAGGACAGGTATCTGACATGAAACCCCTGTAAACACACACACAGGCATCTGATGCACATGTACAGTTAGGACAGGTATCTGACATGAAACCCCTGTAAACACACACACAGGTATCTGATGCACATTTACAGTTAGGACAGGTATCTGACGTGAAACCCCTGTAAACACACACACAGGTATCTGATGCGCATGTACAGTTAGGACAGGTATCTGCGTGAAACCCCTGTAAACACACACACGGTATCTGATGCGCATGTACAGTTAGGACAGGTATCTGACATGAAACCCCTGTAAACACACACACAGGTATCTGATGCGCATGTACAGTTAGGACAGGTATCTGACGTGAAACCCCTGTAAACACACACAGGTATCTGATGCGCATGTACAGTTAGGACAGGTATCTGACATGAAACCCCTGTAAACACACACACAGGTATCTGATGCGCATGTACAGTTAGGACAGGTATCTGACGTGAAACCCCTGTAAACACACACAGGTATCTGATGCGCATGTACAGTTAGGACAGGTATCTGACGTGAAACCCCTGTAAACACACACACCGGTATCTGATGCGCATGTACAGTTAGGACAGGTATCTGGTGTGAAACCCCTGTAAACACACACAGGTATCTGATGCGCATGTACAGTTAGGACAGGTATCTGAGGTGAAACCCCTGTAAACACACACAGGTATCTGATGCACATGTACAGTTAGGACAGGTATCTGACATGAAACCCCTGTAAACACCACACAGGTATCTGATGCGCATGTACAGTTAGACAGGTATCTGACGTGAGTTAACCCCTGTAAACACACACCAGGTATCTGATGCGCATGTACAGTTAGGACAGGCCTATCTGACATGAAACCCCTGTAAACACACACACTGGTATCTGATGCGCATGTACAGTTAGGACAGGTATCTGGCGTGAAACCCCTGTAAACACACACAACGGTATCTGA
>NW_024121144.1:15956458-15968450 GCF_016745375.1 Pimephales promelas
CGGAAATCACAGGGCTGTATTATATTGAGGTATTTTGCAACTTCAGTGTATTGCAATGCTTGTTCAGCAAAATCTGCTGCTGCCTTAACTTTGAGAGACAACTGATGCCTTTGAGAGACAACTGATGCGTGATCCGTGAAGCAGCTCCAGTCAGCGAGTGCTCTCGGTCTCGGTGTGAGTGCAAAACTTTCAGTGCCTTCAGCTTGCCGCGCTGATTGGCCGGACTCGTGACTATCAACAAATCAGATGTGCGGAGACATAAGTCTAGTCTACAGAGTGGTGAGTTCCGACAGAGGTGGCTGCGTTAGAGCCAAAAATAGCACATTTCAAAATAAAATTATTTTATCGGCAAATCGGATTTGAAAATGGCCGATACCGAGAAACATAAAAATGCTTAAAATCGGCGCCGATAATCGGTCGACCCCTAATTCCAATGGCATCAAATGGCGCTTTTCCACTGCATAGTACGGTACGGTTCGGTTCGGCTCACTTGTGGTGCTTTTCCACTGCATGGTAGGGTACAGTACTGTTCGCTTCAGGTCGCTTTAAATGGTACCTGGTCTGTTGAGGTTCCAAGCGTACCGTACCGGTACTAAAATGTGACGTGAAACACTGCAGATCACTGATTGGTCAGACAGAATCGTCACTACCAGCGTCACTACTAGCGTCATTGGATTTGCGACACAAGACACTTTTTTAACAGTATTTTTGTTTTGCTGCCATCAGCCTCATTTTAAACACATTTTTCCGTCTAGCAGTTAAAAACAACCACATACCGAGAATCAGTAACACCATCCCCTCGATAGTCTCCATTGTTCCTGTGTTGTGGGTTTGAAAATGTGGCGCTTTTAAGATGATGTCATGGCAGTAGAGACGCGCGCAAATAACGATCAGTCCCACACACTTTGAAGGGGTACTACTGCAGTGGAAACGCAAAGCGAGCCGAACTGTTCCGCGCCGAGTCGAAGCGTACTGGGCCGAACCGTACCGTACTATGCAGTGGAAAAGCGCCTAAATAGTGTGATATATAGGTAACTTAGTCTTAGTCTTGTCATGCCCTAAATAGAGGCAACTTGTAATTGGAAAACAAAATTGGTTGTTTAAATACTCAAATCTTTAATTTTCTGTTTATGTTATAACCCAGGTGAAAAATATGTATTAAAATTTTACCCGAGTGCTTTTAGTACAATAGAAATATACTTTAGTAAAGTTTTTATACATTTAATAGTGTAAATCTACCCTAAACATACTAATGTCTGCTGGCCTGTTATAGGATCATAATAATCTGTACAGTATTGTGAGCACAGTGTATATCATTAGCGAGCGTGTACATCTATAAGCAAGTCTCTCACCAGAAGACACTGTTCTCCACTGGTTCTCACATCACACACAATTTGTCTCTGACCGTTCTGTCTGACATTATCCTGGCCAGTCCCTGCTCTCTTTAGCATAGCAGGCTCAGAACTTTATGGCTTGATCAGTCATACGAGTATTTCCTCAGCGTCCGAAATGTCATTGCTATCCATTGTTTTCCTGTTGTGTGAATCGACCACTCTCCCCAGTCTCCCGCTCATTGCGTCACGCCCGCCACGCCCATTTTCAGACACGGAAGTAAAAATTTCGGACAAAAACGACTCCATAAGCTTCTGTAGCGTATTTATAAGAATATTTTAAAGAAAATCTAGTTCCTACAGTGTTTTTCTATGCATTGACTCGTTGGGTCCTCTAACCTGCAATATGCCCTTTAATGAAACAACAAAGGGAACAGAGAAAATTACTCAGAACTTGTGTAGCTTTAATAAGGAGTAGTCAATTTATGCAGCGCAGACTGATAACTTTAAACAATTTCTGTATTTGTCCTACCTGTTAGACAGTTCATTTTTATCCAGACATCAATGGCTTATTGATTATTATAGGTGTTAATCAATCATTTAGTTGCTATTGCTAATTTCAGAATGATCACTAATCTGTGTGTGCATTTGGTTTAGAACCAAACAAGTTGACTCATGAAACCATTTGTTTATTATATATCTCAATCGCATATCACAACCGCAATATTATTGACCTCAATAATGAAATATGAAATATATGCAATATGAAATTTTCCCCAAATCATGCAGCCCTAGATAAAATTATAAATCTTTACCCGGACAAGTGACTTTTGTTCATGGACAAGTGAAACATAAATTTACTTGTCCGAAGGAAAAGTGCCTCAACAAGTTAATGTCAAGCCCTGAGAACACAATCGGGCTATACTGTTGTGGTATCGTTGCAAATATGAACTCTAATCACCATTCTTCACATGCTCGTCCCTGGTAAATGAAAACTAAGTGGCTGTACTATCGTTGCATTGTAGAAGACGGTGTCTTCTCGACATGATGCTACAAAGAAGTATTTGAATATAGACTTCAATTTTGCATTTCGGTCTGCGCGCGCAGTAATTGGGCACGGCCAGAATGTCTCTACGTCACGATGTAACAGCTAATGACTCGTTTCAAAAACAATTCATTTCATAGACTCAGAGTCGACTCTCACTTTTGAAAGACAATAACTTTAGATACGGTGCACTTTCAGATATAAATCTTTGCAGGATGTTTTCATTCCATTATTAGAGCTATATTCCACACCATATGAACAGTCATTTTCAAAAATCCATGATAGGGGCTCTTTAAATATGTGAAATGTTTGTCACTGTTATTGGAGTTGTCATTAAGAATAGAGCGTCTTGTAGTACTGCAGTGCTTTATCAATATGTTTATGCGTTATGCTAACAAACAATAACTGACTGGGTCTGTCATCTGACCAATCACCGCCGATTAGCGTCACGCAAAGGAGTGGTTTGGAAAAAGGAGTCGTTGTACGAATAATTTGGGAGTCGGTGAGCAAATCAGTTAAAAATAAATGCATATTATAAGACAAATAAAAGTGTTTATCCTTCTAAGCATGTTAAACTGTTTTTGGGAACTCCTAAAACAAAAATAAGAACATTTCAAATGCTATGACAGGGGCTCTTTAACACTGCTACAGTTGAAGTTTGAAGCCGTGTTGGTAGTAAAAATATTGTGATGGTAGTAAAATAGGTGGTAAATGTGTGTGTATGTGTATATATATATATAGTAGTCAACATTTGAAGTGGGTCAAAAAAGTTTGTCAAAGTACAGGTATTGTTTAGGGTGACCAACAGTCCTGGTTATCAAAAAACTGCTGGGAAAGATCAGCTCTACAGCAAAATATAGATGGGCAAACAAAGAGGATGAAGAGGAAAAACAGGATAAAGAGGAAGAAAACTAAAGATGTAAATAGATTTTGCAAGATTATGAGAGCTATTTTTGTTCAATTTGGAGAAACTTTTTTTAATCATTATTTAAATACTTATTTTTCAGAAAATACATTATTGCTCTCATTTAATTCATAATTTGTTAAACCCGTCATAATAAAACATGTTGAGTAAGTTAACCTCTAAGAAGCTTATCTGAATTTGTTTCTTGTAGGAGGCATCGCTTACATTTAACGTTAATGTATTGAAATTAATAAGGCATCTTTGAGTAAACATCGAGTATTATTTGAGTATTTGTTCACCGGGCCAAGTGTCCTTGTTTTTGGTAATCAAAATATGGTCACCCTAGTTAGTATTGTTCAAAATATGTAACGTTATGGTTTAAAGAAAGGTTTTGATCCACTTGAAATGTTGACTACTGTAATAATTTGCCAGATGTGGTAAAGAGAGAGAGTGTTGTCTTACTGCAATACTCGATCCAGTTCATCTTCCTCACCGCCATGGGAAGCTTGATCAGAGCCGTTTTATAAAGATTATCCGCATCTTTCAGGAGATTGTTCGTCTTATCCTTCAGTCTTTCTACAATGGTATGAACTGGAAACAAAGAATAAGCAGAAATATAGACAAATACAGCCTAAACATTGTGCATACAGAATACAGCGAGTAAAGTAAGAAACCTTCGTCGTCGAAATCCAGCAGAAAAGCTTCCAGTTTGGGGGTTTTGGGATTCTTCTTGGTTTTGGCATTTTGCGTGCGTTTTCTAGGCGCCATAATGAAACTTACCAACGAACACGACTAATTCCTTCGGCCTCGCAACGATCACGCTCGTATGTGTTAGTTCATTAAATCAAATTAATGTTTCTTACGCTAATAACCCTGTGCGTGTTAGTTAAAACGGCGCGTCTCACTGACTGAGGCAGTTGGGATGGAAACAGGAAGGGATTTTCAAATTTAACGCTACATCTCTAGCTAAGCCAATCAGCATGCAGCGTTGACCGTCGCTCCGCGTTCTGACCAATAGGATCAGTACATGAAGATTCTGGCCAATGGTTGAGTGTTTCAATTTTACGGCTGCAGAAAGAATCAAGCGCATTGGTGGATGATGATGATGATGATGATGATACATTTTCCCGGAAGAAGTCTGGCGACTGACATTCTCACGTGTGGAAACGGGATGGTTTTACACGCTTAGTCACAGATAATGTGTGTTTATCAGATAAGCTTCAAATGCTATCTTTAACATTTGTATAATATTAATTCTTTGTAAATAACATCGGAGTTTAAAAATGTCAGGTTCAGTTTTATTATCATTGCACCAAGAGCTCAAGCAATGCTTTGCGGTTCTGAAAGCGAATAAAGCCGTGTGGGACAGTGCGCTGGCGGACTGCGAGCCTCTCCTGAGCTCTATAGGGAACATTGCAGTGCAGTTAAAGGCTTTGAAACACGTCCAGCTCGCAAACACTCCTCTCGCTAGTTTCCCTGGTTTACAGGAACGCCTTCATTGCAAACTCTCTCTGGCTGTGGATACAGCGCTCGGGAAACTAACAGAGAACATGTGAGTCTTGTTTCATGATCATTTCAATGGTGGACAAAGTACACAACTCCCTTACTTCAGTGAAGGTACTGGTCAAATATTACGTTACAAGTAAAAGTTGAAAAGACCGATTTTCACACAAGTAAAAGCACAGAAGTACTCGTTTTTAAAAGTACTTCAAAAGTAAAGAGTAAATGCACTGTTTTATTATTGTTGCATTATTGTATACTTGCAGTACCGTATGCCTCTTGAGTTACTAGTAACTTACACACACCAGTTACTAGTATCTTTAGGAGCTTTTAGAATGTCATAAACCCTATAGAGACTAAACAACTGAATTGACAAAAACAAAATACAGCCATGCCCATAATCATATTTATTCACAACCAAAATCATCCTCTGACTGACGTTACTACTTGGACCTTGACAGAAATGTAGAGTAAAAAGTATATTTGTCTTTCAAATGTAGTGAGATTAAAGTAAAAAGTTTCCAGGAGAAATAATACTCAAGCAAAGTACAGATACTCATAAACTGTACTCTAGTCCTCAAGTAAATGAGTGTGTTAGTGTCTCCCATTAGCAGTGCACGGTGTAACGGTGTGTTTGTCCACAGGGACGCCCTCCAGCGAGTGCGAGATGCCGTCGGCCAGCAGGTTTCGGCTGTTTTCCAGCTCTATGAGAGAAACACACAGACTCTTGACGTCGCTGCGTGTGTGTCCAGATCAGCCGCGTTTCCCTCCATCTCAGACATGCTAGAGTGGCTCCAGGATTCAGAACGACACTTTCGTATGCAGTATCCTTCAAAGTTTAAAGTCACCATGAAATCAAAATTGACATCAGTATTGTTTTAAAGTCCCCCTGTAGTCAATAATTTGATCACTTAAAACACCAAAATTACATTTTTAAAAGTTTTTTCCTTTTGCTTTAAAATATCTCGAATGTAACTTGACACCCTTGCCTCATTTAGTATGCACGGTTCTATGAATATGCAAATGAGTCCCGCCTCCACTCACTCAGAGATCCACTGGTTGACGATCACACGTTGAACTGATTGGTTACAAGGTCGTTTGTGACGTCAGAAACACCAGCGATTTCAAACCGTGTTTTTGAGACTGTCTTTGGTTCACTGCAGTTTTAAGCAGGAAATACTCAGCAATGCTGTCGACTTATGAACTTACACATGGTGTGTCTTAAAGCGTATTAAAAATGGATGGATTTTCACCACGGGGGAACTTTACATGGATGTTCCTGCCTGGTGATCTTGAATCTGAATAACTTCCTCTTCTCTGATGGTCTACATTTGATCTTGTTTGATAAAAGTTTCACGTCACAATAGGAAAAAAAAAAAAAAACACTTCCATTTCATGCCGGTCATTCGGTAAAAGTTTCTGTGCATCTATTTACGGAAATAAAATGGGAGAAATGTATTTGCCTGCAGTTTTGTTAGGGAATGTAAGTAATTCTAAAATCATTGAAATACATTGTTTCCTCCCGTGTCACTTCGATGGCTCGTATCGGTAAGCCAGCTCAGCATGTGAGCCACACACACGCAGTGATGAATTCCTCAGCGTGGGGTCAGATTAGTGCGCAGAAGGACGCTCCTGCAGACGCTGACACCCAGTGACCTCGTGTTGATGGAAACGGCACCGAAGCAATGGCAATGTCTTCACTCCGCAAGCGGAGAACAGAGAATCGCAGGTTTGTGCACTGTACTCACTCATGGCCCATTCTCAGGCCTTTCTCTGATTACAAGTGTTTTGCACTGAACTGTTACAGACATAGATATCCATAATAAAGGCTAGATGTCTTACGGCAGAGTCTCTATCGTCATCACCGGCGGCCATCTTGGCACAGGCAAGTGTTCTCTGTGGTTCCTGATGTAAGATGAGTGATCAGCACTAACACAAATACTCTTATCTTGCTGCAATCTTGACGGATTTACAAATGGTTTGGTTTCTTACAAACGTTATTAACGTGCCTATAATTCTGGATGATTATTTATTTATACACTTATTATAAGTATGCTGTGTCATAACTAGATCTGTGATGTTTATAACAAACAAAACTGTTTGAAAATCGGTAAAAAATTGAACAAGTTATTGTTATTTAAAAAGTACATGCACTCATGCACAATGTTACAAGTGAGCGAGCTGCCTGTGGCAAGATGGATTCTTAAAATATAAGAATATATATATTTTGTGTGTGTATGTTTCAGATTCATTGAGTCAAGTATCATTCTTCATGGAGACTGAATGAATCTCGGCTGTGTGATTATCCAGAGCTCATTTCCACAGTATCGCAACAAAGGATCTGTAAAGAGAGTTTGTCATCCGGATACACATGCAGTGCTTCTACTTCCATGGAGCTCACATTTTAATATTCTTTGCAGGACTGTACATCAGCATCACTGTAAGAGCAGGGCTCTATTTTAATAAATCTGGTTATTTAACCCTCTGGTACTATTCTTAATTTTATTTCAATGAAATTATTGTACTATAATTTATTTATTTTTATTTAATATTTTGTCTTTTTATGGTACTAAAATATATTTATGCAGTAGTTATAATACATTTATTCATTTTAAGCATAGACCTGAAAATAAAATTTCGGTAACACTTTATTTTACGTGGTCCTTGTTATGTGTTACATGTACTTACCGTAGTAAATTATGCATAATTACATGCAACTAACCCTAATCCCACCCTAACCCTATAGTAAGCACGTTGTTAATTATTATTACTCCGTACATAAATGCATACTTACATTGTATTAATGACACATTAAAATAAATTGTAACCGAAATTTCGAACTGTCATAAACCTGGAATACTTTGGAACTAAAGATGTAAGTTTGATCTCATTTTAAAGACGACACTCAGCAGATCATTGATGAAGTTTTAAAATTACTGTTCCTAATTTGAGGTTGATATCTCAAAAAATGAGCTTGAAATTAAACTAGATGAAATTAGTTTCTCATTCATTTTTTACCATAAAAATACAAGTGGGACCATACTCTTTTCAAATCATGTCAAGTTATTTCATGCTTTCACATAGCAAGTGCCAAAACCTTTACCAAATTCATACCATTCCGATGAAGTACAAAAATAAATAAGTAAAGAATTTTTCATTGACCGAAGAGCACTGGAGGATTATTGAATGCTTTTTATTCTTTACACTGATAAAATGATTGCACTGTTGTTATTGAATATCACACCACACATCCTTTTTATTCCTAAAAAGGTTCAAACACACACATTTCCAATAAATGAAGAAATCACAGTGAACAGAGCGTTTTGTTGAAATTTGTCTACAAAACGCAAGATAAATAACAATTTACATATGAAAAACACTGCAAATGGGCCTTAGAGTTCAGTTAGCCCATAGATAATACTATTGGTCTAAAAACCAATCGACACTTCAGTTTGGGGTCCAATTCTCACTATTAACTAGTTGTTCATTATCATGCATATTACTAAGATATTGGCTGTTTGTTAGTACTTATAAAGCACATATTAATGCCTTATTCTGCATGATGATATTCTTCATCCCTTAATACCTAAACTACGCTTTCTAACTGATAATAAGAAATAGCCTAATTATGAGTTTGAGGCAAAAGTCGTAGTTATAAGTGAATATGTTCCCCAGACTAAAGTGATCAAAGTCAAATTAAGACTTCAAATCTAAATAAAGCACTCATAAATAGGACCGTCCCTGAATAAACAGCAGTAAGAGGCAGAGAGTGACACACATTAGGGTGTTTGTACATGTTTCTCGAACACTGATCTCGCTCTAATAGACCGGCTTTAATTAAAGGTGCACTCAGTACATCTTCACACATTAAAAATTTTTACTCCAAGAGAAATTAATAAAGCTTTTGACATGTAAAGTGATGTACTCTCACCCTCGAGCCGGACATGTTGAGATCTCATTGAGAACACTGTGTCTCACAATTACGTTAAAAAACGAGCTATTGGGGCAAGCCAATCTATTTTACAATGGTAATTGGCAATCATTATTATTTTATTCAATTTCATTTTTGCTAGTGGTGCAGAAATGACACAGATTGTGTCACCAAACAGAATTGCAATAATTATTTTCAAACACATAACGAAAAAAAGTCAACAGCATTATGTGTCCGATTTGCCAAACACAAGGAGCGATGAAACAGAGTAGATAAAGGATTGGACTTCAATTGCCACAAAATGCATCCATCCATTGAATCAAAATCAAAAAAAGTACTGAGTGCATCTTTAATTATTGTCCCTGTTGAGCCTTAATTCCTCTCCATCATACGTACTCCTTGAGAGGAAGGGTGCTGGTGGTGATAGTTTTGGGAAGATCAGGAGCGGAAGGCCTGGAGTTTGCAAAGCTACGACCCATGTACCCCCGTCTATACCCTCCTCTCTCCATGTGTGGACAAGTGCTGCTGAGAACCGCCCCGCTAATCATGAGAATCACAGCAGACGCCCATCCCAGGTAAATGGCCTGACCCAGCTCTCGCTTGTGCTGGAGGGGAACATTCGGGTTGTAGAAGTCTTGCACCACAGTGTTTGCAGTCCAAGAAACCGGTACGAGAACGCACAGGCCCGTCAGGATGAAGAGCACCCCGCCGGACAGCGCTATACCCGCCTTAGCATGGCGATCATCCCCGGCGCAAGTGGTGCACTTCATTCCACAGCAAGACACGGTGCAGGACAACCATCCCAGGAAGATAGCGATGCACATGAGCGCTCGGGCCGCCTGGATATCGGGAGGGAGAGCCAGCATGGAGTCGTAGGTCTTGCACTGCATGTGGCCGGTGGTCTGGTAGATGCAGTTCATCCAGATCCCCTGCCAAACGATCTCCGACGTCAAGATGTTGCTGCCGATGAAGGCCGTGACCTTCCACTGGGGGAGCGCGGTCACGGCGATGGCCATCACCCATCCGGTCACAGCACAGGTGAAGCTGATCAGCTGCATCCCTGTGTTCACCATCTCGCCACCCTCTGAGTACCACGCCTCCTCGGGCCACAGCCTCGACGACACCTTTACGCTTATGTGCTACGACTATGGATAATTGCCTCAGCCCTACTCGGCCACAGAGGTCGGCACGATCGCCAACCCTCAGCAAGAAGCGGCTCTCAGTCCTCAAAAAAATCTCTCAAATTTCTCTATGCAAAAATTTGTTTTTGTTCGTCTTTGCGTCACGTTTGCCAATCCTAGAAGGTTCCTCACCAGATCTGGCTCAAATTTCTCAATGCAAAATTTGTTTTAGTTCGTCTTTGGGTCACATTTGCCAATCCTAGATGGTTCCTCACCAGACGTCTCAAATTTCTCAATGCAAAATTTGTTTTAGTTCGTTTTTGGGGCACGTTTGCCAATCCTAGATGGTTCCTCCCCAGATGTGTCTCAAATTTCTCAATGCAAAATTTGTTTTAGCTCGTCTTTGGGACAAGTTTGGCAATCCTAGAAGGTTCCTCGCCACATTTGTCTCAAATTTCTTTATACAAAATGTGTTTGTTTTAGTTCGTCTTTGGGTCACGTTTGCCAATCCTACAATGTTCCTCACCAGATCTGGCTCAAATTTCTCAATGCAAAATGAGTTTTTGTTCGTCTTTGGGTCAGGTTTGCCAATCATAGAAGGTTCCGCGCCACATTTGTCTCAAATTTCTCAATGCAAAATTTGTTTTAGCTCGTCTTTGGGTCAGGTTGGTCAATCCTCAGCCAGAAGCGTCACTCAGTCCTCCTTGAAAGTTCCTTGCCAGTGTCGTCTCAAATAACTTAAGTTTTAATCCCGTCTTTGGTCACGTTTGCCAATCCTCAGCAATTACCTCTTGGTTTTGTCTTCCCAATTTCTCAGAGCAATATTTTGTTCAACCACATCTAGCCGGCCACGTTTGCTAATCCGTCTCGGTCAGCCCTTCCTGAAAGTTCCTTGCCAGTTTTGTCTTTCAATTTTATCAGAGAAAAGTTTCGATCTAGTCTTTTGTTCTCTCAGACTAGTTCACATTCGCCTGGTCTTTTTTTGAGGTGATGAATAATTGAAGAACTCAGAGCACTTGTCTCAACTTGCATACATGGGATTGATCAAACTTCAATGAGAGTCCCATCCGGATGGGTAGAAGTCGGTCTGGCACCACTGTAAAGTCCTCTCAGTAAAGAAAGTTCCACTGTTATCGCAGGGACATGCGTCTCTGTTGCCTCCCAGTCCGGTGTTGCCTTTCCAAAACGGGTCAAGCCGATTGAATTTGATACCGTGACCTGGCTGTCAAAGATGCATTACTTCCAAGGACCCAACAAACGTCAAACAGTCTGAACGATGGCAAAGTCCTCTGTAAATTATCCAACAGTTTCGTTTGAAAAGTCTATTACACCTGAAAGGATAGAAGCCGTTGAGGAGAAGACGTTCTCCTTGTTCAAGATCTTTAAATTGAATTTACTGCTCTTTTTGAGAGCAGAAACAAAAGGGTTCTGTGCTTCAGGCCACTTGTGCAAAGACAAAAGCGATTCCTCCCAGCAACAAAACCTTCACAGGTTGGTCGGTTGCGTTCGGAGTGGCGATCGCCGATTGGGCGGCCCGGGAACCCTTACAGGTGACTCAAGTGTGCCGTTTGGAAACACTGCTGAGCCAAGCCACACTCTATCTGAAAGGAAAGCAGTGGATGGAGGGATATAAAGGCAGATGGAGCGAAGAGGTGGGAGGGAGGGCGAGCGAATCAATTAACACAAAGACAATCTATGGGCCATCAACAATATGCTCAAGCCTTTTGAAGTGCCATTGCAATTGAGGGCTAGCTTTCATTTATGAGACAGAAAGAAACATTTTTGACCATTTCTGACAGCAAAATACACTTTGCAACAGTATGCACGTCAATTTTGTTGTTGTTGCTGAGATGGATATATTTCACACAAATAAGTATTGCATTTCAGGCTGAGTGTAAATTTCCATGTTCCATGAATATTTTTACAAAGGTGCAAATCAACCAATCCCAGCAGGTTATAGCGTTTGTATTTTTTGGGGTGATAAATTGCATGTTTAAATTTTATTTGCTAAAGAGACAAATAAATGGTTTTAAATTGTGTCATTTCGTCCTTGTTTTGTCCTGCAGACATCAGCGTCTGTGGTGATGAATTAAATATTATGGGTACAAGATCCCTGGTTTAAGTTTCCTTTCTCTGGCTCTCCTTGGCAACAGTGGTCAT